>CM046836.1:45643328-46240169 GCA_025618425.1 Heliocidaris tuberculata
AAAAAATAAATCAAAACAAAATCAAAATAAAACAAACAAAAACAAAGTTCCGATGATCCTTACTACCAGTACCGTAGCATTGTAATCCAGTTCCAAAGGGGGTGATGCCTCGCTAGTCATAAGGACTGCTATTCATAAGGACCCGCTATCCATAACGTGTGACTAAATGAATAGCGGTTTTTTGTATGAATAGCGGTCCTTCTAAATAGCGAGCAAACCATAGACAAATTACCTCGCTATTCATAAGGACCTCCATTCATAAGGACCACTATTCATAACTATTCATAAGGACCGCTATTCATAGTGTGTGTTAAACAGTTTTCTATGAATAGCGGTCCTTATGAGTGGACCCTATATAAGTTCCCCAATCCCCACCTTGTCCTCTCTTTGTATCGATCCTGCACTCTCTTTCCATTTTTTTTTTTTTTTCATTTCTCTCTCTCTCTATATATAGTGATTTCCATTTCCTGTTCCATTCACTCTCTTTATATATATCACCCCCCCCCCCCCACTCTCTCTCTCTCTCTCTTTCCTAGCTTACTTCCACTCTCATCACATTCTCCTGCATTCTCCTTCTCCCTACCCTGTCCCATCTTCTCTCTCTCTCTCTCTCTCTCTCTCTCTCTCTCTAAAAGTGCACTACATAACAATGAAAATTACGAAATCGAATTACATGCTCTTTAATGTAATAAAAATTTTTAGACAAGGAATTCATTCATTTTCATAAATAAACCTCATGAATTATGAGAACATGGATATATATTAGCAACGTTTTGATAGAGAAAAACACTTAGCCACAAAGCATTGAATGGTTGATGTGTGAACTAATTTCAGCAAACTTTTCCACTTTTGTTTTCTTTTCTGATTTCTTTAATTTGAAATATTGCAATATTACAATGTTAAGCAATATCCCACAACATTTATCTCAGTGCCAATGTAGGGTGGATGAAGAACATCACAAAGGACAAAAACAAGAATATTCAAAAATAAGAAAACATATGGCTAGGATAACTATTTGAAAGTTGTATTTGTGACACATAGAGAAAGAGAACCCAACCAAAGAAACAAAATTATATAAACATAACATGTCAAACAAAAATAACAGTCACAGATTATCTTGGAAACTGGGACCAAATCCATGCCTGGTTTTTTTTTTTTTTTAATCTTTATTTTATCTCGCTATCCTTACACCTCAACACAATTCAAGCATACTAAAAATAGTTCCATGTATTTATGTGATGTGTGTTGTGTGAAGATTAAATGGTCTACAAAAAATTTACTTCATGCATGACCTCATATGTGTACAGCACAGGGGGAATCCTCTCAAGTTTTCCCCTGCTAGTTCATTTCATTAGGGTACAATTCCTGCCTTTAGCACCACAGAAAATGGTATAATAATAGCATAAAGTGCATAATGATCTGAGATAATCCACATTCATCTCTCCCAGGGTATTTCGCATTAACTGTGCCATCCCCCCCCCCTTTCTTTTTTCTTTTCATAGGTCAATCACCAATATATGTTATTACTTGATAGCACTTTGTTGAATTCTGATACACATCCAGTCCAGCTACACGAACATTGAGGCAAATGCCCCCCCCCCCCAATTTTTTACCAAGGGTCCCTATCAAAAAAACCCCAAAATGCAATAAAAATTTTAATGAATTGAATGCAAAAAACATATTGTGTAAGCTCTATGTAATTCATTGATGAAAGGCCAAGTTTCAAGATTTCAAGATTCAAAATTTTGCTTCATTCCTAGGTTCCCTGGCATAATCATATCTTTGCAGATGATTTGACGCTTCACCTCTATTTTTTTTCCTCTGCCTCTTCCCTCTCCCACCACTGAAAATCCTGGCTATGTCTATGTATATATCTACCAAGTTCATATTAGTGATCTTAATCCACATCAGGAATTTCACATCATTATACCTCACAACTCAAAGATTAAATCAATCGACCCTAATTAATGTATTCCCATAGAGAAAGGTGAAATGGATGTGTAATCTAGTCAAACAGGGTAGGAATTCGATTTTCCTGAAATGTTTGGGGACAGTCCAGTAGCAATAAACAAGGTAATGAATAAACAACCCTTCTTTGAAATCAAATTCAACAATATATGAATACATTCATGTGTGCTAATCAAAATGAGTGGCCATCAAATATTATAACAGGTTTTTCTCTCTTTTAATATCCAATGGTAAAAATAATGCCATGTATTTGATTTTTTTTAAATGATATGGAAAATGGTTGAAGACTACACCCTTAAAAAGATTTTTTTTAAACACACACATTAGGCCATTTAAAGTTGAAGAAAAGAAAGACCATTCAATACATTTAATGTGAAAATGAATGTTGCAAAATTAAAGGAGAGCAACTTGTCTTTCTATCAGTACATTTCAATGATAGCATTATTATGTAGTATTCTTTTTTCAAAAATGCTGCAGAGTGTTATAATAAACCTTTCGATTGCAAACAAAATTCACCTTGTGGGTAATTGGGTACATGAATTTTGGGTGTGTATCATTCTTTTAGACTTCCACTTATGCTGTCTGTTGTCTTTGGTGATTGGCCTGCTTCAATATACATGGTTTAGCATAATATGAACAAGTACATGTATGGAAACTGTATCTGCTGTACATGACTTTGTCTTTGGAGTATACTGTTAAAACAGAACAGATGGTATTGCATAATACATCTGCATACAGATTTGATTTGTCTTGACCCTCAAATTTTCTCATGCTACTAGTTATCTATGCCGAGTTACCTCTCCAAAAACTTGTTTTTCCCCCCTTAAAGATGGTCAAATTCTTTGATCCCTCAATGTGGTACATTAAAACCTTGCTAACTCCCACTGCAGCTGTAATGGACACACCCAAACATTGTTCCTCAGAGCAAGGATACTGGCCACAATTCTTCTTTTCAACTTATTGTCACGGTATTATCTCCACAGAGATTGCTTGAATAACCAGCCCTTTTACATCCTGGAATTAGAGATTCTACTCTCAAAGCATTCTTTTCTCTCTAGATAATTAAACCAACCTTTATTCCAAGCTAGGTTTAGAGATTCTTCTTTTCAAAGCTTTCTTCTCTAAAGCAATACAGGATAACAATACATCCCACATCCTGGGATGATAGGAACTGCCCTTTTCTTTCTGTAGCTTTTTTTGGCTGAGCTTAAAGTGTACCAATCATCTGAAAAAATAATTTATGTATAACTAGAACGTATAAAGTTAACCTCAAAAAACTTTACCTGACCTTCTATGGGTTAAAGGTTAAGGAGTATGAAGAAAGTAAATGAAAACATGAAACACCCTCGCATGAAACTTAACTCTGAGTTTGGTTCCGCGCGGGCCTTATTTTGTGCGAGCGCGTACGGGTCCATCAAAGAGTCTACTGCCAAGTCGCTGTAATGTTTATTTAGGGAGTATTTAAACTTGCAATGTCTCTTTATAGCTTATACCTTGAATATCGTATGGGGACATGGACATGGAACCCCTTACAAACAATGCAAAATATTTGTTGGTGATTGGTACCCTTTAAGGAACTTTCTAAATCCTGTGAGATTACATGAAGGCCAAAAGCTGTCTATTAAGTGTTATCTTTGAGAAGAAAAAAAAATCAGGCATGTCCTTTTAATACATCCCTGAAACTAAAACATTAGCCACATGCTTTCACTGATGACAAACTGAAGCATTCTTTTTAAAAGTCCTATATTAGAACAACAAGTAAGACTTCTTCGTTAAATTGTTTTGAAGCTTTCCACATCTGATTACAAGTTACCAAGCATATAAAAGCATACTGAGAGATGTTTTAAAAAGACATGCTTAACCGAAATCTCAGAGTATACAAACGTGAGCAGTATATAAGTAGTATGATATTCCACTTTCAGCAGCTTCCGATATACTTAAGTAGACAAGTGTTGCAACTGACATGCAAAGTTCTCTTTTCACACATGCACAAAAAACAGAGTTTGCACATTATGTATGATCACAAAAGCCAGTTCATCATGTTTCTTTTCTTGATGCTTGTAATGAAGAGAAAAACAACTATAGTAATTAAAATCACAAAACTTAATGTAGTCATAATCATTTCAATTCTTGTTTATTGTGTTGAAAGAATGACTTATGACAGGAAAGCAGGTCATGTCCTAAATTGACAATGTATTTACCACTATAAATTTACTTGTATATATTTGTTCTGCTACATTTACCGCATTCATAAAGCCCCGTTCCCTCCTGACTGATAATGTATAACCACACCTAGAATTGGTTGTAGGACACAAGCTCCAGCAACAATTGCCCAACGGTCAATTTCGTAAACTAACCAAATTCCTTACTTCACCCCTGGACCCAACACTAAATCCGATTGCAACCCTAACCCTAACCTCAATCTTCTATGAAATAAAGCCAAGAGAAAAATGTTGCCAGAGCAAATGTCGCCAGAGCAAATGTTGGCAGAGCAAATGTTGGCAGAGCAAATGTTGGCAGAGCAAATGTCGGAGTACCCTATCTATAATCAAAGGTACTTTTTACCTTCTGGGGGATATGGTAAAATATCCATCCATATTATATCTTGGATATCAGTATTAGCAATAAAAACAAAGAAGTAGTGATATATTTCTCTATTAAAAATTTGAGTATTTTTCCATAAGTGCATGAACGAAATGCCCAATTTCTCCCCCCCCCCCCTCAAAAAAAAAAAAAATTAATAATAATAGTAGCTGTTTCTTATATAGCACCTTATCAGTTACAATGTAACGACCAAAGCACTTACAGCATTATTACCCTGGTCACTGGATTCAGTTGCGATTCTGCACATTACAGTGCACATTCTCCACTCCTCTGGAGAGCATTCCAGCCAGTCGCCTGTTTCCAAGCGCGCACATGCTAATCCAACCGCAATGACTGTTCGCATCCTACCGGGTACCCATTTAACAAATGGGTGGAGAGGAGCAATGTAGATAAAATGCCCTTTTGGGGGGGGGATAGAGTTAACACTGATTAATGTGGCTGAATCTTTCTTACGTTATTTGTACTGAAAATGGTATAGTTGTTGATGTTATAGCACCGTAAAACGAGGGTGAATAGGAACAAAAATTTAAGTGTTTTGACACAATTTTTTTCACATGAATTGTACAGAACTGATTAATTATCTGTTTTCATTCATGATGAATAAAAGGAATGGTACTATTCATTTCTTGAGAAAAAAAATAGTCAAAAACATTTTGAATTTTGTTCCTATTCATACTATGATATTGTACATGTACCTTTGATTAAAGGTATAGAATTGATATGGTTAAAGTTATTGTTATCAGAGAGGTGCGGACTAGGCCTAAAGCCCTAAACCCTTCATTTGTGACCTTAGTAGAATGGGTCCTCCAGAACATAGACAGTCTAAGGACAGAATTCAACAAATCTTACCATGTATTGTTTCTACACCACTATATTTGTTATTGCAAGCCCAGTAATATGCATACACTATTATGAAAGATAATATCCGGTTACATGCTTTTCTGAATTTTTTACAGACAATCACATGTAGATGATATGTGTATCAGGAACAGGCAGCTGCTTGATTCAGGTATCTACAGCTTCTCTCATCTCAACAATAAATCTGGAAGTCTTGCACAAATGTTTGATTCAAGATATCATCAGACGATGGCAATGACACATCCAATCCTTCCTTTGTCCATCTGTGCAGAAAGTTCAGGATGGAATACTTGTCATTTTCACAGTAATGTAGAGTTGATGAACTTATGGGTTTGATCAAAAGTACACCCACTTGCCAAGAATTGTGTCTTTGATTCCCTTTGCATACTGTGCAGGAACCCAGTAGATCCAATACCTGGAAGCTTCGGTTGGACCAAGCTGGATGGCCTGTGAAAGTAAGAGAAGGAAAATGAATTCATTATAAAGCACTAATTACTTATTTTTCTTTAAAATCACTAATAACTTTATATTCTCTTGAGTGTTGAACATATGCATATATGCCCACTTCTAATATATTGACATTTCAGGGAAGTGTATAGAAAAAGAATGATAAAGAATGATATGGGTCACCCAGCCCAGTGATATAAACAGTTTCCACTGAACACCAAAGAGCTTTAATAGTTCTTGTTGAATAAAACTTAATATTTTAATTACATTACTACATTTTCTGTGTTATTTATTTGCATTATACCGACATTTCTATGTGAAAGTTTAGAATAGTAAGTTCTTTCGGAAGCAAGAGCGGGGAGAGGTGATAGACAGCCATTGGTCATCCCGCCAAAGCTGTGCCACTTCAAGAATGCCAGAGTGATAGATGTACTTACCAGGATATGATAGTCTTCATGTCCTTCAATAGGCTCACTTAGAACATTCTTGATGGAGTTCATATTGATCTTTTCTGTTCTCTCTGTTTTAAAAAAAAAAAAAATGCCTCTTTTTATATCAAGCTCATATCACTTTTTACACAGGATTTCTACAAAATGCAAACCAAAATAAGGTTTGCATCATAGATATGACATTACAGAGAAAGGGGGTTATGATAATGAAGAATACACAGGAATGAAAATATGAAATCAGATAATACATGTATGTATGTATGTATGACAACATGCATATTTGTACATGCTGTCACAAATATCCATGGAATCAGAGCAAATTTTTTCTCCCAAGATGTGAGTTTGAATGTTAGAGAATGTTTGAGATAGTCAGATACATGTACCCCTTTTTCAACTATTCTCAGAAGATATCGCTTTAATGCTGGGTCGACTTCAGGATGGAGAGTTTAATTACCCAGAACACCTCCACTGTGCTCTAGGCTTTTCAAGTAGCCATTTTGATCTATGAGGACAGCAACAAAACAATGTACAGCCTCAATTATACATCATTTTTTAGCTTTAGAGGGACAATAGACAATAGGGCGGATGACTGTAAGCCTGCACTGTGTGTTAACATGCTCCTCCCCTGTTTCATAGACGTAGGAAAAGTTACATTGAAAAACACTCCAACCCTTGGATAGGATGTTAAATGGAGGTCCCGTGTAGAGGAGAGTCACCACCTTTGCATGTTAACAGCCCACTGCACTTTGTAAAAGAATAGGGGGAAACCCTGGTGTAGTGGTTCATAGTAGTTCGCTTATCCCCTTCAATGCCCAATACTTAATAATAATAATTATGTTGCTAAATTTTAAATCATCCAAATATCATTCTCAAAATACACAGAACCAAGTATTTTTTTAAATGATAACAATCTGACAACTTTCTAGAAAAAAAATGATGTTACCTTTTGTACCAATCCACACTTGATCCAATTCTAATTTGAAGGTGAGTCGAACCTTTCCTCCGGCTTTGTTTAGCATGCCAGATATTGGGACATTTGGAAGAGGATCCTGAGAGAAAAAAAATAATGAAATCATCATCACTACTCACTCATCTCAGATCTGATTTTAATTATTAAATTCATAGAGGTTTAATCAGACTTGTCTAATAGCTGAATGAAATAGAAATTTCAGGATTGACCTCTATGACCTTTGAACTTTGACCTATATACCCCAAAACCTAATCAGATTGTCTTCCTAAGGTAATAAATATATGTACTAAGTTTGAAATTCATACCTCAAATGGTTCTTGAGATATCCCCTTGAAATTTCAGGAATTGACCAGTGACCTTTGACCTACGTAACCCAAAATGTAATCATAACGTCTTCCCATGGTGATACATGCTAGCACCAAGTTTGAAGTTCATACCTTACATGGTTCTTGAGATATCGCGTCAACAAGAAAGCGGGACGGACGGACAGACGGACAGACGGACAACCCGAAAACAAAATGCCTATGGCACCACCTTCGGTGGGCGGAGGCATAACTATGACATGTATGCAAGGCTTGACAAAATGGGGGTACAGTACACAATGGCCCCAAATTTCACTGCAGACCCCAAACGTCAAAAACAAGGTCCTAGTGGACACAGACCCCAATTATTTGGATCCAGACTCCCATGACAAAATGTTAAAGGTAATAAACAGTAGTGGTAGCAAAATGAAAGTTGGCATGAAACTGCTCAAAAACAGTCTCATATTGTTCGGCTTGCATAAAAAGATACATGAGTGAGATAATCCGGTATTCTATTCATGATTTCCGGTGATTTTCAGTAAAATAATTCAAATGATCGAATATCAACGGTTACCTTATACCCTCGCTAAGGACCACCTACCCCGACGCTCCCGGCTCAACGGCGCACAGCGGTTCGCACACACTGTTTACACGTGTGTGAACTGTCAACGCGGTACCGCGCTTGTAATTCGATGTTTATTTTTGGGTACGGCGCTTGTAATTCGATGTTTATTTTTGGGGAAATTTTAGCCATTTCTAAACCATTTTTCTTCAAACAAACGTCACCTACGTTCGAAATTAATCATTTCACAACAGTACATGTAGTAATTTCCATTCCAGCTGACAAAGTAGTTAAATATCCAAAGCGCCACCTTTCCCACTACTGTACGATACCTTTAAAGACACACAGTTGTCTGTTTCCATGTGCATTGTGCCATAATTCAATGACATTGGATTTGGTGAAATTTGCCAGTTAATGTCTGTACAAGTCTTCCAGGCAGTGAACACACCATGAAATCGCTCAAGCATGCCTTTAAATCATTCTGGTGAGGGAAATTTAGGATGAGCTTTCCTTACGAGGCAGTTGGAGGAGGGTGCAGTGCATGCATTACGTAAGATTTGTCAGTCGTAAAAGTGAAGTTCACTCTTGGTTACTGACAACAGAATGGGTGTAAAATTCCTTTTGAGAACCCACGCTGATGTGTCTTTAACATGGAGCTCTGATGTATGATACGCAAATCACTCAACTAAAGCGTACTTACATGTTGGTTCTTGATACCAATCATAGCATCCTCTGGCTTGCCTTTATCAATGATCTTTTTATGCATCTTCTGTTTACACAGGGGCTCCTTAGTGGTGCTTGCTGGAGAGTAAAGAAAATGGAAGACAGAACTATAGCATGAAGGCTGTGGTATCTACATGTATGCCATCTCAGATTTAATGTGCATGTCATGTAGCTGCTCTGGGTGTTTCTTGAAAAACAATTCATTAAAGTGCATAATCAGTGAAAAACTGAACTATTTTACATCAGTCCTTGCTCTTGCCTACAGTATTTTCTGCAAGCTTCTTCAGATCATTGTTATAAATAGCACTATGCTGTACATCAGTGTGGTATAATGGGATTGTACATTGAAGACTAAGTATACTGTAAACCAGAAACGTTCACTACAACAAACTTTTTTGCGAATTGTTAACGGTCATTTTCACAGCAAGAAACTTTTGCGCCTTGCAAAAATTGTGTGTCATGTCATTTACGATTCAATGATTTCGCAGCATGAAGCTTTCGCAAATCTCAATCACTCGCCAAAGTCGCAAACATTAAACGCATGTGAAAGTTTCTGGTTTTACAGTATCCACGTAAGTCTCTGTTTATGGATGCATTTGTTACATTTGGGGAGTATAATGGGTGAATTAAACTTCGGTGTTGAAAGCTGGTGTTAGTGTTGGGGCAAAACTAGCACCAGCCACAACACCGAACCTGAAATGAAGTTGGTGCTGGGATTGACTTCACAAGGAGTTGAGTTATCACTAATGTGATTGGTATTATTTTTATAAACCCAAATTCGGTGTTGGGGCTAGAATCAGCAGCCCAATTCACGCTCTCAACACCAACACCAACACCAACACTGAACTTGAAATCACCTAATGAGACAGAAAGTCTGATGGAAGCCATATATGTAGGAGTGGGAGCTGGTTATCTTACCACAAATAGAAGAAACACAGTTTTAAAAATCTGCCATTGAGCGATTCTGTAAAATGTTTCAGTGCTTTATCAATTCATTTCATTTAAAGTCCATTATATACACATAACATAGGCACTGTGTTATAAACATGGTGATTCGACACAAATGCTCCAGAGACTTTTGCTCTTAGATTTCATTCAATTAAAGATATAAACTTAAGTTTACAGTTAGGAGTGGACTGCAATTGGGTTTTATGTTGGGTTTAGGGACAGGGTTGGATATGGTGTTACATTTAGGTCCAGGGCTGAACTTGAAAATCTGGTTAGTGCTAGAAATCGACCAATGAGAAATTGTTGTTGGAGCATACGTCATATTATGATAAATGTAACTATTTATGACTAATTTCATGTAAAACCAGAGTATACCTTTCTCGTCTTTATCAGCTGAGCCACCAGCAGGTACTGGCTTAGTGACCTCCATGACAGCTTTAGGTGTAGATCCAATTAGCATGAGTTTAGAGCCACCAGTCACCTTCAATTCCTTCAGGGTCTTGTCATCTTTCATCAAACCTTTGAACATTAATTTCTGCATGGCAGGTGGAACACCTGATAATTAACAAAGAAAAACATAGAAATAGAGCATTAAGATGACCTTAATTGTTGTACAGTATGTACACATTGGAATTAATAATACGAGAAGAGTTGGCAAGAAACATCAGTTTATTATATTGTTATAGCCTACAATGTACCTTTAACATATAAATTCTAGAACAGTAATGCATGTATTCAAGACTCAAGCATCATTATAATGACAGCCCTTAGATCATAACCATATTACATGATACATTATGATGAGGCTTTCATTTCACAAAGCTATCCCCAACATTATTCATTACTTAAGTCCTTTCTTGACCTCAAATAATTTCCAAAGAACTGTGGAAAAGCATCTTATACATGTAGGAACATTAAATCATTCAACAAATGTGCTATACAAGAACTGTAATTTTTTAATTGCACATGTACCTACATGTATAATCCACTTTTGGACTTGTGATTTAAGAGTAACAAAGTACTATTGATAAAATATGTGCAATGATATTAATACCAGTGCATCATCCTGCCTTTAAATAGACTATATTTTCTTCCCAAATGAAATACTACTCTGTTGTATTATGCAGATTTCCTAGGCAGAGTCATTGCCTTGCATCAATATTCATTATTTTTAGTTCCTAGAGTTGCAAAGTTTCTTAGATTTCATTTGAAGGAATTTAGAATGGCAGATTTCCTTGTTGACATACATGACACACATTGTATCCAGTATTACTGACACAGCATGAGATTCCCCTAAATTTTGACAGATTTCTTTATAATTCTCAGCAATCTTGGAAAAGAATATCTACTGAATATTCAAATTGTATTCACACTGGATTACATATACGTCATATCCTTAGAAAGTACAAAGTAATTAGGGTCTATATTTCACAAAAGACACAGAGTGAATTTCTGCTTTTCAATTCAAGCATAAATCCACGTATATGTTCCTTTAACACTTTCTGGAGAACAAAATCCTGTCTGTCTGGTTGCCACAGAAGTAGATCATGACACACCTGAGTTTTTCCTGTCAAGCCTTCAGGGGAATCTTTCGAAACCATGTTTGGTAAAATCAGATCATTTGCTACAAGGTCACGATGACATTTTACAGTCCCAAGTCTAATAAAAACATTGGCCTTGATTCATGAATTCTGGTTTCTATTCTGTTTGTCAAAATGCAGGAAACTGTTTGAATTTTTTTCTTTTCTTTTCCAAACTGGCCTAAGACAATGCAATTTTTGTTTCCCAGGAATTCTGTATTTCAAAATCAACCCACAATATAAAACTTACATGAAAGACAAGTAAATACATCAAATACTGTACACTTTGGATCGATTCATAAGGGTAAAGCTCAGAACATGACAAAAACTTTGCTTAAATTCAGAAGGTAAATGTGTTTAGTTTATTTACAAAAAAAATTATCAAAAAACACATGGGTGTTTGTACCAGCAAGTATTATTTGAAGCTTGAATACCGGTATTTTTTCTTTCTGATAAAAACCATGCGCTTTAATATAGCAACTAGTGTACGGGGGGGGGGGGGGGCAAAGGGGGCTTTTTGCCCCCCTGACAACTTTTGACCCCCCAAAAAGGGATATCGGGTTCCTGAAAAAAAAATTCTCGACATCCTCCCCCCCCCCCCCCCCTCGAGCAACCTTTCTTTTTTTTTTTTTTTTTTTGCTTGTCAGAGAATTAGGGAGGAAAACTGGACCTCATAAAATGTGATAATTCCCCCCCCCCCCCCCCATGAGCGACTTTTGGAGGACTGGAGACAAACAAAAAATTGTCGGCATTGATAACCTTTTTTCTTTTGCCCCTCTTGACGCCAAGGTCCAGATACACCATTGCTGTAGCCTTGTTATATACCAAACCAAATTTTGCACAGATCAGACTTTTTATACAAAAAACGTTGGGGGGGGGGGGTCTGGTCAGAGTACTCCATAAGGTGAACTGAAAATAGCGTGGCACTTCTTGCACAGAGTAACTTTAAATCTCAAATTCAACTGGAAATTCATCTGACCAGAATCACATCTGTACTACTGGGTTCAATTTGCATGTAATCACAATTTCTTATACAAAAGGTCATTGGTGTATGAAAAGCAGTGCCATAACAGGAATGATGAACCAACCTTTTCAGGGCCACCAAGTTTGTTGAGAACAACTATCACAACTGAACTTTAGAAAATTTATATTTAAAATCAATTGGGGGGGGGGGGGGGGGGTGTTAAACTGGACATGATACATATTCTATGGGAATGATCTCTACAACGAGGGTACCTGTTTCCTTTTGAAGAAGAAAATACGGCCACTGATTTCTTTCCCCACATTTTGTTCAACACTCATAAATTTCTTGGGCAGGACATGTGAACGGCCTGGAAGGGTTTTAAGGTAGTTCATCCCTTTTGCAGCCCTAAATTTTGAGTACATTGTATGTGATAAATTACAAAAGAATTTTAATTGGAAAAACTTTTATGGATGTGTTCAAGGATTATAATTTGCTTTTAAGTAAGTAATAACAACTTGGTACATGTAACACTTTATTTTTTTCAACTCGAAATTTTTTTTTTTTTGACCATTACTACATGTAGTACATGTACTTGTGTTGATTTCTGAATAGCTCCCTCTACAACAAAAGCAAGACTTTCATTTCTTACAAAGGAGTTATAGAACTTGTGATCGTGAAATTTCATTGGCAGTATCTACAGGATGGCTACTAAACCTGTGCAAAGTTTCACAGAATTTTGTGTAAGTCTGCAAAAGGGATGAAGTACATTACCTTTAACCCTTTTGAGACAAATGACCACATTTTGTGGTTTGGCACAATAACTTTTGATTCAGAGCTCTAAAAAACATACATGTACCAGATGCATGAGTAGAAAGAGCAAAAATTTCTGCACAAACTATGTCATTTTTGTTGCATGACCAAATTGCGTTTGATGCCAGGAATTTTAAAAACAAGAATACTAGTAAGCTTTAAAATCCTTAAATTGGCAACACATTGAGAGGTTCAAAATCATTTTTTGTTAAAATTGGCAACTTTTTTAACTTTTCGATAAAGGTTTAACCATGTACGTTGTTTTCAAAAACATTACATTTATTAGAACCACGTAGCATTAAAAGAAAAATATTATTGTTGCCAATTTGAAGAACAAAATGTGATCAATTCAGCCCTTAAATAATTCCTGTCCTGAAAGGGTTAAAGGTAGATGCTATACAATTTTTTTTTTTTAAATTACATGTACACTCACCTGTAGTGGTTTGAATTTCAGTCTTAAGCTCTGCCACCGTTGACTCCACACCAATCCTGACGTCATATTTCTTCTTGTTATACATGACTTTTAATTCCACCATTTCACCTTTGTCCACTGCACTAGCTGCATCACCACTGGCCTCCGTGGCCCCACCACCTCCTCCTCCTACAACACTACCATTACTGCTCGCAGCCGAGTCTTTACTTTCTGCTTCCATTTTATTGTCTGTGGTAGCTGCTGAGTTATTCTCAGTCCTACTTTCACATTGGCCTTCCTGCGTACTGGATGACTCCATCTGTGATTCCTTGGTTTCCGAAGATGTGTGACACTTTAGCGTCTCATTAGCTCCAGGGTTGTCTTGAGACGTCTTGGAGCTTGAATCACCTGACTGCTCCATTGGGGTTTCCTCTGATTCACGTTTGCTGTCTGCAGTGAAACAAATAATCAGGCTTCCATTGTTCTAACTAATTCAGACTGACTGGGAGCATATGCTTTAAAGGGGGCTGATCACTAATAATTTTTTTTCACTCTGTATGTTTGAGGTTCCATGCTGATATCCTCTATTCAAACTTACATACATGTACTTCTGTATTAGAGATGATGAAATATTCAACACCACAACTGTACACTTTAAATATGTATAAAAGTGATTTACATACATGTACATGTGTAGGCTACTTGACAAACTCTCATAGAATTCAGCATGCAAGGAAGTTAACTCCAAATTAATTTCAAAGCATGCCTGTTTACAAGTAAACCCCCACTACTGGTTGTTGATTTTAGTCATTGCTCATCATTATTCTTCATTGCCCTGTCATTGCTGCATAACTTACACTTGTCAACAATTTTTCAAAATTTTAGGCCTCTTAAAGTGTACCAATCACCTGAAAAAAATAATTTGTGTATTCTATATGTCAACAGTTAATGAGTATGAAGGAAATAAAAAGACATGGAAATGCTCGCACGGAACCAAACTCAGAGTTTGGTTCTGTGCAAGCCTTTACCTCGGCGAGCGCGTACGGGTACGTTGAGTAGTCTACTCACAAGTCGCTTTTATGCTTATACATGTAGAGAGTGTAATTAAAATTGCAATATGTCTTTATAGAATTAATTTTTGAAGCCCATATTTTGAATATAGTATAACGACATGCAACCTCTAACATACACAGCAAAATTATTTTTGGTGATTGGTACCCTTTAAATAAAACATGCCTTTTCTTATGAATGGATTTCGACATGCAGAGTTCAACTACATGTATAAGAATGAAAATTGCTGATTGGCTTGGGTTTTCAAGATATTTCAATTTTCATAATTCATGGGTAATTTTCATAATTCATGGGTAATATATTCATGGGTAATATATCTGGGTTCCCATACTGGGTATAAGACAAAGACATGAGGCCCTTTTACTTGTTAATAACTCAAACAGTTGAAAGTCATATTTTGAATGTAGACCAGTGTTATATTAGCTTTCCCAATGAGTTGAATGCTGTGATGGAACTACATGTTCCAAATAGAGTCAGAAGCTCTAATACATTATACCCCCAAACTTACTCACCTGTGATAACAATTTTTCCTTCATTTCAATAGACCGCTTCTGTAAATTTATGCACATAATTCTCTGAGCACCTAGTGACGAGCTATTCCATTAACCTGTTTTTTATAAATGAGCCTCAATGCTTGGAATCCAGTTTGCATACATTATCTGTTGCTATGTCCGGCAAGCCTCCGGCAAGCTTTCAGGTTGTCAAGAACAACCTTTGTTTGAAAGGTATGTATAAAATTTGCATACATTACCGAAGCGGTCTATTTCTTCAATATCCAAATTTTGGAGTACACGCACAAATAGAATTGGGTGGTTGGACACTGACAGAGTGAGAAGATAAAACGAATTCTTAAAGAAACGGCTTCATATATTCCTATTCTCATTATTCAAATGAATGATGTTGTAAAAATTGACAAAATGGATTGAACTGCAGATAGAAAATGTAGTTGTGAAGCAGAGGGGCGACCAGAGTGGCAGTGCATTATGAATGATTTCTCTCAAACAAGACAGCACACATTAAAGAAGTTTGGTCCGAGAATTACACTGTACTTTGTTTTAAAGAGGAAAAAAATTAGACAAACAGATCAAAAAAGTTTGAGAAAAATCGGACAACTAATAAAAGAAGTTGTGAAATTTTTTAAAGACATGGAAAAACTAGGGAAAACAATGAAAATCACTAGAGACAAATAGGCAACTCAGTCATGTGTTTGATATGTCATTCCCTCACAACTTTTTTTTTTGATATTACAAATTCAAATTCTCAATTTTTGTCTCAGAATTTCATTTCCAACACGGCAGATGCCTCTCGACACCTGATTTTCTGATTAGACGCTCGACCAGACCCAATCGCATATTTAATAAGGCACAAAAATTACCATCTTTGTCACTGACACCTCCCTGATTTCTCCAATCAAAGACCCAAAACACAACATCATTACGCCTGAGAACCCCTTGGATGACCCCATGCCAATGAAGGTGGATGCTGCTGAACCGACACATGCAGCCATGTCCACAGACAATACCAACATAACCGCCAACAGCAGTACGAACAAGGGATCCAACGGCACCAACGGTACCAATGGCACCAACATAACTATCACTGACAAACCCACTGACGAGGGAAACAACGACCACGACGACCACGACACCCTTAGTTTTTTGTGAAGAGTGGAAAGAAATATTCACTAATCAAAGCGCTACCTAAAGAGTCGATCCAAAGGATCACATCTCTAACTAATGTACAGGTGCAAAATGTAGAGAACAACGACCACGACGACCAGGACACCCTTCTTTTAACTGTGAAGGGTGGAAAGAAACTTTCCCTAATCAAAAAGCTACCCAAACAGTTGATCCAGAGGATCACATTTCTTAACTAATATAGAGGTGCAAAATTGCCCTAGAGAACAACGACCAGGATACCCTTACTTTTAACTGTGAAGAGTAGGAAGAAATCTTCACTAATCAAGCGCTACCCAAACAGTCGATCCAAAGGATCACATATCTGAACTAATAGACAGGTGCAAAACTGCCCTAGAAAACAATGACCAGACAACCAGGACACCTTTATTTTTTTGTGAAGAGTGGGAAGAAATCTTCACTAATCATAGCTCTACCCAAACAGTTGATCCAGAGGATCACATCTCTGAACTAATGTATAGGTGCAAAATTGCCCTAGAAAACAACGACCACGACAACCAGGACACCCCTAAGTTTTTTGAGAAGAGTGGTTAGAAATCTTCAATAATCAAAGGGCTACCCAAAAAGTCATTCCAAAGGATCACATCTCTTAACTAATGCACAATTTAACTAATTTTTGTCTCAGAATATGATTTCCAACACGGCAGATGCCTCTCAACACCTGATTTTCTGATTAGATGCTCGACCAGACCAAATCGCATAATAAGGCATAAAAATTACCATCTTTGTCACTGACAACCAGGACACCTTTAGTTTTTTGAGAAGAGTGGTTAGAAATCTTCAATAATCAAAGGGCTACCCAAAAAGTCATTCCAAAGGATCACATCTCTTAACTAATGTACAATTTAACTAATTTTTGTCTCAGAATATGATTTCCAACACGGCAGATGCCTCTCAACACCTGGGGAGCGGTTCATCAAGCGTTTTGTCAGTGATTTTTACCGACAAAT
This sequence comes from Heliocidaris tuberculata, assembly GCA_025618425.1. NCBI lineage: Eukaryota > Metazoa > Echinodermata > Echinoidea > Camarodonta > Echinometridae > Heliocidaris > Heliocidaris tuberculata. The sequence continues at coordinate 45,660,644 of CM046836.1, forward strand.
TTGCTCTCAGCCAATCAGATGCAAGGATTTCAGTAGCTTATAACAGTTGTCGGTAAAAATCACTGACAAAACGCTTGATGAAACGCTCCCCTGATTGTCTGATTAGATGCTCGACCAGACCAAATCGCATAATAAGGCACAAAAATTACCATCTTTGTCGATGAAACCTCCATGATTTCTCCAATCAAAGACCCGACTGTATAGGTGCGAAATTGCCCTAGAGAACGAAGACCACCACAACAAGGACACCCTTAGTTTTAACTGTGAAGAGTAGGAAGAAATCTCCACTAATCAAAGAGCTACCTAAAGAGTCGATCCAAAGGATCATACCTTTTAACTAATGTACAGGTGCAAAAATTGCCCTAGAAAACGACCACGACAACCAGGACACCCTTAGTTTTTTATGAAGAGTGGGAAGATATCTTCAATAATCAAAGAGGTACCCAAACAGTCGATCCAAAGGATCACATCTCTTAACTAATGTACAATTTAACTAATATTTGTCTCAGAATATGATTTCCAACACGGCAGCGACACCCGACTTTCTGATTAGATGTTTGACCAGACCCAATCGCATATTTAATAAGGCACAAAAATTACCATCTTTGTCACTGATACCTCCATGATTTCTCCAATCAAAGACCTGAAACCCAACATCATTACGCCTGAGAACCCTTTGGGTGACCCCATGACAATAAAGGTGGATGCTGCTGAACCGACACATGCAGCCACGTCCACATACAATACCAACATAACCGCCAACAGCAGTACGAACAAGGGATCCAACGGCACCAACGGAACTATCACTGACAAACCCACGGAGGAGGGAAACAACGACCACGATGGCCACGACACCCTTAGTTTTAAGTGTAAAGAGTGGAAAGAAATCTTCACTAATCAAAGTGCCACCCAAAAAGTTGATCCAAAGCATCACATCTCTTTAATGTACAGGTGCAAAATTGCCCTAGAGAACAACGCACAGACAACCAGGACACCCTTAGTTTTTTGTCAAGATTGGGAAGAAATCTTCACTAATCAAAAAGCTACCAAAACGGTTGATCTAAAGGATCACATCTCTGAACTAATGTACAGGTGCAAAATTGCACTAGAAAACGATGACCACGACAACCAGGACACCCTTACTTTTTTGAGAAGAGTGGGAAGAAATCTTTACTAATCAAAGCGCTACCCAAAAAGTTGAATCAAAGGATCACATATCTGAACTAATAGACAGGTGCAAAACTGCCCTAGAAAACAATGACCAGACAACCAGGACACCTTTAGTTTTTTGTGAAGAGTGGGAAGAAATCTTCACTAATCAAAGAGCTACCCAAACAGTTGATCCAGAGGATCACATCTCTAAACTAATATATAGGTGCAAAATTGCCCTAGAAAATAATGACGACGACAACCAGGACACCCTTAGTTTTTTGTGAAGAGTGGGAAGAAATCTTCACTAATCAAAGTGCTACACAAAAAGTCAATCCAAAGGATCACATCCCTGAACTAACGTACAGGTGAAAAATTGCCCTAGAGAACAACGAACAGACAACCAGGACACCCTTACTTATAACTGTGAAGGGTGGAAAGAAACCGTCACTAATCAAATAGCTACCCAAACAGTTGATCCAGAGGATCACATCTCTTAAATAATGTACAGGTGTAAAATTGCCCTAGAGAACAACAGGGGCAATCGCCCCACGGAGAATTCTGTAAGACAGAGCTACTTCCACCTGCTGAACAACAAACAAAGCGTTACTCGAATTGTAGAGACACTACATCTCCCTGGGGGCAGGTATACACGTTACTAATATAAGGTTGTACAGTTTTCACGTGCATTTCTGTTTTTCTGCCATTCTTCACCTTTTTATCTCTCTTTCAAGCTATCTCTTCGCTGTCATATAGCTACATGCAGCCAGTCTTGCTAGATGCAGAGACTTAATGAGTTTTATTATGTTTGGTTTTTTTTAATGTAAATATGAAGAAGTCTTTATCGCTGAAGGATGGATATTCCTCAAACTATCTGTCCCTGTCTCATCCTCCACCTGTACTATCCATCTACCGATCCTTTCCTTCGTATCTTTGACTGATTTGCTTCTATCCTGCAGTGCATGTCTATGACATTTGTAACCCTACTGAGTAGTGAATATTTAATATTAAGCTTGAATTCAAAATTTAATTTGATATATGAAAGAGAAGAGAATAGCAGGAGGAAGATAAAAAAGATACAAAGACAGAAACATAGAATGAAAGAAGGGGTACAACTAAAGAAATCAAAAGGAAAGATAAAAGAGAAGAGATACAAGTGGAAAAACAGACAGATGAATAAATGCATAAGAGTATTAAAATAAATTAAACAAATGTAGCAAAAGATGAGAAAAGGAAACTAAAAAAATACATCAAAAGGAAAAACGAACAAGTCCATACAGAAGGAAAATCAAGAAAGAGAAGAAAAATAGAAAGAACATGAAGAAAAAACATAAGGTTAGAAAGAAAAGAAAGGTGTAAAACATAGGAGTAGACTCTATAGAATAGGGAACAAATCTTTTTTAAAGGAGAGAGAAAAAGAAGAATAACAAAGAAGTTAAAGGAGGAGAATAGAATTAATTTTAAAATGAAAATGTCTTAGTAAACCCTCTGAAAAAGTGGCTAAAAGGCTGTTATATCATAACCTCGCATTAGTGTGAGAGCTAAAAGGCAGGCATTGAGATTTTAACACTCAGTCGTTATTGAACGTTTTTTTGCCATGTGAATGGCTATGACGAGAAGCGAGATCATGCAATTCAAATCCCATTTTTAGAATACGCCTACAGCTTTATATCATGGCAAAGAATTTACTGAAACAATTTTAATTTTAAAAAGTAACCTTGCACTCTTGCAAAAATTATATTAATTTTCATTTATCAATTAAGATGCTCTGTCAGCTTACTTTGTCAGTGTTTTGGACTCCGTTTCTGTTACCAGGGCCCCGTTGCATAAAAGTTACTATTATGGTAACTTTGCCATCAGTGGTAACTACCATGGTAACAATGCTCAACAGCCAATCAAAAGCAAGGTTTCCATGGAAGTTACCATTGATGGCAAAGTTACCATAATAGTAACTTTTATGCAACGGGGCCCAGGTCTGGACTGGCCTGATGGATGGAGGGAGGACATTCCACTTTTTGAAGGACAAATGTCAAATCTATGTTTATAGATCTATATTATTATTATGAATGAAATGATAGTTGAAAGCTAACGACAGTAACGACTAAAGGCTAACGCTACACGTACATGTACAGTTACAAACACCCTAAGTTACAACTTAATCAGCTTAGACTTAGTGTCCCTACCCGCCACAAAAAAATTATGTACCTTACTTGGTACTTGGTTGATATCCTCCAAAAGACGCTGTAAAGGTGTTTAAACTGGAGGTGTGTCATGAACGGTCACCTATTTAAGTCGCTGGTTTTAAAGTAATTTTTAGTGATGCTTTGAGGGTATTTATGGATGGCTGGCTAACTACTGAAGGGGGCAGACTATTCCAGTCTTTTACAGTCCTTGGGAAGAATGATATGCATGTGCATCAGTCCTAACTTGATTGATGTTAAATTGTTGATCATGACCACGTCTTGCCCGGTTTTCCTTTGGTGAGATGTATGTCTTGTAATTTATGTCCATAAGGCCATGAATTATCTTATAAAAACAAGCACTGTGAGATCTACGCCTTTCCTCTTGGGAGTGGAGACCAACAGAGAGAGTCCTTTAAAGCAGTAACACTCGAGTATCTCCCATATGTGCTTGTGATGAATCTAGCTGCTGCATTCTGAACTCTCCCAAGATGGTTGACACTTTTGGTTGTGTAAGGGTCCCAGGCAGAAGAGGCATAGTTAACCCTTTCGAGACAATTTACCACATTTTGTGGTTTGGCTCAATAACTTTGGATTCACAGCTCTAAAAAATATACCAGATGCATGAGTAGAAAGAGCAAAAATTCCTGCTCACACTGTCCATTTTTGTTGCATGACCATACTGCATTTGATGCCAGGAATTTTCAAAAGGAAAATAAGCTTTAAAATCATGAAATTGGCAACATATTGAGAGATTCAAAATCATTGTTTTTCATCGAAATTGGTAATTTTTTCAACTTTTTGACAAAATTTCTAACCATGTATATTGTTATCAAAGACATTGCACCTTATTAGAACCATGTAGAACTAAAAGAAAAATATGTTTGTTGCCAATTTGAAGAAGAAAATGTGATCAATTTAGCCCTGAAATAATTCCTGTCCTGAAAGGGTTAAGGTGGTGTTTGACTAACATGGAATATAACTTCTCCTTCATTGTGGTTGAAGATTGATAGAAATTTCTTTTCAGGAAGTTGAGTACTTTCACAGCCTTACATTTGGAGTGTTCAACCTGCTTATTCTATCTTATCATTCTGTAGGACGATACCCAGGTATCTATTATAGTCAAGGATTGTATTTCCGAACAGGTTGTTTTACCGAACGTGTACAGTTAAGCGCCTAAAATGGGTTTTCATACGCGTGGAACTACACGTATGAAAACCACACTATTGAAACAAAGGTTGTGTCTTTTTCCCATAGGTTTCACACATTCGGAAATACAGTGTAGTCAAGGATTGTAATTCCGAACAGATTGTATTACCGTACGTGTAAAGTTAAGCGCCTAAAATGGGTTTTCATACGCGTGGGATTACGTGTATGAAAACCACACTACTGAAACAAAGGTTGTGTCTTTTTCCCATAGGTTTCACACGTTCGGAAATACAGTACCTTTTTCAAGGGACCAAAACACCGCGTCGTTGGGAAGGGGTTCACTCGGAAGGGAATATCGTATTAAATCTACGTTGTCTTTTAAAAATTCTATCAACTTCTTTTTCTGTAGGACTTTGAGCATTCATTATGTAAGATTTGACAGATATTCGTTTGATATTTTATTTGCTATCGTTGATTTTCTGAAAAGTGTTCGGACACTGGATCAACCACCATACCTTTTTCAAGGGACCAAAACGCTGTGTCGTTGGGAAGGGGTTCACTCGGAAGGGAATATCTTATCAAATCTACCTTGTCTTTTTAAAATTCCATCAAGTTCTTTTTCTGTAGGACTTTGAGCATTCATTATGTAAGTATGACAGATATTCATTTGATATTTTATTCGCTATCGTTGATTTTCTGAAAAGTGTTCGGACACTGGATCCACCACCATACTGTGAGTAGTCTCCTCAAGGTCGACTCCCATCATCTGGTAAGATTTCCTGGTTTGATTTTTGCTCCTGGAGATCCGCATGGTGGTACAGTTACTCAGGTTAAAGATCATTCCCCAGGTCTTAGCCCAATCGACCAAAGTGTTGACGTCAGCTTGCAGAAGCTGCTCATCTTTGGGAGATGTTAATGCAGTAAATTACTAATTAGACAATCATCCGCAAAGAGGCTATGCCTTAGTAGACTAATACTATAATAGTAGTCCTAGTCAATACAGACCCCTGCTAAATGAAAAAAATCCTCATAAGACCGAACTGTTATGAGAGACAATTTGTTATGTGATAACTCCTTAATTTAACCAAGTTAGACGCCATCATGTTCTCGACGAATCCAAGCACCAACCGGCCACGCACGGGATAGACTGCCAAATTTGCACAATGCACTCACTCACAGACACAGCTAGAGTCTAGAGACTAGCTCAGCACTGAACGCATGCGAACAAAACACACTTTAAATCCACTGCAAACATGCTTATGGAATGATTATAAATTGTATTATCTACATACACACATTTAAAAATAATGAATAAAATAGATCAAATACACGTTCTCACATTTCATGGGCTGAAAATCAGATAAGGCTACAGAAATTTCTTACCAGACGACATGTCGAATGTTGACACTTTAGTGCTACGGTATCTTGAAAAATCACTCAAAAAAAAGAAGGTGAGGGAATGGGTTGGATTTTAGGGGTTGTGGCTTAAGTTCTTTAATCTTTGAAAATATTTTCTACTGCTACAGACGTAGAGGCTTGTTTTGAGTATATTTCTTGTTTAGTCACTTAGACAAGAGAAATGCTCCTTTTTATTTCTAATAAGTGCCCTTTCCCCTTCTGATAAGTGCCCTTATTTCTCCTTCTGATAGTGCCCCTTTCCAAATCTGATATTTTCCTCCCCAGTAACTCTCTAGTAAGTGTTATTTTCTCCTTCTGACTTTAAGTCCAATTTTAATTCTGATAGGTGCCCTTTTTCTTTCTAAGTGCCATTTTCCCTTTCAATAAGTGCCCCTAATTTCTCTCTAATATGTGCCCTTTTCTCATTTGATAAGTGGATTTTTTTACTTCTGATAGGTGCCCCTTTTCCCTTCTAATAAGTGCCCATTTCCCCCTTCTGATAAGTGCCCCTTTTCAAATCTGATAAGTGCCACCTCTTTACTTCTGGTAAGTGCACATTTTCCTATCTAACATGTGCACTTTTCCTCTTCTCATAAGTGCCCCTTTCACGTCTTATAAGTGCCCCTTTCCACCTCTGATAAGCGCCCTTTCCTCTTCTGATAAATACCCCCTTTTACCTATACTTCCCACTGTTTCTTACAAAGAGAGCCATAATTTTTTTTATCTAGCTTCAAAGAATCGGTGCGGCTTTATGTAGTAACAGGTATACCCACAAAGTATACAATGTAAGGCAGTGGAACTGGAAGCCTGAGAGGGGCACAATGCCTATCCCCCCCCCCCCCCCCAGCAAAATGATTTCGCATTCTGCTCGCTCGAATGTGCCCATAATTTACATAAATAAATGGCAATATTTTCTGAAAATTTCCCCTAAACTCGATTGCGACGCTCACTCGTTCTTATAGTATAATGCAAGCAGATCGCATAAAGTATGTTGATATATCGATGTAATCCTAAATCATTCGACATTTGCTGTTGTCATTTTCATTACATCGCTGTAAATAATGCACAAGCAGAGGATTTCACCACTAGAAAAAAGCCTGAAATTTTTGCTCACTCGCTTCGCTCGCTTGCACATGAACCATTAGACCATCGCACACAACTGCTAGGTGGAAAAGCTTTCCTTTTATAAAAGACAACTACAACAACAAAAACGCAACGGTTAGAGTTAGACCTTTTCCCCTTCTGATAAGAATCCTTTTTTTCTCCTTCTGGAAGATAATTGCTACCTTATATCTCTAAAAGTGCCATTTTCTCCTTCTGAAAAGAGCTCCTTTTCAAATCTGATAATTATTGCCACCTTATCTCTCTAATAAGTACCCTTTTCTCTTTCTGATAAGCGCTCCTTTTCGAATAAAAAATTGCCCCCTTTTCTCTCTAATATATGCCCTTTCCTCCTTTGATATGTGCTTTTTTACATCTAATAGGTGCCCCTTTTCCCTTCTAATAAGTGCTCATTTTCCCCCCTCTAATATGTGCCCCTTGTTTACTTCTGATAAATGCCCCCTCTTACTTCAAATCTAATAAGTGCCCCCTCTTTACTTCAAATCTGATAATAATAATAATAATAATAATAATAATAATAATAATAATAATAATAATAATAATAATAATAATAATATGAACACTTGTAATGCGTCGGTATCCATCATGGGTAGATGCTTATGGTGCAGTGAAAGGAAGATAGAAAATATAAAGATATATATAAGAAAAGGGATGAAGGGAACATTTACAAAAAGGCTTGTCTAAATACCCCCCCCCCCGTCTTTATTTCTGATAAGTGCCCCTTTTATTTATTTTTTTTTTTCAATTTGTTTTTCCCCAACAATAGGGCGTTTTATTGAAATATAGCACAGTATACATTTTCATAATGTGCAGAAACAGCTAATGAGTGAAATTCTTTAAAATAAAATTAAAAAAACAAAACATACAATAACTGATCACAAAATATATTGTCATAGTGTGACACATGTATGGCAGTACACAAACATAATTAAAATATTGAAAGAGGACCAGAGCTTAAGATGCAAAACTGTAAAATAACACACTGTCGATTAAAACATCTTTTCGACATTAGTCGAAGAGATTATTAAAATTTAACCAACATCTTTCAAATAAATCTTGCTTCATATTTTCACAGAAAATAGCTTTTTCATGAACGAAATAACTCTTTACCTCGTTAAGAACTTTCTGTGGTATGAGGCGAATTCCAGCCAATTTAATTTTATAAATTATCCATTTAAACCAAAATGATAAGTGAATTTAAGGCTTTATTGAATTTAGTGGGTGTAAGTCCAAAAAGAACATTTTCGATAGTTAATTTTATTACAAATTTGCATCTTTCGTACAATCTCTTTTCAAAGTATGCCCATACTTTCCTAACCAGGTGACATTCAAAAAACAAGTGTTCAATAGTTTCATCATGCTGTAAACAGAATGCACATGTACTGCTTGATTTAACATGAATTTTACACAAATACAAATTTGTCGGAGTAATACAATTGATTAAGCAGTATTAGAACCATCTGAGTGTAGCGTCTTGCATTGTTTGAAACGGTATAGAATTAAAACAACGCCATTTCTCTGGTGAAATTTGTTTTCGGATTTTCTCTTCCCATCTTTCTTTCTTTAATTTGTATGTTATTCAATACCTTTTCTTTTACCATTGGAACATAAATATTTCTACACCCTTTTCTTTGCTTCATCAAAATACTAAGGATATATGGTCTGAATGGGATAATTAACTTCACAAAATCATCGACAGGTTGTGAAAAACTTTCCAACTTTTCACTAATCTCCTGATGTATAATAAAGTATGTTAGGTAATCAATGGAAATATTGTAAATTTCAATAATTTTTTGTCTACTTAAAACTGGGCCATCTGCCTCAATTAAGTCATTGACAAATCTTAAACCCTTCTGGCTCCGGTGTCTAAAATTGATTTTTATGTATTAAAATGTCTTCATTATGACAAAGGAGTTCAGACTGAGAAAAATTCTTCTTTGCTGGAGCATCTGTTTGCTTTTTAATTCTTAAAACTACACCATGAAGAAATTACATCTTTCCAAAAAGGATTCGTTATCAGGTCAATAAACTTTTCTAAATAACCCTGACTATAAAGTATAAAATTACAATCTGGGAATGGGACAGAGCTCAGAGCCCCTTTTATTATATAATATGTGCCCTTTTCCTCTTCTCATTAAGTACCCCCTTTCCACCTCTAATAAGAGCCTTTTCCTATTATTATAATTGCCCCCTTTTACCTATATTTCTAATTAGATTGAATTGTTTTCTTTCTTTTTTTTCTACAAAAAGAGCCTTATCTAGCTTCAAAGAATCGGTTCGGCTTAACAGGTACCCATAAATCATTACTGTCTACAACTTACAATGAAAGCAGCGGAGCTGGAATCAAGATGGGCACAATGCCCATCCCCCCCCCCCGGAAAAGATTTCTCATTCAGCTCGCTCGAATGTGCCCATAATTTACACCAAGTAAGGGCAATATTTTCTGAAAATGTTCCCGTAACTCGCTCTCTACGCTCGCTCACTCTTATATAATGAAATCAAGCAGATCGCATAAAATATGTTACATATCGGTGTAATTAAAGAAAACGACAGGGTTAATGTACCTATTAAAAAATCATTCGACATTCCCCATAAATGAATTTGCTGTCGTCAGTTTCAGTATATCGATGTATATAATGCACAACTCAAGGACTTCAGCATTAGGGGGAAAAAAAAGTCCAAAATTTTTGGCTAGCTCGCTTCGCTCGCTCCTAATTCGCAATTTAAAAAAAAAAATCCATCAAAATCGGTTACGAAATGAGAAAGTTATGAAAGTTTGAAAAGTCTCAATTTACTCTCTATTGCGATCCTCAAATTGGCAATGTTGCTTCAAAGTGACAGGTTTAGTAGTACAACTCTCCATATGTTTTGCACACAAAATTTTATATTTTCCCCATTATCTCTCAAGGTGCAGCTTGTCTCCTTCTTAGCTCAAGATATATCATGGAAAATGTATTTGACACAACATAATGTTGAGTTCACAAAAAGACATGCAGCATCTTTAGAGATAATGGAGAAAATATGAAACTTTGTGTACAAAAATATTGAAAGTTGTTCTACTAAACCAGCCATTTTGAAGCAACATTGCCAATTTTAGGATCGCCATAGAAAGTAAATTGAGACTTTTCAAACTTTCATATCTTTTTCATTTCGTAACCGATTTTGATGGAACTTTTTTTAAAATTGCTTCTCTCTATCCTCTCTTTTTACTAAAATGGATATTTCCCCAGGGGTTCATTCTCCTTTAATGTCTGACAATGTGTTCATATATGTTTTTCTGTAATATTATTATATTTTGTATCATGCTATTGAACGCAGAAATAAAATCAATCAAACAAACAAACAATTAATATACTCATACACTATACACACATATTTTTCAAGAAGTGAAAATCTAATTAAATATTCAGAGCATTATTTTATGCACACTATTTCAAAAAAATGTCATAAATATTTTTCCCAATAAATTATACAGAAACAAATTTATAATGTGAAAACCTTCGTCTCATATATACGACTTTTTTACTTTTGAGTTTATTAACGGTCAAAAGAGTCAAATTCTTTTTACACCTATATAGTATTTGGACGTTGGAGGAATTTCGCGTGATAGTGTACTCCAAATCAAAGTGAAGGTCCACCCTGGTGTCGATCAAGTTGTTCTTCACAATTTTTCTTTTGAATGAGGGATAGAACTGGGGAGCGTTTCATGAAAGGAAGTTGTCAGATATTTCATCCGACAACTGTTATAAACTACTGAAATCCTTCCATCTGATTGGCTGAGAGCAAATTTGTCGGATAAAATATCTGACAAGTCCTTTCATGAAACGCCCCCCTGAGGAAAGAACGGTGAAAAAGTTGAAATTTGGCAATGACATGATCTCCTTATTAGCAGCAGAATTCCGTTTTTATGTATACTGAATGGAAAACACGTTTCTTCTTGTTGTTAATGAAGAACAAAGACCCTTCCAAAGTTTCTTATGTTTTCATATGTTTTCATATGTTTTCATATGTTTTCATATGTTTTCAAAGTTTCTTATGTTTTCATATATTATGTCTTTACACTTTTTTTTTTACCAGTTCATATCAAAATTATGAACAAGAACATATCAAAATAAATATTTTAAAAAGATAACAAGAACAATTATATACATAAACATATAGATATAACAGATCATAATTCATTAGACTTGGGTGACATGTGATTTACAGTATAATAAAACAATTGGCAGGCCCCTGGGAACGATTTTTTTTCTACTGGGGGTGCTGTGAGTAGAATTTTTTTTTATTCAGTTGCTTATCTAAGAATTATGGCGCCTGGGGCAAACAATGAAGTTGCGCCGAAATTTCTTTCAATTGTTGAACCTTTGCGAAAGTGATTTTATACACTTAATCCTATATTGGGGCGCAACATTTAAAAAGAGGATGATGAAACTTACATAATGGCGAGCAAAGCAACGAGAATTATTTATCAGTCTTGAGCACTTCAAAAACACTATACTGGGGAGCGAATTTGCGAGATCCTGGAGCAACATTATGTTTGCATTTCAAACCCTCCCAAAAAGTATTTCTAATGCATTTACCCTGCGGATTTGGGGCGCACAACAAAGAATGATCGCAATTTTCTTCATTTTCTCTTCTTTTTCTTTCTCTCTTTTGCGTTTTTAGCCCCTTCAAGTGTCGCATGGGGCACGTACGCCCCTGTCCCCCGTAGATACATCACTTATATTATTTCACATTGCTTAGCTGTCCTTGGCAAAGCCAAAATTTCGACAGGGGGGGGGGGGGGGGGGGGGGGGAGGGGGTGCAGACCTTGAAATCAACGTTGCCTGCAAAGATAACTGTTATTGTAGGTCATTCTGCGAACCAATGCAACATGGTCACGGGCACGATTGAAATCAACATCAAATCGCTTTGATTTAAAAAAAAAAATCACAAATTTGAATAATTAAAAAAAAATAATCTGGGAGCCTGTCCCGAAATAGTCACCCCATTTTACCCATAAGATTTGACCCCGTAAGGTTACTATCGGATTTAGCCCCCAGAGCCCCCCCCCCCCCCCCAAAGAGACCCCAAAGTCGGCCCCTAAAAATTGGGCTAAAGTTTCCCCCATCAAGCCCAGGGACTAAATTTTGTCAGAAGGAAGAGCTATGGATTGTATATTCCAAAAATATAAAAACTGACAAATTGTCCATCGGGAAGGGGGTGTCAGACCCCCTGAAATAAAAACCCCAAAGTGCCCTTGAACAACGCTTTACACCCCCCCCCCCAAAAAAAATATATAAATAAATAAAAAGGTCTCTACATAAAGGCAAACCATTTTCTTACTTTCTTACTATGACAACTCAAAAGTGTTTTATTCAATTCAATTCAAATTTACATAATCCGTTCATAAAATGTGTTATCCTAAATTGTTTGTGCGAGTGTTCGAAGCGAGCGAACGCGACTGAAAATGTGAATATGATTTTTAGGTTCCAAACTTTAAAGGCAATATAGTGGAGAAATATAGTGAAGGAATTAAGTTATGCAACACAAAGTTACTGCATTTATTCAAATGGTGAACCTTTGAAAATACTTATATCTTATACGCTTAATCTACATGGGGGGGGGCACAATATAAAAAAGAGACTGATAAATACTAAATAGGGGGAAAGCAATGAGAATAATATTTGTTTTCTTCAATGTTGAACCTTTTTAAAATGCTGTTTATATAGCCAATAGTGGAGTGCGAAAATATGATATCCTGAAGCAATACATGTGAGGGAGCAAAGCGAGTAAGCTTTAGAAACTTTTCGAATTTTGAACCTAAGAAAAACTCAATTTCTAATGCACTTTACCCTGCGATTTGGGGGCGTAAAATTCTTAAACATAAGTTTCTTCCTAAGCTTTCTCTCTCTCTCTCTCTCTCTCTCTCTCTTTTTTTTGCGCCCCTGCTTTTAGTACCGCCTGGGGCAAGTGCCCCCATAGCAATCTGGGGGTGCAGCACCTCCAGAGCACCCCCAGCATCCTCAGCCTTCTAGGGGGTGCTGTGCACCCCCTCAAAAAATCCGGGGGTGCTACAGCACCGCCAACACCGGGCTCCCAGGGGTCTAGCTGGCAATTGGTATATGGTCTGAACATATAGTAAAGGAATACATAAGAAGTGGAGGGGTTTATTAAGAAAGCATGGCTTGTATTTTATAGACCCCTGTTTGAAAATAAAATTCAATTCAAATTTATTTCCACTTTAAAAAACACATTACAAAAATCATTGTCAATTCATTGTTATAAATAATAGTGGTGGGATCATGAAAAGCACAAGAAGGCTTGTTAGAAATGATCCCTTAAGAAAAAATACATAAAACAAATCACAATTATAAAAAATAATCCATGTATCAAAAGAAAAGTGCTTACTTTAGCTTACTTTATAAAGAAGGGAACCTGCATGTGCAAATGCATGTCCAATGATCATCCAGGGAAATGTAACTACAAGTTCCCAGGCATCCAAAGTAGGCCTACAGTTACGAGAGTTTAGAGAAAATCATGACAAATATGATTTTCTTTCTTTTTCGGGCCCCGGGAGATCAGGGAGATCACACGCAGTGTTACCATAAGTCGGGGAACCTCCAATATGGTTTGTTAGGTCATATTTTAGGGATTTTCCAACACATTATCATACCCCATGTTATTTAGGGATTTTTTGCAAAAAAGCTACCCATTAGAGGGACACATCCCCGTATACCGTGAAAGGCGAGTTCCCCCTACCCCTCCATCTCCCCCTCCCCTCCACCTCCCCCTCCCCTCCACCTCCCCCTCTCCCCTCCCCCTCTCCCTCCCCTCCCCTCCCCCTCCCCTCCCCCTCTCCCTCCCCCTTCCCTCTCCCTCCCCCTCCCCCTCTCCCTCCCCCTCCCTACCCTAGCTCCCCCTCTCCTTCCCCCTCCCCCTCTCCCTCCCCCTCCCCCTCTCCCTCCCCCTCCCCTCCCCGGCTGACTTTTCGGTCTTCACAAAAGACTGCGATAGACAGCTCACAAGAGTGCAATCAACGTACCCCGAGGCCATATGGGTGTATTGGCCGGTCGACTGTCTGTGGGGAATCCCAGGCTGGGGAATCCCCGGTCTTTTGTAATCGCGCGAACGACGATGTGCAAATAATGCAATGATCTTAAACATTATGTTCGATGCAGTGCACTAATAACTCCTTGATCAGAGTGTGCATGCTGGATCGAGAAGGATACCTCGAACCTATCCACCATATACTACTGGCTTGTTTGAACTATCCCTCACTGTATTCATCACACATGCAGGTAAGAGTTCTTGAAGATTAGCTGTATGGAATGGATCATAATATATTCCATAATACTGCGCTGTATTTTTATATTACAGCAAGTCTTCATTCATGATTCAGCTGTGCTGTGAAAGTGTCTGTGATACTGATACTCCTCCCACTCACACATTATGTTCGAGGTTATTTATAGACACTCTTCCATCCAGTGTCGGAGGATACGGGGTAGACACTTAAAGAGGCCAACCAAAATGACAATGGCGGAATCTCATCAATATTCATCAGAATGCATTTATGAATATGTATCAACGCATGCGCAGTAAAGCTTGAGCTAAAACTGCTTCGTTATAAGCCTTATTTTCACTTTTCAAGTCATCAATGCAGCATAGACGCATAAGATGGAGCGAAGCCTTACTTTTCGCAGGTTGAAGGATCAAATCTGCCTTTAATCTTTTTATTTATTTATTTTTTTTGGGGGGGAGGGGGGGCGGGATAGGTGAAGATCCTCTAATTTTCCCCCAAGTAGGTTCATGCTTTACCATAACTTTTTTCCCCCTTCTCATTAAAAAAAAATTTTTTTTTAATGTGTTGAACGAGAAAGAGTATTGGATGTGATTCGAGTACGTACCATAAATATCTTTCTAAATATGATTTCCTTTATGTAATTTCGGTATACCATATTTTTTATTTTTTGACCATATTTACTCCTTTCATTAGTGGAAGCATTCCAATTAGAAATTTAATCTTACATTGTCTGCTTTGCAATGTAATGTAAAGTTTTAACATGCTACAATGTTGTACTATGGGATGTCATTTTGGTTGGCCTCCTGTGTCATTTTGCTTGGTCTCCTGTGTTTTCCTACATTATAGCTTTTATAATAAATGCTTTTATGATCTTTTTTTTTTTCATTATTTTTACTCTTGTTATTAGTGTAAACATTCAAATTGGAACTTCAATCTCCCATTGACTGATTTGCAATGTAACGTGAAGTTGTAACATGCTTTATACTTGTAGGGGATGTCATTTTGGTTAGCCTCCTGTGTCATTTTGGTTGGCCTCCTGTGTTTCCCCTACATTATAGCTCTTAAGATAAATAAGAACTTTAATCTTCCAATGGCTGATTTGCAATGTAACGTGAAGTTGTAACATGCTGTACACTTGTGTATAGGGGATGTCATTTTGGTTGGCCTCCTGTGTTTTCCTACATTATAGCTCTTATGATGTATCCTTTTATGACATATTATTTTCATAATTTTTACTCGTTTCATTAGTGTAAACATTCAAAGAAGAACTTTAATCTTCCATTGTCTGATTTGCAATGTAACGTGAAGTTGCAAGACGCTACAAAGTTGTGTATGAAGGGATGTCATTTTGCTTGGCCTCCTTTGTTTTCCTAGTATATATTATATAGCTCTTATAATAAATGTTTCTATGATGTATTATTTTTATCAATATTACTCGTTTCATTAGTGGAAACATTCAAATTTGAAATTCAATCGCCCTTTGACTGATTTGCAAGGTAATGTTAAGTTTTATCATGCTTTACAGTTTTGTATAAGGGAATGTCATTTTGGTTGTCCTCCTGTGTCATTTTGGTTGGCCTCGTGCGTTTTCCTACATTATAGCGTGTATATATCCTTCCATGTTCTATTATTTTAATCATTTTTACTCGTTTCATGAGTGGAAACATTCAAATTAGAACCTCAATCTCCCATTGACTGATTTGCAATGTTACGTGGAGTTTTAACATGCTTTGCAGTTGTATTTATTGGGATGTCATTTTGGTTGGCCTCCTGCGTCATTTTGGTTCGCCTCCTGTGTTTTCCTACATTATAGCGCGTATAATACATCATTTCGTGTTGTTTTTTTTTTTGGGGGGGGGGATCATTTCTAATCGTTTTTTAGATGAAACATTCAAATAAGAACTTTAATTTTACATTGGCTGATTTGCAAAGTAACCTGAAGTTTTAACATGCTTTGCAGTTGTGCATAATGGGATGTCATTTTGGTTGGCCTCCTGTGTCATTGTGGTTGGCCCCGTGCGTTTTGCTACATTATAGCTCGTAAAATGAATGCTTATTAAAATATTCTGTTATTCTCATCATTTTTACTCGTTTCATTAATGGAAACATTCAAATTAAAACTTCAATCTCCCATTGACTGATTTGCAATGTAACGTACGTGAAGTTGTAACATGCTATACAGTTGTGTGTAAAAGGGGATGTCATTTTGGTTGGCCTCCTGTGTCATTGTGGTTGGCCCCGTGCGTTTTGCTACATTATAGCTCGTATAATGAATGCTATTAAAAGAATTCTGTTATTCTCATCATTTTTACTTGTTTTATTAATGGAAACATTCAAATTAGAACTTCAATCTCCCATTGACTGATTTGCAATGTAACGTACGTGAAGTTGTAACATGCTATACAGTTGTGTGTAAAGGGGGATGTCATTTTGGTTGGCCTCCTGTGTTTTCCTACATTATATCACTTATGATTGGCCTCCTGTGTCATTTTGCTTGGCCTCCTTTGTTTTCCCACATAATAGCTTTTATATTAAATCCTTTTATGGTCTATATTATTTTCATTATTTTTACTCGTGTCATTAGTGGAAACATTCAAATTAAAACTTCAATCTCCCATTGACTGATTTGCAATGTAACGTGAAGTTTTAACATGTTTTCCAGTTGTGTATAATGGGATGTCATTTTGGTTGGCCTCCTGTGTCATTTTGGTTGGCCTCCTGTGTTTTCCTACATTATAGCGCGTATAATAAATCCTTTTATGTTCTATTATTTTGATTATTTTTAATCCTTTCATTAGATGAAACATTCAAATCATAACTTTAATTTTTGATCGGCTGATTAGAAATGATCCCCCCCCAAAAAAAATACAACACGAAAGGATGTATTATACGCGCTATAATGTAGGAAAACACAGGAGGCGAACCAAAATGACGCAGGAGGCCAACCAAAATGACATCCCAATAAATACAACTGCAAAGCATGTTAAAACTCCACGTAACATTGCAAATCAGTCAATGGGAAATTGAGGTTCTAATTTGAATGTTTCCACTCATGAAACGAGTAAAAATGATTAAAATAATAGAACATGGAAGGATATATACGCGCTATAATGTAGGAAAACGCACGAGGCCAACCAAACTGACACTGGAGGCCAACCAAAATGACATCCCATGGAAAGCATGTTAAAACTTCACGTTACATTGCAAATCATCAAATGAAAAATTAAAGTTCTTCTTTGAATGTTTACACTAACGAAACAAGTAAACATTATGACAATAACATATCATAAAAGGATTTATCTTAAGAGCTATAATGTAGGAAAACACAGGAGGCCAACCAAAATGACACAGGAGGCCAACCAAAATGACACAGGAGGACAACCAAAATGACATTCCATTATACAAAACTGTAAAGCATGATAAAACTTCACATTACCTTGCAAATCAGTCAAAGGGCGATTGAAGTTCAAATTTGAATGTTTCCACTAATGAAACGAGTAATATTGATAAAAATAATATATCATAGAAACATTTATTATAAGAGCTATATAATATATACTAGGAAAACAAAGGAGGCCAAGCAAAATGACATCCCTTCATACACAACTTTGTAGTGTCTTGCAACTTCACGTTACATTGCAAATCAGACAATGGAAGATTAAAGTTCTTATTTGAATGTTTACACTAATGAAACGAGTAAAAATTATGAAAATAATATATCATAAAAGGATACATCATAAGAGCTATAATGTAGGAAAACACAGGAGGCCAACCAAAATGACACAGGAGGCCAACCAAAATGACACAGGAGGCCAACCAAAATGACATCCCCTATACACAAGTGTACAGCATGTTACAACTTCACGTTACATTGCAAATCAGCCATTGGAAGATTAAAGTTCTTATTTGAATGTTTACACTAATGAAACGAGTAAACATTATGAAAATAACATATCATAAAAGGATTTATCTTAAGAGCTATAATGTAGGAAAGGCACAGGAGGCCAACCGAAATGACACAGGAGGCCAACCAAAATGACATCCCCTACAAGTATAAAGCATGTTACAACTTCACGTTACATTGCAAATCAGTCAATGGGAGATTAGTTCTTATTTGAATGTTTCCACTCATGAAACGAGTAAAAATGATTAAAATAATAGAACATGGAAGGATATATACGCGCTATAATGTAGGAAAACGCACGAGGCCAACCAAAATGACACAGGAGGACAACCAAAATGACATTCCCTTATACAAAACTGTAAAGCATGATAAAACTTAACATTACCTTGCAAATCAGTCAAAGGGCGATTGAAGTTCAAATTTGAATGTTTCCACTAATGAAACGAGTAATATTGATAAAAATAATATATCATAGAAACATTTATTATAAGAGCTATATAATATATACTAGGAAAACAAAGGAGGCCAAGCAAAATGACATCCCTTCATACACAACTTTGTAGCGTCTTGCAACTTCACGTTACATTGCAAATCAGACAATGGAAGATTAAAGTTCTTATTTGAATGTTTACACTAATAACAAGAGTTAAAATAATGAAAAAAAAAAAAAAGATCATAAAAGCATTTATTATAGAAGCTATAATGTAGGAAAACACAGGAGACCAAGCAAAATGACACAGGAGGCCAACCAAAATGACATCCCATAATACACAACATTGTCGCATGTTAAAACTTTACATTACATTGCAAAGCAGACAATGTAAGATTAAATTTCTAATTGGAATGCTTCCACTAATGAAACGAGTAATATGGTCAAAAAATAAAAAATATGGTATACCGAAATTACATAAAGGAAATCATATTTGGAAAGATATTTATGGTACGTACTCGAATCACATCCAATAGTCTTTCTCGTTCAACACATTTAAAAAAATTTTTTTTTAATGAGAAGGGGGAAAAAAAGTTATGGTAAAGCATGAACCTACTTGGGGGAAAATTAGCGGATCTTCACCTATCCCGCCCCCCCCCCCTCCCCCCCAAAAAAAAATAAATAAAAAGATTAGAGGCAGATTTGATCCTTCAGCCTGCGAAAAGTAAAGCTTCGCTCCATCTTATGCGTCTATGCTGCATTGATGACTTGAAAAGTGAAAATAAGGCTTATAACGAAGCAGTTTTAGCTCAAGCTTTACTGCGCATGCGTAGATACATATTCATAAATGCATTCTGATGAATATTGATGAGATTCCGCCATTGTCATTTTGGTTGGCCTCTTTAAGTGTCTACCAGGATACGGGGTATGTATTAAAAAAGATATCAGTTATTCCTGTGATAAGACAGGTTGTGGAGTGTGGACTATGCCTATGCCATATGGTCCCACATTCCTCCTCCAAGTTTGACAAGTGACGTTTTTAGATCAAACAGATGCTCATTTCTGTCTCAAGAAGATGTGAAAATAAAAACTAACAAACCAAAAAAAAAAAAAAAAACCTCTTTTGATTGATAATTAGGGGTCTACTCAAAAGTTATCTGAAGTTCTGACATGTTCAATTTGGTCATGATACGATAAACCGCCTAAAAAAAAAAAGTGCTACAGCAAAATAAAACACTTTTCCTAGTAATGGCAAGTGGTTTCGGGGGGGGGGGGGGGTGAAAAAAGTATCTGTATGCCACAAAGGCCCCTAAGAGTACCAACTGATCTGTGCCTTTTTAGATACCGAAATGTGAATTGCATTATTTTCTTTTGCTGCAGAGTTTTTTTCTTGTTTGTTTTTGAGGAGATTTACCATTTGAGGAGATTTACCATTGAGGGAACAAAGCTTCTTTTGCAATTTGTTTTGGGATTTCCCATAAGGAAGAGCCTTTTGTTTGAGAATGTGTAGGTGGGTGATTTGATGTGGTGTTTAGTGTGGTACTGTGATGGATACTATTAAAGGCACATGTCTTGAAAATTTAGAATGACATGAGACAACAGGCCCTTAACTAGGGGGGGGGGGGTGTGAGGGGTGCATGTGCAACCCCCCCCCCCCACCCCCACCCCACACCCCGATCCACTTGACAAAAGAAAAACTTTGTGGTCTTCAATATTGTACTAAATTACAACTAAGACTTGTTTTTCAGATTTTAAAATGCCAAAATATCCCCCTACCCTGGGATCTGAGGGGGACACCCCTCTTTCAGTCCCTCCCTCCACTCGGGCGTTCCGTGTCCATCTACACTCCCCCCCCCCCCCCCCCCCAGTAAATTTCTAGTTATGGGCCTGGATAAAATAGTCCAAAGTGGTAAAGTAAGTTTACTTTTTAAACTTTTTATAATGACATTTTATTTTGCTGTTCAGATTCAACATCATGACACAAAAACGATTACTGTCAGATGGTGAACTTGTCTTACTTGCTGAAGAGTTCACTCTGGTAAAAGATTTCTTTAAACTCGGGGAGAAGCTTAACTTCCAGATCTTTGAGCTGAATAAATCCTTGACAGAGTGCAAGGATGACGTCTACAGAGCCACTTTAATGACTCTTCACATTTGGAGGGATCAAAGGCCAGCTAGAACAGACGTGAGATCTCAGCTCTATAAGGTCTTAAAACAACTGAATTATCACAAGGCTGCTGCAATGCTTGTTACAGGTACATGTACATAGAAAATAATCTCGTCTTTAACATAACGCATACAAATCTTTAATGAAAATAGAAATGAAAAATGTTTAACTTTCTTTCTCTGAAAAATGTTATTTTTTATTTATCTGAAAAACTTTACTTTGTACAATTACATGAAATATAAATTCACAACCAATTGTACATAAACTAGGTCCAAGAAATGAAGTGTAAATTTATCAGCAAATTCACTGTACAGAATTGGATGATATTTACATTCTATATAATTTTTTATTATTCTAAGGTTATTTAGGCTACATAGGCTTATTTCTGCATAGAACAGTTACCCAAAGAGATGGTTTTCAGCACATACATGTTCTGAGCAGTACATGACAGTTTATATTTAAGGTTTCTACCCTTTTTTCAAAATTCACTAGCATTGCATTGTACAACAAGCTTTGAAAAGATGTGTGGTACTACAAAATCAGAGAATAGCATTGATGAGAGGCATACAAAAACTTTTTGTCTTGCACTCATCAGAGTAAACCGCAAGAATGAACAAAAAGCCGAAATCAAACAATATAAACGGAAACTAAAGGAACAAAAGGCGCGAAATATAATGAGCTCTGATTGGCTGTCTAAATATATAGATAATGGTAAATTAGGCTCATTGCCAGCCGGTTTATGTATTGATGGGATAATCTCTACAATAATGCGAGCTTCCTCACAAACTTAATTTGAGAAACAGGACAAGCAAGCTGTATGTAGCACTTTTCTGACTGTCGAGCTGGTTCAAAGTTCTCATCCGAGCGAGAAACTTCACTCACCTGCGGATGCTCTAAGCCACATACATTCAGCTGACAGTTCCTATTTTGTGCAGACAGAAAGAGTTTGTGAGGATGGCCGTATATTATTTTAGCGATTATCCCGTTTTAAACAAGCTTGTAATAACCCTGCCCGAAATAAAATAGCCTAAAAATATGGGGAAAATAGTGGAAAAATAGATAGGGAAAATATATTTTTTGACTATTTTTCAATGGAAAAAATAGATGAAAAATAGCTTGTAAAATAGTGTAAAAATATAGTGGAAAAATAGTAAAAAAATATATTTTTTTCATATATTATTGGAACCGAAATCTCTAGTTAAAAAATATATTTTTTTACTATTTTTTCATTTCTACTGAAAAAATAGAAAAAATATATATAGCATAAAATACCCCTAAAATAGGTAGAAAATATATTTTTGAACTATTTTTTTCAGAAAAAAAATAGGTGAAAAATAGATAAATAGTGAAAAAATATATTTTGCAAAATTATATTTTTTGCCTATTTGTTTATTGTTATATTGTAAACTTGACTGACGCCCACAAAACCGACGTGTCGGTCCAGTGAATCTCAAGAAAAATTGGCAGACGGCCTATGAGACCAACATACCGAGTTTGTGGGCTGTTGGTCTAGTTAGTCTAGCTGACGTCGTGACTCACATATGGCATATAGCAATCCAGAATTTTTTCACTATTTTTCTTCTATTTTTTCCCTATTTCCCAATTTGCTTCAGCCTCATATATTCGAAAAAAATATATGATTAAAAAATATAAAAACACTAAAATAGTCTACAAATGTTCAAGTTTGTGAAAAATAGCAAAAAACATAGTTGAAGCATTTTAGCATTTTGTAGAAAACAGGAGAAAAATAGTCTACAAATGTACAAGTTTATGAAAAGTAGCCAAAAAATAGCTGAAGCCTTTTATTAGTTTGTCGAAAATTGAAGTACAAAAAAAAAAAAAAAAAAGCTTTAAAATAGTCCTGTAATTTGCAATATTAGAAGTACAAAAAAAAGCATGAAAATAGTTAAGTAATTTGCAGTCTAAAAAGTAATAGAAGTACAAAAAATAGCTTAAAAAATTAGTACTGTAATTTGCAGTCTAAAAAGTATTATAAGTACAAAAAATAGCTTTAAGATAGTTATGTAGTTCTGTAATTTGCAGTATTAGAAGTACAAAAAATAGCATAAAGATAGTTTGGTAATTTTAAGGTTAAAAAATAGTCCCAAAATAGTTCCGTAAAAATAATATTTTGAAAAAATAGCTTTAAAATAGTTATAAATAAGAAGCTGGCTGGGAAATAGTGAAAAAATAGTCTATTTATTTTCTAGTTTTCAAAAAATAGTATGGACATAGACTATTTTTTTTCTATTTTTCAGCGAAAATATGAAAAAAATAGAGCTATTTTTTTAAAATAGGAGAAAAATAGGGGAAAAATAGGGAAAAATAGGAAAAAAATATATTTTTGTTAGCCGGAAAACGGGCAGGGAAGCCTTATTTACCGTCATCTTTAGACAGCCAATCAGAGCTCATTATATTTTGGGTCTTTTGTTCCTTCAGTTTCCGTTTATATTGTTTGATTTCAGCTTTAGTATGCCTCTCTTTAAAATTAAAGCCACAACAAGCTTAGCTAAAGTGCATGAAAATCTTGTCAATGACTGCCCACTGTAGTAATATCTTCTATCTCATTCACCTACTCTCAGCCATCAATATTTTTAGTGACAGATCAGGGGGGCGTTTCATGAAAGGACTTGTCAGATATTTTATCCGACAAATTTGCTCTCAGCCAATCAGATGCAAGGATTTCAGTAGCTTATAACAGTTGTCGGATAAAAATCACTGACAAAACGCTTGATCATTGATGAAACGCTCCCCAGGCCATGGAGGGTGGCCTGGAAGAGGTTTTTTCCTTCATTGTTTTCTATTATCTAATATATTTCAAGGGGGAGTGTCTTTGATCCCTCTTCCGTCTTTGTATTGTAGGGTTGCATGGCCAAATTGACCCGCCATTTAACTCATTGACCTGTATTCTTGAGAGCAGCGTAAGCTAAACCTGGCTTAACTTGGTCCACTAATTTGAGGAAGGCTAAGTTTCAATCCCTAAGTTCTGTATATAAAACACATAATTTTTTTTTAAAGTTCTGTATATAGTCACTGTAATTATATATAACAAAAATACAACAACAAATTAATGTGGTAATGAAATAAATATGGGAAAGTAATTTAGTAGTGACAAATTTTTGTCTAGTCTAGTCTCTGCCTTTAGGCAGGGTCTAAAGTAAACCTGGCTTCAAATTTAGGCTGCTTTCAGGGATACAGGCCATTTAGTTTTCTGAGAGAAGTTTTAAGTGTGATGTTAGTTAAAGGAGAATGAAACCCTGGGGTATTAATTTCAATGAAAAGAGAGGATAGAGAGAAGCAATTTTTAAAAAGTTCCATCAAAATCAGTTACGAAATGAGAAGGTTATGAAAGTTTGAAAACTCTCAATTTACTTTCCATGGTGATCCTCAAATTGGCAGTGTTGCTTCAAAGTGACAGGTTTAGTAGTACAACTCTCAATATGTTTTGTACACAAAATTTCATATTTTCCCCATTATCTCTCAAGGTGCAGCTTGTCTCCTTAGCTCAAGATATATCATGGGAAAATATGCATTATTTGACACAACATATGTTGAGTTCACAAAAAGACAAGCCGCATCTTTAGAGATAATGAAGAAAATATGAAATTTTGTGTACAAAACATATTGAGAGTTGTACTACTAAACCTGCCATTTTGAAGCAACACTGCCAATTTGAGGATCACCATGGAAAGTAAATTGAGACTTTTCAAACTTTCATAACTTTTTCATTTCGTAACCGATTTTGATGGAACTTTTTAAAAATTGCTTCTCTCTATCCCCTCTTTTCATTTAAATGGATATTTCCCCAGTGTTTCATTCTCCTTTAAGATAAACTTTCATTTTCTTCCTTCTTGACATCATGTTGCAGATGATGATGATGACTCCGATAAGAGGAGTCTCCGAAGGACAGTACAGGTCTGTGCACCTTCAGAGAGTTCAGCAAGCATAACAAAGACCTTTAACCTAGACACTATCAACCTAGACACTCTCAGTGATGATGTCAGCATGGTTACTTCAGCCAATTCCACGTCAGATTATTCCCTGTCCGTCAAGAAAGACAGCAAATTTGATGCCAACAGTCTGCGCTCCCCAGCTGTCTTATCCAACAGAGGATCGGAGAGTAAATCCAGTTATTATGTTCATTTACTTTCTTATAAAATGGAAGATTCCATGTGGTAAAAGAGTGCTACTTGAACAGAAGTATTTTGAGAATCGTTGTCTACCAACCTTTCTAAATATAACAGTAGAGTGTTCATAATTTGTATATAGTGATTTATTTTGTCTTTTTTTCCTTCCATTTTATCACTGAATAATTGGCAGAAGTCAATATTGAATGAAACATATTGAATACTTTGGGGAGAAAAAGAATCTCTGATGGTTACATGGGAAAACTAGACTGAGAGAATTCCAGCATAATAATATTTATTGCACAAGCAGTTTGTTGTAATGCTTATCAGCGATATTTGTTTTCCCTTAGAGTTTTAAGAATATATATGAAGTGAATAATGGAATTTTAAAAAGAATCATCTTTGGTACTTTAACTTGTAATTAGGTTTTCCTTAAAACATAATTATGAGATGCTCATGAATAATCAGAACAGCACCAACAGTATGATCAAATCATCATTTAATGCTTTTGATTAACATAATTATGCTCTTCAAAATTGAGTAAGAATTTCCTTCAAAATGTTTCATTCTATTCCAATCCAGATTCCAGTGAGCCAAGGAGCACTGGTTTAACAGATGACCTTGGTCAGCTAAATGTAATACATACACCAGGTTGGAAAACTTTGACACACCTTTTTTTGAATACTTACAATTTATTTTTTAGTATGAATCAATTCTAATCGGAACTTCTAGTATTATGATTTTGTGTTCAATGTGATGTCTTCATGAAAAGAAATATATTCAGTATGTATGTATCATGTCATGAGCACTTTCAGCCCACATACCGGTTGTTAAATAAACTCTTTTTTTAAAACAAATGTATATCGAATAATGATATTTGCCATTTCATAATATCAAATCAGACTGTTACCAAATATATGTGAATATTTAAAGCATTAGTGCTATTTGCCCTTCAGAAATATTAAGTCAAACTGTTTACAGATATGATATGAATATATAGAGCATTGGGATATTGAAACTATTATCATTTTTTTTATTACCATTCATTAGGTGATACATTTTAACAAATTAAATGTGTGCTTCAATTCTTGTAGACAAGATGATGACGTTTTACTTATTCTGATTTATATGATTTATTTTCTCTTTTTTTTATATTGTTGCATTTCACAATTTCAAGTCATTATAAATATTAATGCTTCCATGTAATTATATGATGATATAGCTTTATGCCTAGCTGTAAGCACTTTGGTTGAGTGCTTGAAAATTTTGTATGAAAACTAGTTATAACTGGAATTTATAATTTCTGTCACTATCATTGTCAAGCTTCTGATAATTTTCCAATCTGTGTTTCAGATCCCAGTCAACGTGTTGAAGTATGGGTCAATGAAACAGGAGGGGGTATGCAACCAAGGATAGGAGCACCTGGTGCAGATAGGCTGTCAGGTAAATGTCTTCTAGGTCTAGATGTCACTGTAAGACTGTACAGTCTCTAACAGAATGTGTGATCTCTGTAGACATTAGCCAAGATGTAGCCATCTTTGATAAATTACATGAAACCTTGATGCACTGTCCATTTTCAGCGAATGTAAATCAAGCATTACATGCTTTGTGGAATGAGTATGTACATAGATTTAGATTCTTATTTCATGAATGTATATTCACGTAAAGCAGCAGTGAGAAATACTTCATTGTTTAAGTCATCAGTCTTTAGAGGTGGAAATTCAGAATCAGAGCTTTGTTATTATACAAAAAGGAAGAAGAGAAGTATTTGGAAATGCATATCATATATTCATGGAACTGCATATGTGAAGATTAAAGAAGTATGTGGGATAGCTGTAAGACATTCTCCCTGCTCTAGCACTAAAGTCCTGAGATTGATTTTTTTTTTTTTACGACACGTAAGGAGAAATTATAATTAATTCATCAGCTATGAATGAA
The DNA here is from genome assembly GCA_025618425.1 of Heliocidaris tuberculata. Taxonomy (NCBI): domain Eukaryota; kingdom Metazoa; phylum Echinodermata; class Echinoidea; order Camarodonta; family Echinometridae; genus Heliocidaris; species Heliocidaris tuberculata. The sequence goes on from CM046836.1 coordinate 45,687,490, forward strand.
TACTCAAAACCTATTCACACATCTTAGATATCCAGGTATCTATTGGGCCCTTGGAAACCCTAAAACTGGAAGACTACCAGGTAGAATTGGCAGAGCCTGCTCTCCAAGGCCATAATACATGTATAGTAGCTCCCACTGGTTCAGGGAAGACATACGTTGCTGTCGCTGTGGCCCAGGAAGTCCTCAGGAAATCACCTGGGAAAAAGGTTATCTTTGTTGTAAACCAGGTAATCAGATCAACATGTTTTCACTTGTTACCCGCTATGCAGGGCTGTCAACTTTGGGGGACTGCTTGAAGGGGGATTCGTATTTTTTTATTCTCGTCAGCCCTCCAAAAGTCACTCAGTGGGGTTTTTCCGTAAAGCGGGAGATTTACATGCTTGGCGGGAGAGTGGGAGCTGGGAGGAACGTCATTGTGGCTGGAGACTCCCGCCACGACGCTGGTGGGATGGCGGGAGAATGGGTTCGGTGGTGTGAGACTCCCGCCAAAAGCAGGAGAGTTGACAGCCCTGTACTATGTAGTAGGATCTTCGGATATTATAATCAAAACTAATATACTCCCAAGTGCTACTGGTAGAAATATGCTGATAAATCGTTCCTCAATCTCAGCAGAAAACATGGATATTTATCTTTCTACTTTTCCTTCTGCTTAATACAACATGTACATGTAGTTCATGGGTAGATCCAAAATTGTCAGCAGGGGAGTAAAGATTTTCCCAAATTAATATAAATTTTTGTTTGGAACATGTTTGGGAATCTCACTGGCCCTCTCCAGGTTTATACAGTTTATACAAATGTATGATTGCCATCATAATGAGAAATCCACTTTTTTTGTTCTGATATTTGTTACAGGTGCCTCTTGTATACCAGCAGAGTACAGTGTTCAAGAAATACATTAGAGATGTAGCCTACATCTGTGGAGATCATGGCCGGCCAGAAATAACACGTCTTCCTCTGGACCAGGTCTTGAAGAAGAACGATGTGGTGGTACTAACGGCACAGATACTTGTGGATGCCTTGACCAAGGGTCAGGTTTCTCTAAAACTGATTGGACTCATTGTCTTTGATGAGTGCCATGAGACAAAGGTATAAAACCAGAACATTTTCATGAATTTTGAGAGTGGTTAAGGTTCATGAATGTTTCATGCAGCAATATTAATAATGAATTACAATAGCTACGTTCATACGGGCCTTGTGGTTTTAAAACTTTAAGTTAGCGAAACTTTAAATTAACAAAACCACGACTCCCTACAACCGCAACGAGAGTTCACATGAGCCCGAAACAACAAGCTGAAACTACAAGCTGAGCGATCATCATGGTTATAACCCAGGAAGTAGATACTACCGATTGTGTGTACAGTACACACGCAGATCCTGTGTTCATAATTCGTGCAAAGGATGTGACCCGGATGTTTAACATGAACAGTGAGGTCATCCCTAACCAAAAGCTTGCAAAACTTAAAGTTTATTCCGTTCACATGGTGCGAAACTGTGAGGGAGGACCACCCACTGCTTGTGGTTGTGGCCTTAACCACGAGCTCGCTTGTGGTTCTAGAACTACAAGAAAACTTAAAGTTTCAAAACCACAAGTCCATTCATACGGTCTGAAACTACAAGATAACTACAAGTTAACTTTAAGTTTTGAAACTACAAGCGAAACTTAAAGGGATTTGGTAACTTTGTGGAGGCTTGATTTAATAAATTGTTGAATTTTGATATCTGTCTTGTATAATGATGTTCAGAAGGATGAATAGATAGCCAGGCATAGAAAGGTTTTTAAATATATAATGATATATATCAACTGAAATTTATTCACTTTTTTGTTTACAAATACCACCCCTTCTCCCATGTGTTATGAATATCTGTGTATTGTCCTGTTGAGTCTCGCATTAAGTTCAAGATACTGTTATTAGCTTATGAATTTTTTCATGGACTCGCTCCCTCTTATCTAAAATGACTCACTCACTGCATAACAGACCAACAAGAAATCTTTGATCATGTAAAAAGAATTTGTTAATTGTTCCTCCCATTCTTACAAAAACATATGGTGAATGTTCATTTTCCCATGCCGCCACAGTTTTATGGAATAACCTCCCTGATTCTCTTAGAAACAATAATACAATAGATACATTTAGGTCTGCTCTTACAACACACTTATTCCAAGTGTTAAACAGATAAAAGGAACTCAGTAACTTAATTTTTCTTTCCTTTTCTTTTCTTTTTCTTCCTTAGTGCATAGACATACTTGTTATGTGTTATGAGCTATGCAAGAATGGTTTATTGTTATTATTATTGTATGCTTTGAAGAAACTTTCCTATAGTTCAGCTTGTCAGTGAATATGGTCCTCTTGATACATACTATGATTCTACAGTTGAGGAAGGTGTCTTCTTTTTCTTATTTCAGAAACAAAGTCAATACAATGGAATCATGGCCAAGTACATGCATCAGAAGCTGAAGAATGAGAGACCCCTCCCACAGGTAAATTAACCCTGCCAAAGATCATATGTAGGAGTTTCTTCCTGCCATTTTCTTCAATTCAAGATAAATATCCATATCATCTAGTTCATATCTCCGAATACATTGTACTCAGTCAGTGGCAGATCCAGGATTTTGTGAGGGAGGGGGCACAATATTCAGAAAAATTTCTGACAAGTAAAAATATTCCCCAAAATGGCATCAGCACTATTTTGGTGTTTCTTTTTACTCCAAAATTCTCTGACAAGCAAAAAAAAAAAGGGGGTCATCAGCGTTTCAGGTGTCTTTTGTTGCCAGGGGAGCACCCCCTCTCTGGATATGCCCCCTTTACTCACTTAGCCTGGGCTTATTGTACTCCCGTGACTGATTAATTTGGTGATTTACAAAAATGGTGATTTATAAAAAAAAGAATATATTTATTTTCACTTTAGATTGAAAGATGAGCTGCCTTGTTCTCTCTGGAAAATGGTTGATATTTATCTTCTTGGATTGCAGTTACAGTTTACCTTGCATAAGTCAAATCTGTTGGGACCACAAAAAATAGTTCGACTTAGGAAATGTAAATAACACATGTTTTGCATAGTTTGGTAAAAAAAAATTGATTTGACCTAGGGAAAGTTTGACTTCGAACTATGCAACGTTAACTGTATTTGATTAATATTTTCAATTTATCATAGTATCAATTTTGGTATAATTACATGTATTAATAAATCCCCAAATCTAGTTGTACATGTACTAGTTACCAGCTTGTATTTTATAATTTTTATAGTTTTGTCATTGTATAATTATGTGATCTTATAGTACACATTGTATTTCAAGTTACATATTCTCATCATGTTTATTGCACTATACAAATGTTTATTGTTATTATTATTAGTAGTAGTATTACTAGTATTATTGTTTTTTTATTATTATTATTATTATTATTATTATTAATTATCATCATTATTGTTATCATTATTATTGTTATTGTTATTATTGTTATCATCATTATTATTATTATTATCATTATTTTTATTATTATTATCATCATCATCATTATTATCATCATTATTATTATTATTATCATTATCATTATCATCATTATTATCATTATCATTATCATTATCATTATCATTATTATCATCATTATTATCATTATCATTATCATTATCATTATCATTATTATCATCATTATTATCATTATCATTATCATTATCATTATTATCATCATTATCATTATCATTATTATTATTATTATTATTATCATTATTATCATTATTATTATTATTATTATTATTATTATTATTATATCATTATTGTCATTATTATTATTATTATTATTATTATTATCATTATTATCATTATTATTATTATTATTATTATTATTATTATTATTATCATTATTATTATTATTATTATTATTATTATTATTATTATTATTATTATTATTATTATTATTACTACTAATATAAATCAGATTCTTGGAATGACAGCATCTTTAGGAGTAGGGAATGCTCGTACCCATGAGGCTGCTATCAACTACATGCTCAAGATGTGTGCCAACATGGATGTCGTGAAGCTATCAACTGTCCAGAAGCATAAAGAGAGCTTGGAGAGAGTAGTCAACAAGCCTGATGAAGGTAAGAATATATGTATTCTCTCTTTTTCTTTTTCTTTTTAGTCTGGTAAAGTTTAGTTTTTTTAATGACAGTGACTTCTTGATCATGATGTCTAACTTTGCCAATTCCTAACTTCAATCTTGGTCCCAACATGATCCCTAAGCCTAACCCTTAATCTAACCTGAAACCCAAATCGACCCATAGACTAACCCTATACCTTTGATAAAATGTCACTTTACCAAATGTCGGATCTTATTTAGAATAGATGAAATTCATTTGATAATGCAGGAGCTACCAGTGATTCAGTCACTCAAATATTAAACACAAGTTATATGTGATCTGTTTATTTCAGATATGAAATACAAATATCAGACAGTCTGCTTGTGCCACCTTTTACAGGAGTTTACTACAGATATGTTTTATGTGAGATGTTTACAGAAATGGCGAGTTTGATGCCACTGTCTTACTAGTGTAAAAGTACACAGATGACCGTGCAATATTATATAAATAGTGCATGGTCTATCATGCATATCATGCACTATACTGGATTATGTGCACGGCAAATATTAAATTATCCCGAGTGCAGTTTTGTTTCACCGAGGCCATAGGCCGAGGTGAAATAGACCTGCACGAGGGATAATTTAGTATTTGGAGTTCATATAGTCCAGTAATGGTGCATAAATAGAATATGCACTAATTGTTATAGTAAATAGACCCCTAGATCTATAACTTATTGTGTATTAGGTTCTATAAATTTATTTATTATAGTTCTATAAATTTATAGTCTAGATCTACTGCTGATTTCCTAACTCTACAAAAGTTGCTTATCTCAAAAAATGAACTCCAAATGTTAGCTCTCCAATGATGTGTAACACTCTGAACTCCCACAAACTTGAAATTGAATTATAGCAATCGTAAACAAGTGACTCATCCCCTATTCATGAGTGCACTATAACAAATTTTTGCACATCACATGATCCGAATCTAACCAATCATAGCGCGTATTATACATACACTATTTACTATATTTCCGTATCTCATGGTTTGGGGTGCGCGTGACACGTAAAAAAGTGAATATGCGTTTAAATACACAAAGGTTAAGACAATGGATGTATGTGCGCAGCACTTGCAAGTTGTTTGGATAAGGACAAAATAATGTTTTTCTACCTGTGTTTTATGTTGAAGGCAATACAAAAACATAAGGACATATAATAGTGAAAATTGAGGAACTAGGTTTCAGACAATTAATAATAATATTGAGTCAGAATGGCCTTTCTTTCGTAAGACACAAGGGTATATCGCACTCGTTTTGAAAATATTTTACTTGTCGTGGTGACTCGTGAAATATGGTTATTATAGCTCGTGCTATCCTTATATCCTTGTATCCCACTCAAGGCCATTCAGTATTATATAAATATCCTTTACCAATATTCCCTTATTTGTTTAGTATTTTGTGCATTTCAAGTCTTACATCCTATATGTCTGTTAATGCCATTCTTAAATCCAATTATATCATCAGGAATGCATGTTGTCACAAGTAGAAATGAAGACTCCTTTGCAGAACAAATACAAGACATAATGTATCAGGTCTTCACCTATATCAACTCAAGTGCAGGTGAGTTCTAAAAGAAAATCGTAAAATTTAGTGATGCATTGGCTTTGATGGATCTAATTTGTTTGTAAAAGCAGATGTTAAAAGTTCATTAATAAGTGCAGTACCGTACAAACTAGGGGTTCCCGGGGTGTGCGCGAACCCCCCCCCCCCCTTAGGAAAAAAAAAAGGGGGGGAAATCATTTTTGTGGTTGAATAGAGCTAAGAAAATATGCAAACATTGAAAGAAAAAAAAGAGGGAAGAGGAAAAAGAAAAGGAAAAGAGAAAGTAGAAGAAAAAAAGAAAATAAAAAAAAAAAGGGAAAGGAGAGGAAAAGAAAAACAAATAAAAGAAGGAAAAGAAAAGGAAAGGTAAGAAAAAGAAGGAAAAACTGGCCAATTTTTTTGCTCGCTCGCTCGCTCACAAGAACACTGGAATTTTAATATTCAGGAAAAAAGGCATCCCCCTTCGGCAATGGGCTGTAGCCCCCCTCCCCTGCCCCGCGGATTTTCAAAGTTCCGATATTTATATTTGGGCAGCAAGGTGCAAGAATATCCAAATATTTGGGAAGTAAAGTTCCCAGTTAGTAATATTATGTAACTTGTGATTATAACATCTGTACATTTCCATCAAGAAAAGTTTTTAAAAACTTTACTCGCTCGCTCGCAAGAACACTGGAATTTTAATATTCGGGCAAAAGGCATCCCCCTTTGGCAATGGGCTGTAGCCCCCATCCCCCGCCCCGAGGATTTTTAAAGTTTCGATATTCATTTTTGGGCAGCAAGGTGCTAGAATATTCAATATTTGGGAAGCAAGGTTCCCAGATAATAATATCATGTAACTTGTGTGTGTAACTTCTGTAAATTTTCACTACGAAAAGTTACAAAAAATTTTGCTAGCTTGCTTTGCTTGCAAACATTTAGAAATTGAAAAGTTGATATTCAGGCAAAAGGCAATGGGATGCGGCCCCCCCCCCCCCCGACAATTTTTCAAGTTCCGATATTTGGGTAATCACCACTTCATATTCCGGCAGCAAGGTGCCAGAAATCCACATAATTTATTTGGGCAGCGAGCTTCCTAGTTAATTATGTAAATTCTGTATGTAACTTCTGTACATTTTCACTATAAAAAGTTTTTAAAAATTGCTCACTCGCTTTGCTCGCTCGCATATATTTAGAAATTGAAAAGTTGATATTCGGACAAAAGGCGTCAGCCCCCTCCTAGTGAAAAGTGGGCCTGTATGATGAAGATATCTACATCTGCGATTTTCTTTTATTATTATTTTTTTTGGGGGGGGGGGAGTTTAGGGTGCAGCATTTTTGTCGGTAAATTTGGGTGTCACACCCTAAAAATTTGTCGGCAAATTAGGGTGTCACTACCCCCCCCCCATTCAAAATGTTCTAGCGATGACCCTGGCTATTAGTCTAAGTAATATATAGACTTTAGGTAATATAGTAATAGTAACTAGTTCATTCTTTTCCTTTGTTCGACTTTTCCATTAAAGTGATGAACTACAGTCATATGTGAGCCGGTCCCCCCATGATTTTTGAAGATTTAGAAGTAAAATTATTTGTGATGTATTGGTCAGAAATTTGGGGTAAAATGCTCTGAAATAAGGCAGAGATTGCACCAGAGAGCATATAAAAGCACTGAGCTTCCAGGGCCCTTAAGCGGGCCCTGGACCCTGGCTGCAACAGATTTTAAAAAAGCTTGTATGGGCTTGAAGTGATAATCATTCATCAGTTTTGTAGGTTGTCTGCAGTTATGAATTTCTAATACATGTATATGGATTTTATGGCACATATCACAGGAAGATCTCAATGATATTTGGAAGCTAATATCTTGGCCATAGCTTTGTTGACCAACATACTAATATATTCAAAGAAGTCTCTGAATTTCTGCTTATTTACCACACTTTAGTTAATGGAGAAAACTGTAAATGAAATATCTTATAATAATTGGTTTATCTGGAAGAGCCTCATCAGTGTTAACCCGTTGTCTACTGAATTCTCTTATTTCCATAGGCTTAATACAGGAACCATCCGGCTCCCATACACAATGGATTAATACTATTCTTTTTTAGGGTCATGCTTTCATATTATTACCCTGACCTCAGATGTGCTACCATGATAAGGCGGTCAATTATTCAAGGAATTTCTTTCTACCAGGTACCTTCACCTGGGTGGAGAGTGCCAATGTTATGCATAATGATGGCATGATGTTTACTGTATTAGATGTTGCATGATTTTCTGCTTGGGTAGAAAGGCCTATTTGATCTCTTATCGATCCCTTCCATGACAGGAAGCTCTGCCCTCAACTCTACCGTGGAGAAGCTTAGCAGTCTACGAAGCAGCAACCATTCCAGAGAGAACTTCAGCCATGTCCTGTGCAAGCTGAAGAAAGAGATTGCGGATCATTCTGGATCACCTGACGTACAGCTCAGCCTCATGACATGTGCTCAGTACCTCAAGGTAGTCACTATATTAATAATGATAACAGCTACAGTTTAATGTGTTCATATCCATCTCTCAGGGGATGCTTTAGGTGCTTACAAGGTCCTATTATTACCATGGCTTTAGCCAATCTGCTCCAAGGCACTGAATTCAGACATTCCAGGAACTACTTCCTACCAGATACCCATTTACTAAACCTTGGTCGAGAGTAGAAAATGTAGATTAATGTCTTTCTAAAGGACATTAGTGTCGCAGCTAGGACTTGAAGCTCAAGCAATCGATCCACAGTCCGAGATGATGAATATATCCCACCGTTGACATCACTTATTCTGCAGACCGGTGGATAACCTTGATGTATGAATTATAAAGCTTTGCAATTTTTTGTTTGTTGAAGAAATTATAAGAATTTGTACTTCAAAAACTTAAAAGATATCAGAAGGCATACTAATTGCAATCTGTGGTACATTACAAATATGTCAAAGTTACAATGACGTCTACATTTTGACTCACATAGACATGTAGCTGATGACATTTTAGTGTGATTGGCACACTCTTAATTATCTTAATTTTGAATGGAAGCAAGCACATCAAATTTTAACTGAAAGATCAAATATATATCAAATCATTTTGTAATATTTGTCTCTAGGTCGATTAATTTTGAAAAATCTCAAACTTTGTATGTCATAATCATAAAAGTAGTATAGTATATCTACAACTCTCATGTGAGTTTTGTTTATGTCCAATTTTGAATATTTTATTTATTTTCCTCAATTTGGTACATCTTCTAAACCAGCCCTCAAATTTGCACATTTTGGCATCCCAACTGAAAAGATTTAAAGTTCAAATATTAAAGGGGAATTAACCTCAAAATATAAATGTGCTTATATTCAAAGATGTAATCTATTCCTTGTTGTCCTACGTAGTTTTGCATTAAAATATACGAGATGGGTATAAATTAAGATTTTCTCAGCAAAATTTATTGTCTGCTAGCGATATCTGGGCACTGCCATTTTTCTTAATGTGTACATAAAGATATTTTTAATCCAAATGCAAAATTGTCTTTCTTCCTGATACAAAATCCCACTTGAGATTTAAAATATTTAACAGATATATACATATATTCTAAAAACGAAAATGTGTTTTATATTTCTTTGAAAATTACTATTTTGCTAAAATAGCAATCTATTTTCTTGATACTATGACGTATGCAACGGAGCAAATTAATTCAAATTTATGGAAGATAACTTTCCCGAGCATCAATAGTGACAAACTATGCATTCACCTGCTTTGAGACAATGGACTTCAATAGTCAGAATGCACGTTGTATAAATTATGTTCTGCTCTGCCAGGCAAGCCCAAGAAATCGATTTCTATTTAGCAAAACCAGAGAATTTAAAAAGAAATCTATAAATTTCAAATTTTAGAATATATGTATACAGCTGTTATATATTTTCCATCATATATGGGGATTTTTTGTAATGAAGAGAAGCAATTTAGCTCTAGGAATAAAAATATCTTCCTGACCCGAACGGTTTCCAATGGTTCATGTACAACTCCATATCATCAAGAAAATGGCATCCCCCATGTAAAGTGTTAGCAGATGATACCGTGTGCTAGAATGTCTTGATTTAAACCCTTTTCTGATATTTTATTTCTAAAGTGATACAGGCCAATGATTAAGAATATATACACCTTTGAACATAAATACATTTATATTCTGGGGTTAATTCTCCTTTAAGAAATGAGAAAATTACTGAATTCCATATTTGAATACTATGTCAGAGTAACCATAAAATACAGTCAAGAGAGAGAACTGAAGACCATTTCATACAATTTTTTTGAAGGAGTACAGCAGTGGTCTTGCCATCCATGAAACAGTTCGGACCAAGGATGCTTTACACTATCTCCAAGAGTTCATCAAGGAAAGGAGCAAGAAAGTTCAAACCACAAGGACCGAGAAAATGCTCATTCAAATGTTCCAAGGTATGCTCACCTTTCGTCTCCATAAAATATCTGATCGCCATCATTCAGAAATTTAAGTGAACCTCATAAAAGTGAACCTGAATCTGATAATAATATGGAGTATAACTCCTTTATTTATTTCGTATCTTGTAACACCTTTCATTTTTCTGCACCCACATAAAGCATCCTAGGTTACTAATCTTCGTGAATATGCTTTGGTTAATAATATTGATCAAGTACATGTATCTCTGTTTTTATTAAAAATATTAATTTTATTGAGTAGTTCTGTTCAAGCCAATGAATAGCAATTTTGTTAACCTGCTATGATCTTGAGACAAAATTTTAAATAGAGGCTAATAGAATTTCATATTAGGCAAAGGCAATATACTATGAATTTTAGAATATGAATTATACTGGAGAAGTATAAGTCAACTGAATTTTTGACAGCAGTGACTGGCTTTTATTCATTTATTTATTGTCCCCGCCGAACGAAGTTCGCGAGGGGAATATGAAACGGGCTCCGTTCGTGTGTGCGTGTGTGTGTGTGTGTCCGTCCGTCCGTCCGTCCGTCCGTCCGTCCGTCCGTCCGTGCGTCCGTCTGTCCGTGTGTGCTCAAATGTTAGAAAATGCTACTTCTCCTTCATTTCTTGGCCGATTTTGATTCTGATTGTTTTATCTGATAGGGCTTGGTGAGGGCTTCCAAACTTCTACACAGAATCGTGAAATTCATTAATTATGCAAATTCATGCAAATTTATTCAAAAGTGACGAAAAATGCTACTTCTCCTCTATTTCACATCGGATTTTGATTCCGATTGTTTTATCTGATAGGGCTGGGTGGGGGCTTCCAAACTTCTACACAGAATTTTGAAATTCATTAATTATGCAAATTTATGCAAATTTATTCAAAATTGACGAAAAATGCTACTTCTCCTCTATTTCACATCGGATTTTGATTCCGATTGTTTTATCTGATAGGGCTTGGTGGGGGCTTCCAAACTACTACACAGAATTTTGAAATTCATTAATTATGCAAATTTATGCAAATTTATTCAAGATTGACGAAAAATGCTACTTCTCCTCTATTTCACATCGGATTTTGATTCCGATTGTTTTATCTGATAGGGCTGGGTGGGGGCTTCCAAACTTCTACACAGAATTTTGAAATTCATTAATTATGCAAATTTATGCAAATTTATTCAAAATTGACGAAAAATGCTACTTCTCCTCTATTTCACATCGGATTTTGATTCCGATTGTTTTATCTGATAGGGCTGGGTGGGGGCTTCCAAACTTCTACACAGAATTTTGAAATTCATTAATTATGCAAATTTATGCAAATTTATTCATAATTGACAAAAAATGCTACTTCTCTATTTCACATCGGATTTTGATTCCGATTGTTTTATCTGATAGGGCTGGGTGGGGGCTTCCAAACTTCTACACAGAATTTTGAAATTCATTATTCATGCAAATTTATGCAAATTTATTCAAAATGGCTGAAGGTTCATAATGTTTTCATGTTTTATATTTCAGTTGTATACATGCATTGTTGGTATTCTCTTCTTTTGCATGCAGTAACATTATTATTTTATTCACTAAAGTTTTTCCCTGAAGTTTTAAGGTTCAGGCTAGTTAATTTCCACAGATCTGCACTTCCGGCGGGGACATTTATTACGCATTGCGTAATTTACTCATTCACTTGTTTCATTTTTTTTTACCTGTTTTTATTCCAAACAGAGAAGCAACAAGCACTCCAGACAATCTCAGTGAGTCCTACATCACCAGACAACCCAGCTCTCATTGAGCTTCAGATACTAATAGAAAGAGACATAGCAACATGTCATAGCAAGGAAAATGGTGGTTCATTCCGAGCGATCCTTTTCACTCAGACCATTGCATCCACGTGGGCTCTCCAGAAGTGGATCATGCAGACAGACTCGCTCAAAGATTTACATCCAGAGGTACTAGTCGGATGTAGAAATCCAGGTATGGATATTAATCAGATATACCATGCACTGAAGGGGGCAGCCCCACAGAAAATAAAAAACTATGCCAGTCCCGTAGTAACTTGCTTGAGTCGGTGGTAGGGAGCAATACCGTCATATCGGTAGCTTCAAACTGTGACTTCAATCATCGTATATCCAGGATATACAATAATTGATGTCACATCATATCCATTTTCTTTTCATGATGAAAGTATTTTATGTCACATGAGCCATTCCTGGCCATTCGCTACATGGGAATTTTTTGATATACAATATCATATTTATTTGCCTGCCTCATACATGTGACAAAAATAGATGAAATACTGTATACCGCATGTTCCGTAAATCAAATACACGGGCAAAAAGTGATAATTGGTAGCTGAGAGATGAAAGCATTTGGGACATTTTTATATCAACAGAATTATTGAAATATCTGAAATAGTCCCTCACTGAAGATTTTTAATGTAAGGGGAAATCTATTTATCATAATCTCTATTACTTTATATTATGTTGTTACATTATTCTTATATATTCTTGTAGCATTTTGCTTTTATTTGTAAAAAAAAAGAAGTAAAATTCAGCTTATCGGCTGCAAGACAGATTTTCAAGAAAGATATCATTAAATTAAATAATCAAATTCCTAAATGAAAAAAAGGAGTATTCAAGATGAAATATATCACTCGACCATTCTTTTTTTATGTCTACATCTACTGTAAATATAGAGTTAGTATCTAAAATGTATACAGTGGTGCAGAATGCCTGTGTATCTGAAAAATCCCATAATATCTAAAGTGTACCAATCACCTAAAAAAAAAAATTGTTTGTGTATAGCTACAATGTATAAAATCAACCACAAATCACTTTACCTGGCCTTCTGTGGGTTAACAGTTGTGAAGTATGAAGAAAATGAAGGAAAACATAAAACCCCCTCGTGCAGAACCCAACTCTGAGTTCGTTTCCATTATCATTCTATGCAAGCATGTACGGGTGCGTCGACTAGTCTCTTCACAAGTAGCTGTTTTGTTTATTGGGAGTGTATTTCAATTTGCAATATCGTTTTATAGAATCAACATTTGAAGCTCATAATTTTGCAAACAGTACAGCGACATGGAACCCCTAATATACAGAGCAAAATATTTTTTGATAATTGGTACACTTTAAGGTACGGACCCCCTCTTATCTTAGAATTTGTGGTCTGCCACTGTTCTGTATATAAACATATGTACATGGGAAAAAAGGTAATTTAGGGTGTGTTTTTCATCATTATTAGCTCTTGAAGTGTAGTAGTCACCAAGACGATCCAACAAATTAACATACACTTTTCTCTTTAAAAAGACCTCAGTCTTGTTGCCCAATCTTTCAAATTCGTTTTTCATTCAATTTTCATTCTACCTTAAGAAGGGTTTGACTGCAAAAGCTTTAACTGCGGAACTGAGAATGTATAGATGTATTTAATGGTCATTCTGCTAAGAATGACAGTTTAATTCATTCTGTAATTATCATAGTTGAAGTGATTCATCTTCTACTGCACAAAATGACACATCCATGGAAATACATGTATTTGAAAATTTTCTTTAGGTCATTCCATAATCAAATTTTAAAAATTTTTTAAAGGAATGAACTTACGTCACCAGACAGATGTCTTGGACAACTTTCGTAATGGTGTACACAAGCTACTCATTGCAACGTCGGTTATTCAACAAGGCATTGATGTCCCAGCATGCAACTTTGTCTACCGTTACAACTACATCAGTGATGCAGTAGCACGCATTCAAGCTAGAGGTATATATCTTGTCTGTTGCAAAGTTCTCTATACACAACAAAATATTCTTTGCTACATGAAAAAGAACCAAGCTAACATACCAAAGGACGGTTGTTTTGCACATATTTGTTGTAACGTACATCACAAATTACTGTATTGTTGTCATTCTGTTCAATGAATCCAAGCGTCCATTTTACCATTTTAAAGGTCGCACACGTAAACCAGGCGGGCGCTTTGATTTGGTGGTTCATGATTACAGAGGACTGGATGGGAAAGATAAACTGAGTAAAGAACAGGAAGAGATCATGCAGCAGGCTACGGATGCATTGTCATCACTTTCCATTGAGCAGATGATACTAGGAGTAAGTCATTATGGAAAGTTTTGTCATTGTGAAAACTTTACTAGTTCTCATTAAATTCCGCATTACAATTAATACTGTATAAAGAGGGAGTTATTTGCCAAACAGAACCTAGAATCTTATTTATAATTACTCTGTTAAATTACAATTTTGTCTGTCACATTATCTCAGATGCTCTTACATACTGAGTATGCTCTTTTGGTCATCTATAAAATTGATGATTTTGTATTTATTCATTGAACTTCATTGACATATCCATCAATATTTTGTTCAAATATAACAACAATAATCAGAACAGTAATAATGATAAGGATAATAAGAGTAACACAGTTATGACAAAAACAGAACAATGTATTGTGAGTATAGCATTCAAAACATAAACAAAAACAAAAACAAAATACTCATAATTGATCAACTAGACATGCTCTTTCATGAAATATAAATTATCAGATTATTTACAAGTAGTGTAAGGTGATGAGAAAAAGAGCCATTAAAAGAATTATATACATAATACACTCTATATAGATATGCATAATAATAAACAATTTAAAGGTTACCACATTGATCAATAGTATATCACAAAAAAATTGGCAAATTCTTTTATAAGAGCGTCTTCTTTGAGTGACATTATGAATATAAATCTCTCCAAACTGTTTATGTTTTCAAACTTATCATTGAGTGCTTTAAGATTATTAAAAAACAGTTCTCTTCTTATTCTAAATTTATCACATTGCATGACATAATGGAATTATTATGCAGGGGCGGATCCAGGATTTTTTGTAAAAGAGGGAGAACAGAGCAGGAAAAGTACACAATTAAGGAGGCAATTTTTTTTAATTGTGTACTTAAGGTATGCCAGTTGGGTTTCCAAAGTGGGGCCGTGACCGATTCGGCCTTCCCCTGGATCCGCCCCTGTTATAGGAACTTAGTTTGTTGTTGCTTCCTTATAAGTGACCTCAATGCATTATCAAAAGCGAGACACAGTAAGAGTAAAGGTTCAAAAAAGAAAATCATTTAAAACTTGGTGGTTATTATTACATATTAAGCATGAGAATTTGAATCTTGACCTGTTTTTGATGATATCGTATAAATTATTATCTCATGTGGTATATACATCGTTAATGTCACTTTTGTCATATTAATGACCTTGACGAAGGCTGTAGGTTACTTATGATCTGTCATTTATAGATTGCCCCCTTCCAACAAGAGCGCAATGTTCAGATCTTCAACCAGCAGCAGCCGAAACCACTTGACGAGCACAACCACAGTTTCCACTGCAAGGATTGTGATGCCCTTGTCTGCTCTTCAGCTGACATCAGGGTTGTACAAGGTGGTCATCATGTGGTCATTGATCGCAGTATCTTTGGTAGAGTCAGGATAAGGGCTTTGGGAGGAGAAGCCCAAGAACCACGACACTGGTCATCAGTTGAACGTACCAAGAGAGAAATTAGGTTCGTGCTTTGTAAAGTTAATAATTCTCTTCCGAAGACGATATCAATAAATATGTTGAGGAATGGACTGGTATAATGAAGGTTTGAGATTTTTTTTCTGGGGCTGATTGATAGTTTAGATTGAGGACTGGTGAATATGAGGTCAAAGGGCCATTTGATCAATGTGGACTGGGTATACAAGATGTGGGTTCTATCACGGGGCATCTAATTTTTTTTTCTAAGTTTTAAACTATTTCTAGTACCAGTCCGATATAAAAGTATTTCAGTAGTGATTTTTTTCATGTGAAATCTTTATTACTCTTCCACTTAAGAATACAAAGAATGAGAAAGGTCACCATTTTGTTTTGCATCCTAACCTAACCTTTTTTAACACCTTCTGTGCCATTGGCAGCAAATCTCACCCAAGAATACTTCTGTTCTTCTAGAAGTCTGGATTAAAAATAGCTCTTATTTTGTCCTGAAGTAGAAACAGGTACATACACTGCATGTGAGGGTTTTTTTTTCTATAGAAGATAATTAAGTAAAGCCAAATTTAACAGGGAAAGAAAGATGTCAGGGACAAATTTTGACATATGAAAGTTCATTTAGGATGATTGTTTGTGATCATCGTTGCACAAAAGGGTTATATAATAATAATATATAATAATAATAATAGTTTGTTTACCCAGGGAAGCCTCATCAGCATCAATGCTGTTCTTCCTGAGAGCCCTGCAATTATTATTACCCCAGCAATTGCCAGGTACCCATTTACACCCAGGTCGAGAGGGACAAATGTGGGTAAAACATCTTGTCAAAGGATGTAAGCACCCAGCGAGGATTGAACCCAGAACCTCTCGTATGAGAGTCAAGAGTCATACCACAGTGCTCCCATTGACAACTGAATGATCTTATTACCATATGCTGGATACAGGGACCACCCTATTCCCGTAGGCATAGGGTTAAAGTGATTGATTAACTTTGTGAAAAATTGTAAAATCAGCTCAAATGCCAGTGAATTGTGTGCAGTCCTCTAACTACATATATAATTAAGGATATGTGAAAGTATGAGAGAAAATGGAACCCGTTTACTATCCTAAAAAAGAGAAAATCGCGATCAATCGCTAGCGCAAGTCGCTCGGCTTCTTCGCTGCGCTGCAGTCACAAAAACCAAGCACCAGCGCTTGGCGATTTCAGAGCGGGTTTCCAGCCCGTACGGTATTCTGTGATAGAGCGAGGTATGCCAACCGTAAGAGTTCTTTAGGGTTCGGTGGTACTCTATCCCGACATCAATGTTCAATCGTAAATATCTTGATATATAAACGACCGGTCAGCTTATAAAACTCAGGCGATTCCTGTCTGAGCTAAAGGTTTGCAATTATGATTACAGCATTAGCTGGAACAGTGATTTTTTTTTTCAATCCTGGGCAAAGTTAATCAATGCCTTTAATGATACTGAATTCACGTTTTTCAATCATCTTACAGATGTGCTGATGAGTGCTGTGACACCAAGCTTGGTAGCGTACTCAAGAACAGCGACCGGATGCTGCTTGCATTCTCCCTCAGTTCATTGAGGCCTAGGAGCAGAGCAACCAAGACCAAGACCTACAAGAAATGGGGCTCGCTTCCTTTCACCTTCCGTAAAGTACCCATGACAGAGGCAAGCTTCGGATTACGCGACATCCCTGCCATGTAAACGTTGGTCAAGCTCAGATTAATTTTGTGGAAGTGAAGTGGTTAAGATACGCATACAGAGCCCTGTAACATAAATGGTTACAATCGATTGTATCTCCTCCAAAATTAATGGTGTCTCCTTCCATCAGTCATATCTTTACATCAGTAGTAACTTACAATCGATTTTGTGTTACGGAAAGATACAATTCATTGTAAGCTAGATTACAGTTGTTGCAAGAATGGCACTTGGCAAGTCCATGGTATGTCCCATACATTATCAGATATTATTATCGAATAGTATTAAGGAATTTTCAACATAAACTAAAATAAAATATTATTTTACTTGATATTTTGTCTGTTCCAATCTCTAGGAGGGCTCTGAGCTTGATACAGTCATCGGAAATACTTAAATCTTAAATGCGGTCAGTAATGAATGGGACAAAATAGTTTGGACTTGCCCTAATACAATAGATTTTTAAACTTGATTGTAAGGCAGTTTCTATGTTACCGGGCCCAGATATGTGATAAGCAAAGAAACTGTAAAACAGGCCAAACATATTTTGAAAAAACTTCCTTGTCATCATGATATATGTGGAATCACGGAGCTCACAATGTGCAATTGAAATACAAATACGTGTACTTAAATGATGGAATTATTTACTTTGTAATGAACTCTTGCTGTGATGGAATGTTTTATACAGAATAGTTGGCCAATTGAAATCCAGAAGTGTTTTCATTTAACTTTTTTTTCCCTTCAAATCTCAAGTATTTTTTATTATTATTATTATTTATTTGGCATTTCAAAGATACAATATAATGGTAAAGTGAAATACAAAGTGAGGACAAATGATTCAGCTTCCCCTGATGCACCCCCTGAAGTTGCCTGGAAGAAAAAAAAAAGGAATGTGGAATTCCTGTGACCCTTGGGGCTTTCCCACAGACTTCAGGAAATGCACAGGGGAAGCAAGAACATGAACACATAAACATTTAAATAAATAAAGCCTAAAATACACTGAGAATGTTATATAGAATTTAACTGCATGGTAATATACCATCTGAGGGTGGACTTTGCTTATTTATTTAAGTAAACATAAATATATAGTACCGGTAGTATTGAATTATATGAACGAAGATTATCATGTCACACTTCAATAAAATTAGATGAAAAGTAAGATTTCAACAATCAGTTTAAACTATATAATTGAAATGAGTGAAGTGAAAACGACAACGAGGTTAAAAGAAGATAATAGTAAACAGTTTTGATCAGGTTAAGGAAGCTAAGAACACTAAGAAATATCATCTATTTTAAAAAGTACACACAATATTATCATAACAGAGAATGCACTGATGCAACACACACTTTTAGTTGCAAATGAGACCAGCATAGCCGCATCCCTGACTGAGTAGTATGCATTGATTTTATCACTCATACAGGGGTATATCTGATGCAAACAGCAAAATACATGGTGCATCATTTAGAAGAGTTCATGAACAAGATATGTCTTTCGAGTCATACATGTAGCTAACCAAAATGTATATGTGCCAACGTATGTAGCTATCAAGAAGTGTGAGTCACTCTTCTACTACACATTTATGAATTCTACTTCTGTTACTGCATTACTGCTACTCTGCGCAATGTAGAGTAGGAAGAAATTCCTTTAATGTTTTGAGCATATTATGGCAACTTGACTGATGCAATGATAGTAATAGTACTTGCCGCATGCCTCAAGCTTACCCTGAGATGGGTATGCATATTTTAAACATTGTTAATGTTCTTCTTGTTCTTTTTCTTCTTATTATTGTTTTTCTTTCTTTGCAATGTTTGTTAAGGAGGTTTTTGAGTGCTGCTGTGTGGTATTGTGTGCATAGCAACAAATACAGTTAGCTCTCAAACTTCATTATTACAAACACCTTGGGACCACAGACATTATCTTGTTAAATGAAAATCAGAGCTCACAACTGTAAACAAATATGTATATAAAAGTGTGCCCACCAAAATTTCAGAGTTATGATAAGAGCCTGTTGTAACAATGTTCTTTATAATGAGTTTCCACTGTATTATTGACATATCAAAGGAGAATTATCTCTTTGCTTCATCCTACGGTAATTGCAAGTACCACAAATAATGACAAAATGAATTGCTATAATGCATGGTTAGGCCTATCATTTAAATAATGAAAATTGCTAAACAGCTGTTTTTCTTGAAGTTGTAATTATCCATGAATAATTTATGAGATAAAGAAAATCAAGAGTCATCTTTCTAATGACTAGGGAGATAAATTTAAGATTCCCAATAGAATCCCAGGCATTTCGATTTACATTCCCGAATTTTGCTTTTCATCAACTTAAATCTGAAAAATATTAATCGTTTAAAGTTGTCGATACTGTATACTGGATGGAATAAGATGCAATTTGGTGGTTGTGTCTTTTTTTTTTTCATCAAGAAAGAGAGTTTGAATGGAAAATAACAAAAGGAATAATAAAAAAAACAAAGATCAAACCTTTATTCATACACTGGATAATAAAGGAAAGTATATCATTTTTATTGTGCATTATACATGTATATACAAATTTTATATATATATTCCAGAGAGCTTTAGAATTAAAGCAGTATAGGATGATGGACAAGTTTGCTTAAACAAATTAGTCTTTAAGATAGTTGTAAAGATATTGATAGATTATATATGTAGTTCATGACCTAGAAAACTCATCAGTAATAGTCTCCTGAGTATATCAGGCTTGTAAAGTCTGGAGTGATAATACAAAACACTGTCAGATATATTTGGTTACTATGCTGCAATTGAATTCAGGTACTGGGCCATTCTCAGTCATGTGTGTGACCAAAATCCTGAAAAATAGTTCCTTTAAACCTAAATTTTCAGTATTTGTCTTGTAGTAGAAGTCTCTCATGGGATATTTGAATAACAGTCTTACCCCAATAGGTGGAGGGTAATTTTTTCAAATGAGAGTACATGTACATCATTTTCTTTCAGAGGTCAAAATAAGGTCAGTCACGTGTGAGACCTCACACGAAAAAGGGTCATACTTGTTGATATTCAAACCCACTTTTCTTGTATTTCCTTTGGAGTGCAGGTTTCTACTTTTCATTGCTGTATGATGGGATTGCTCTGAACACTTTGAAAGCAATTTGCCATAAATGAGTGAAAATTCTTTTCTTTTAGAAGTGAAAATTGGGTCCGTCACGTGTGTGACCACTCAAAAAAGGGCATTTTCAAAAGTCTCTGTGAAAACATTATGGTTGGGAAATGATTTATTTTTGTCCAAGAAAGAGAAATCTTTTTCAAGTAAGAAACTGGTGATATCAAAAAATCAATAAAATGTAATCTGATTTTCCGGCAATGAGGCAAAATTAGATGGTCACGTGTGTGACCGTTTGTTTCACTTTACAAAGAATGACCCTACTTTGTTATGTATAATGTATTTCAAAATGTAATTACCATACTTTATTAATATACAACAATATTTTGCCAAAAGAAAAGCTGCAATTTTTAAGTTTTAGGTTTGTAAAAAGAAATTCTCAATGAAAATTTACAAAAGGAAATTACATGTAGATATTAAGCTTTTGAAAGTATAGCAAAGACTTAAATGATAAAGAATGCATTTGTAATTACAAGTATAATGCAGTGATAATCTCTTATCAATGTTGATATTGATGTCTATAATAAAATTTCAAATTTCAAATAAGAATTCAAAATTGTATCCTTTGTTGCTTTGAATGTTATTGTCACAACAAAAGCTATTCAAATAGCTTATATCAATTTGAGAAAAAGTGATTGATTAAAATTGATATTGACAGAATTCATATAAACTCCTGTTCATCTTGAAGCATTTAAATGTCACAATGTGTTTAGTAACTTTGTTTTGTCTCTGATGTTGAATCATTTAAAGGGAGAGTCCACCCTGATATCAAATTGGCCCGAATTCACAAAGGAGGTTTGGTTTAAACCATGGTTTAAACCATAGACGAACTTAGGTTTAAATCCCCTCCTAAGGTTTTTGATGACAGGAATTATTTAACCCTTTCAGGACAGGAATTATTTCAGGGCTAAATTGATCACATTTTGTTCTTCAAATTGGCAACAATAATATTTTTCTTTTAGTGCTACATGGTTCTAATAAGGTGTAATGTTTTTTAAAACAATATTCATAGTTAAAAATTTTGTTGAATAGTTGAAAGAAATTGCCAATTTTGATGAAAAACAATGATTTTAAACCTCTCAATATGTTGCCAATTTAAGGATCTCAAAGCTTATTCTTGTTTTTAAAATTCCTGGCATCAAACGCAATATGGTCATGCAATAAAAATGGACATAGTGTGTGCAGAAAATTTTGCTCTTTCTACTCATGCATCTGGTATATTTTTTAGAGCTCTGGATCAAAAATTATTGAGCCAAACCACAAAATGTGGTCAATTGTCTTGAAAGGGTTAAAGGGTAAATTCAGGGGCGATGCCAGGGTATTTTGATAGGAGGGGCAAGACGACCTAAAGATGACGTCATATTTTTTCTCCATTAAATAACAGGGGTAATATAGAGTTATATGTTTAAGACCTCTCTTTTTAATACTCCTCTTTCTTCTTTCTTCCCTTTTCTTCCTCCTTTTCTTCTTTTTTCTTCTTTTTTTTTTTCTTTTTTCACTACTTGAAAAATCATAGGGGGGGGCGGTCGCCCCCTCTGCCCCCCCTGTAGCGCCGCCCCTGGGTAAATTGATCATATTTTGTTCTTCAAATTGGCAACAATATTTTTCTTTTAGTGCTACATGGTTCTAACAAAATGTAATGTCTTTGAAAACAATATGCATCATTAGAAGCTTAGTCGAAAGTTGAAAAAAATTGCCAATTTTGATAAAAACAGTGATTTTGAACCTCTCAATCTGTTGCCAATTTAAGGATTTTCAAGCTTATTCTCCTTTTTAAAATTCCTTGCATCAAACGCAATATGGTCATGCAACAAAAATGGAAACAATGTGTGTAGAAATTTTTGCTCTTTCTACTCATGCATCTGGTATATTTTTTAGAGCTCTGAATCAAAAGTTATTGAGCCAAACTACAAAATGTGGTCAATTGTCTCGAAAGGGTTAAGCGTACGTGCGCAGGGAATCTGATCCAATCATATACTTTGAGCGCGCGCGCGCATAGGCAATGTTCGCTTATTTTAGTACGCTTACGGAGGTTTAAATCTTATCCTAACCTCCTTTGTGAATTCGGGCCATTGGGTTTAATAGAAACAGAAAAATTAAAGGAGAATGAAACCCCGGGGAAATATCCATTTTAATGAAAAGAGAGGAGAGAGAGAAGCAATTTTTAAAAAGTTCCATCAAAATCAGTTACGAAATGAAAAAGTTATGAAAGTTGGAAAAGTCTCAATTTACTTTCTACGGCAATCCTCAAATTGGCAATGTTGTTTAAAAATGACAGGTTTAGCAGTACAACTCTCCATATGTTTTGTACACAAAATTTAATATTTTCTCCATTATCTCTAAAAATGCTGCTTGTCTTTTTGTGAACTCAACATTATGTTGTGTCAAATACATTTTCCCATGATATATCTTGAGCTAAGAAGGAGACAAGCTGCACCTTGAGATATGGGGAAAATATGAAATTTTGTATACAAAACATATGGGGAGTTGTACTACTAAACCTGTTACTTTGAAGCAACATTGCCAATTTGAGGATCGCCATAGAAAGTATATTGAGACTTTTCGCAACCGATTTTGATGGAACTTTTTTTTTAATTGCTTCTCGATTTTCCCCAGGGTTTCATTCTCCTTTAATGAAACAGATCAGTGAAAGTTTGTGCTAAATTCGATAAGAAAGTTATGAATTTTTGAAGTTGTAATCAATCAAACACATATTGGCAATTCTGTGACGTATCTTGCGAGCTCATCTCCCATTTACCCTGTACTGAAAAAAATCATATACATGTATTACCATTTTCTCTCTAAAATTATTTTATCATACATGCACCCTAGATACATGTATAATCATTTCATTTATGCTTTTACACAAAATCTGTATGATACAAATCTATGCCTTCATTAAAAAAAAAGAAAACGAAAGTTTATGAATTTTTGTGCTCGGAGCAAATGGGAGATAGGAGCTCGCAAGATACGTCAAGGAGTTGCCAATTTGTGTTTGATTGATTACAACTTCTAAAATTCATAACTTTCTTATTTCTTATCGGAATTTGCTTAAACTTTCATTGATCTGTTTATCTAATTTTTCTGCTTCTTTTAAAATTGACTTAATATCAGGGTGGACTTTCCCTTTAAGAAGTTTCTTAAAACTTTTTTGGTGTAATTGTGTTATGTTTATGCAGTATAAATTCCATGTCCTGGTGAATGTTATCTACGCTCTTTGATCATTTGTAAATTGGATATAGTGCTATTAAAAAAGTTGTTATTAGAAGTCGTATCTTAACCTTTTGAAACCCATCTCTGACTGGTGGGGGGGGGGGGTGCTCTGATCTCGGCCGAGACAAGACCTATCGCCGCTAAATTTTGCAAGTACCTCTAGAATCGCGTAAAGAACACTAATCCATTGTTATTTCTATGTATAATTCTCTACTTTTTCATTTAATATTACAATTTATGCAAATTGTATGCATAAATATACATTGATTGATAATCAAGTAAAGAAAGCCCTTGGAGATAAAATTATATTGCAAGAAATTCTTTCTAAACCTTAAAAGCATTATTACCTAAGAAAACATTTTGAAAGTGATGTCAATTCTTATGCATTCTATTGTTTTACGAATTTCTTTTGTATTTCGTTGTTTTTCAACTTTAATTTTTTTACTGTTTTTTTAAGTCTATTGTTTCACATTGTTATCTCAACCAATATTGAGTTAGAAGAGATGATAATTACAGCTTAATGAAGAAATTATAGGTGATAAAGGAGGAACATGAGGAAATGCAGTTTTCAATTCGTTTTGTACACAGATTTCAAAAATTCTCCGTTTTCGGGCCGACATGGGGTCACAAAAGGTAACGGTATATCCCATTTTTGTAAACTTGGTGTTAAAAGATGCGCAAGACTTGAAAGAAAAAAGTCAGAAAGTGGCGTGGCGTGAAATTATGTGTTTCTCAATGGGCGGGCCTCGGAGCCCCCCCCCCCCCTCCCCGGACAGCAAGGGTTAAAATCACTGGGTTTTAGCCATAAATATAGGTAATACAGTTCTACTACAAATAAATTTGTCATAAAATTTATTATTGTGTAATGGTGGTTGAGACTCGGGCATATTCTTATCATTTTTACCCATCTATTGTAATAAAGAGTTATCAATTTGAACCTTGCAACAACATGAATGCTATATATAGAGCCTAATCATAGCCATTTTATTTGATAATGCACACTTTTATTTAAGAAAAATCAACTCCTTTAGATAAGCAAGTAAGACAAACAACAACAAACACTAAAACAGCTTCCATTTTTTTCTCAGCTTGCATGTTTATAAACAGAGTCAGCAATATTTACAGTTTTAAAACCAAAATGCTACATTACTTACACTTTGAGTACATTTATTATCATTTACAGCGGAGATCAAAGTGTGAAAAAGTCATAGTCTAAAGTACAAATGTCATGTCTTTCATAATGATTAATGACATTGAAAGGAAAGACCTGTTTTTGTTTGTTGTTTTTTAAATCAAGACTTTCAAACAAACGATTTTGTTCACATTCATTAAACAGAGTTGATCTCTTTCCAGACCCACGGCAGGCATGAATCTTAATTCTACGTATACATGCAGTTACCCGAGAGTTTGTTTACAACAGTACTGACGTGTTTTGTACATTTCATACAAGGATTGAGAATAAAACAGAGATATTTCTTTTTATCTACAGTTTCTAATGTTAAATTATTACATGTAATATTGATTTTACAATTTTCTTTTTTAACGGAACCGAATATCATAACCTTTGTTTTATCAATATCTATCCATCCAGTCACTTATCATATCAAACTGAGATTGCAATTAAGTTTGTAATTCTTCCTGAGCTTTTGCTTTACAAAAAATTACGGTATCATCAGCATATTATGAGAGTTTAGTTAATGGCTTAAAATGCATTTCACAAAATATATATGTTAATAATCAATGGCCCAAGGGTAGAACCCTGAGCGATTCCTGTTTTCACAACCAGTGAGTCATTCAAAATACCATCAATCGAGACACATTGAGTTCTGTCTGTTATATATGATTCGAACCACTTACACTCAGTACCCTTTATACCATTATAAAACAATTTCTTTAGCAATTTATCGTGAGGTATAACATCGAATAAGATGAACAACACGTTGCATTCTAATATGCCAATCACGAGAATTGCCCAAAGTTCAGTTTTCGCTAACAAAGCTGAAATTGTTCGGAGATCACATGGGATCACATATCCACAACAACAACAAAAAAAAAACAACAACAACAACAACAAAACAAAACAAAACAAAAAAACTTAAACGGAAAAGAACTTTTCTATATAGGTTCACTACATGTATATATTGGCTACAGAGGACTGTCAAATTGACTAATAATTTTGTATCCAGTAATCGTGTTTGAGTTTTAGGTATTTCTCACCAACTCTAAATTTGTATTACCTGGGGGCTAATTATGTTTCAATACTATGAACAATTATACGAGTTACGTTTGTGTTTCGATCATTCATAATCTGGAATATGGAACTAAAAGAAGAGAAAAAAGGAATGTATCCCACAAAGCGGGAGTTTAGATGAATTATTAAAACGTATATACATTTTACAAATATAAACATATATTTCAATTCAATTCAATTCAGTAATGGTTTATTTGTATTCGCAATTCATGTACAATACATTTCATATTATGAAGGGCAGCAGGACTGAAAATTTCATGTGTACACGAATAGTTGGCATAATAAATACTAAAATCAAATATCATTATTAAAATGACACGTATTAAAAAAATGTTGAAAATGGTAAAATGACAGCAATAGCATACATTACATTACAGTAATAAAAACACAGTTGCAATTATAATGAAATTGTATTGCATGTAGAACTTTTTTACAGAGAATAAAGATAAGATTGCATCGTCGAGGAGAAAAGACTAGCACCTTATGTTTGGAAATGGTTAGTCGAATAAAATACAAGTACTATATTGTAGAAAATTGAATGATTGTGTAAGAAAAGTGTATATATATATATATATATATATATATATATATATATATATATATATATATATATATGAAAAGAAAAGACCAGAATCGATATTGCGAATCTAAAAAATATTCTTTCATGCATGGTATACCAGATAAATTCAGTTGTAGTTAAGTAAATCTAGTAAATACGGTAGTGGGTTGTTTTTTAATCGTTTGGTTTTGCATTTGAATTGGTGAAAAGTATTATTTATTTATCTATTTATTTAAAATGGTTTATTGATCAAAAATCATTCGCGGTTTGTGGGCCGAATTGCAGATTATTTACAAAATATAACTCAACATTAATCATATAATAGACATATAATATGATAAATACGATAGAATATACATACACAACATGTAAACATGACTATAGCAAACTTCAACAATGCATGAAAAATCATTTATAAATTCCCCCACTGTGAGAAGGAGAATCTGAAGAGTGGTAAAGAATAAAAGAGAAAGAGAAAGAAAGGGGGCAAGAGAGAAAGGAAGAGAGAGAGAAAAAAAATAAAGGAGAGCAAAAGAGGGACAAAAAGGGAAAGAGAGTCAGAGAGAGGTAGAGGGATAGGGGAGGCTAAAGAGAGAGAGTGAGGGAGGAAAAGGGGGAAAATTAACGTTAGCAAGAGATAGTAAGAGAAAGAAAGGAGGAAAGAAAGAAAGAAAGAGGAAGAAGAAAAGAGAAGAGAGGGTAGTAGAAGAGATAAAAGTTAATGGCAGGGACAGATATGAGGAAATGAATTAGTTGAAGGAAAAAGAGAGAAGTAGGGGAATTAAAAATGATTGCACTTATTGTCATGGTAACGTTTATGTGGAAAAGGGTTCCTGGTGTATATATGAACAAAGACAAACGCATTTCTGACATAATTCATACATACACAAATTCATACATAATTCATACATTCATTAACCTGATGTAATGATATTTTGATTTCTTTATTGGGAGGCAGCCAGATATGAGAAACAGGGTGATTTGTTAGAGATTTTGCAAATTTTCTTCATAGTGCTAGTCTTCTGTCCTGTACAATTTTTTTTGTATCGTTTGAATATTCAAACATTGCTTCATTAGATCAATATACATTGAGTCAGTAAAACAAGAAATAATCCTGTATAGAAGATAAATATATGATAAGATATCACCTTAAGTGTGATAGGAAAAATATGTATTTTTAGAAAGGTTGAACATTTTTTATTAGGTATCATTATGAACAATTATCATTATTATATAAGGTATCGCTTGAAAAGAATTAGTCCTAGACTCACGTAGAAGAAAGTGATCATAAAAATGAATAATAAATCTACATTTCTGTGAAAGAGTATTGATGGTATTACAAGAGATCATTGAAAATGATATTTTATTCATCATCGGATATTTTCAAAACGGTTCGGGGATCCTTGAAAGTGGAGTAGAGAAAAAGAAATCTTACATGTCAAATGATCAGCGTTGAAATTAATTGACCATTGCCCTCAATTCCATTCCATACTAAATATTATTTATGGATGATTAAAATTGTATAATTTGCCCTAGTTCTTCAATTAAGTGAATCCTAATGCAATGTAATCATTACGTGCGTCTGAATACGTGGACAGATATATACTAATGGTTTTCTGTTGCAATTGGGTCATCGAACAATAGAATATTTCCTTTTACGGTGATATTTCGTAATCAAGGGTCTTCTCATTCTCCCCACTATTGAGTCGTTCTTTGTTTTGTTTTGACATGGTTTATTCAAGATAAAAATCATCGCAGCTAAGAGCCTAATTGAGATTCTTTTACATAGTTTGAAGATAGAAACATACATACATTATAAATGTGAATGTACAAAAATAATGATAAATAATCAACATAGGTTTTTATTAATATAAAGTAGTAATAAAGAATGTCGCTAGATATATTATTTGTAATAATAAGCAATAATGATTAATTATGGGTGTTCAAATGGTCAATATAAACTAAGGGACAATTTAAGGTAATAAGAAGCACGGTTTGATAAGTTTATCTTTAGAAAAACAACACAAGTAAAGAAGAATTTTTATGAATTTGACAAATTAGAAGTAAAGGAATATCAGGAAAATTATTTCATCATCAAGAAATGAAATCATGATCAGATGTGTAATTGTTTGATTATCCATTCTGGAAAATAGCCGTAATGTATGGATAACATCAAAAAAAGTGAGACTACAGAAATTAAAATTTATTCCCAGCCAGTGATATCAAACTGTTCATTAAAGGGTAATCCAACCTTTGTAATAATTTGATTTATGTAAAATCAGAAAAGCAGATTGGTGAAAGTTTGAACGAAATCGGAGAAGTAATAAGAAAGTTATGTTTTCTTTTAACTTGTATACATATGGGAATTTCAAATTCGCCATATCGTTACGATCATTGTCAACTTTCCCGTTCTCTCCAACACACAAAATTACTAAAATATCAATTTTTCAAATTGTATATCTCAGTACACTCTAAAAACTATAATGTTAAATCACCATTTAAAAGGGCCGAGGAGTGACAAT
Source organism: Heliocidaris tuberculata (assembly GCA_025618425.1). Taxonomy (NCBI): domain Eukaryota; kingdom Metazoa; phylum Echinodermata; class Echinoidea; order Camarodonta; family Echinometridae; genus Heliocidaris; species Heliocidaris tuberculata. The sequence goes on from CM046836.1 coordinate 45,716,487, forward strand.
TTTTTCAAAATTGTAGATTTACACTTTTAACATGCTGGATACAACACTATAAAGGCTGAATCCAGCAGTTTAAAAGAGTTGATCAACCATTTTGATAAAGTTGTCACTCCTCTGCCCTTTTAAATGGTGATTTTAACATTTTAGTTTTTAAAGTGTAGGATCTCTTCCTTTCCTTTCTGGAGGACCTATAACAATATGCTTTCTAAAATATATTTTGAGTACTGCCCCGAGTGAAAAGGCGCTCGGGAGAAAACTGGGATTTAATGATATGTTGGTGTACGACACATGGAAGAGTTGACCGTGAATACGTCACAATCGATTCACCAAATTGCCAATTCGAGATTCGCTTAGATGAACTGATCTCATTTTCAAACATGCATAACTTTCTTATTCTTTGTTTGATTTCTTTCAAACTTTCACCGTCCTGTTTCTCTTAATGTTCTCCTTTCGCACAAATCAGCTCCTTATACAAAGGTTGGATTTCCCTTTAATGTTAAACGATTTACGGGGGGGAAATCATAATAGATAATATAAATGGATCAAATCTTTGTTAAATATCACAGTGCTGACAAACAAAATTTACTCACATCTTTTCAGCCCCGTTACAATAAATGAACGGGCATGCTATAACTTTTAGTTTTAGTTTCATTCTCTTTTCAATATATGGACGGAAGTACCCAAGCGGTGTGAACTTACAGGACGGTATTGTCAAACTCATTTAGTTTCAATTTTACAACAATAAAAACGACTTCCCGACTTTGAAATTCATGTTTGAACTCTAAAGTTTGAAATTTGAGATCACTTGATTACACTTAACATGATAGACAATGAAAATACAATACATGTACATGTACATCCATGGGAGTAGGAGTCTCATGTTTTTATAGGTAAGGGCGGTCTATAGGTAAGGGCGGTCTGCGGACTACAGTTATTTGGTTAACTTTGCCCAAATCCTGGCAGCTCACCCAGGTGCATCCAGTGTCCATGTGCTTTTGTGTGAACTGCAATTATTGTCATTTCTGTGTTGTTATTTTTATATTATGTGACTTCTGCCAAATAAAATAATTTAAAAAAAGAAAGGTTGATAATATCGTTAATCTGAGTAGTGCAGTGCTGATAACAGTTAAGTTGACATGCTACCAAAAAATAAGCATAGCCTGAGTAACAAAGTGAGAGGATGATTATTAAGAGGAGAAATACACTTCTGTCTTTTCCTAGGAATGTTGTCCACAAAGTAATTTTTTGTCATTCACGGAGCCCCGCCCCTCCGAAAAATACTAGCCAATCGGAGACGTAAAGACTTCCAGTCGATGCGACAACCAATCAGCGATCGGTAGCGAGCGCGCACGCGTCGATTCATGAACGAATAAACGAGAGGATCGAGCAATGAGTTCGAATAACCCAGCCACATACTAACCACGCCCAACCAATGGGATGGATTGATGGGTATGAAACAGGAATGGATGATAAAGTATGGACTCCAACAGACGACGGTCGTCATCACTAGAAGAATACCTGGAATTCAGAAGATAACAAAATTCAATAAAGCCAGTGAGTATAAGCCATGTAAGCAGGTGCACCTTGGTTCAGAGAGAGAGAGAGAGAGAGGGGGAGGGGGGGGGGGCACTGGTCTCACTCAATGAATAAAATGTGAATTAACAAGATAATTGTCTGGGGAGTGGGTGTGGGAGGGGTCATATAATCTTTTCTCCAAAGTCTCTTTCCTACCTTCCTCGTTCTCTCTTATTCCCCGCTCTCTCTTATTCCCCCTTATCTCTCTCTCTCTCTCTCTCTCTCCTCCCTCTCTCTTCTCTCTCTCTCTCTTCTCTCTCTCTCTCCCTCTCTCTCTACCTCTCTCTCTCCCCCCCCCCCTCTCTCTCTCTTGTCGGCGTTCGATTGATATGCTCTTGCCTGCACGAAGCTACGCCACCACTGCATAATACATTCATTTATAAGTACATATTATAAAGTACCGCTGCACAAATATATTACAGATCATGTAGATAGAAAGCAGGATAAATCGTTGAATAGGTAAAAAAAAAAATGTTAATGAAATTATCAAGTCGGTGAGATTCAACATGGATGCGTATAATCCTCTTTCTTCTGGCATATCTGTCTTTAATTTTCAGTTATGTCTTTTTCAATAAACTTGCTCTATATTTAAAACTTATTCATACTATTCTAAATTATCGGGTGTACGCCACACAAATAATAGATTCCATCAATTTGTCTATGGATTCCACCTTGCTAATACTCAAGTATATAATGAGAAAATAATACAAACGAGATAACAATTTTTTTTTTTTTAATTTCTCTTTTTATGATTGATGGGTATACGGGCATTATTTATTTATCATTTATTATTTATTATTTATTCATTTTGTCTTCTTTATTTCATACTGCAGGGTTGGCCTGTTCAGTTATGTAAAATTACTATCCAAAGACGCCCTGCAGTTTCACAGATCATTCTAGAAATGATTTAGACATTACGAATAACATGCACTGGGTCTGATAACGAATATTTTGTCATTACTGAAAAAGGGTATTGAAATGATAGATTATTATGATTCAAGATACAGCGATTTATGACAAAGCGAGAACTCTATCAAAACGAAGAGAAACGAATTGAAACGCAATTTGTTCCCCAGATTACTGTCTGGAGTTGAATAAATATATTTCTTCTTTTCTAATGAATATTCAAAAGGTAATGTGATTGATGAAAGTGATATTAATGAATTCCGGAACGGGGTTAACGTATTCATCTAATTGTGCTAATAGGATCTGTCGATTATGGGGAAACAAATGGGATAATTCAAAGTAAGTCCTTCTTAATCGAGGCGATTAATCATCTCGGACATATGTGAGACGTAAGTGAAAGAACCAGCAATATACAACAACAACAACAACAACAAATAATAATAATTTTAAAAAATGAATGAAATCGAAAATATAGGTTACGTAGAGGAAAGAGGATATTTCATAGGGGGCTAGAGCATTCTATGCATCAGCACAGCTGTAGCTCCTTCTCCATGCATGGAATACGTCACCCCTTTCTCTTCAAAACATCAATTGCCTTCGAACATTCAAATCAAACTCAATACTCAGCCTGTACATCATTCAAACTTTTATTCTGTTGACTTTATACGTGTATGATATTAATTTTTGTTTTATGACACTTAATTGAAATTATTCTGGAGCATCTGTAAAGATAGCTAGTGTGCCATTTGTAAATAGTATAAAGCCCACCGCACACTACACGGTCGACTACGATCCGATTTTGGAAATAAATCGCAATCTCTTTAAATATAGGCATTTTAACAAGTGAAAGCTACATGCTTCAGGTTCTGAACAATAATATGAATACTCAACATAGGGATTTGGTGCGATGTCAGCCTTAGATCCGCAATAAGGGCCAAATCAGTTTCAAGACTGCTCTGACGTCACTACGATTCGGAGCCGATTTGGCCTTTCCTCCGACTAGAAGGCTCGTAATAGGCCGTAATTTCGATTTTACTATCTATATAACTATTCAATATATCTGTAAAGCGCTTAGAGACATCACCGATGTATTAGGCGCTATATAAAAGCGGAATATCATTATTATTATTATTCAGAACCTCTATCAAATTACGTTATGTGTTTAACTGATTATGTCTCATGCTATAACATTTTCTTTCAAACTCGGATCGTAGACTGATCGTGTAGTGTGCGGTGGGCTTTATGTGTCATTTTGCTTCATTTTCAGATTGTTAATATGGATGCCAAACAAGAGTGAAGAGGTTAGTCTGGAAAAGTGATGTAACTTGAGAAATGGTTCATTTTACATGGGAAATTACAAGTCTAAAAGTGACATTGATGGGATTTCGATTACATGTGAGTATATATAGGTATAAGGGACAATCGTGTTGGCAGTGATGATAATCATTATGATAATTATCAGGAATGGGAGAGAAAGACAACGAGAAGAGGGAAGAGCCGAAAAAAAAGTAATGAAAATAGGAAAAGTAAGAAGCAGAATTGAAAGAAGAAGATAAAGGAATTAAGAGATGATGAAGAATAAAAAGACGCAATACAAGACAGAGTGATTAAAGTGGGTATTTTACATTTCAAGATTCCGCATGGAGAAGTTTTTGAATTGTTTATTCTTCGTCCAAAATGCATAAAAATACACACTAAAAGTGATTGTTTTTTCTTTATAAAAAATATCAGTGTTCAGTACTTAGGGCAAAATTCATTTTGATTCTTGAGAATAACTGTACCAATTGCATTCGTACCGTGATAGGAATGATTCTAATATCAGCATAATTAAAAGGACTAATTGTACAGGAATTCATTACAAATGTCTCTACACATTGTGATCTTGCTTTCCGTAAGATATTATTTTCGAAAATAAATTTCAAATAATTAAATAATTATGATTTTATTAAAGTTAAAATTTGTAGTTGATTTAAAAGTTATTCTATGGTTAATTTATAGTTACCTTACAGTAAGTTTTGTAGATGATTTAGCAGATTTAAAAATGAAATCATAAAAAAGTTAAATAGTTACCTGTCAAGGCCACTCGTTTATCCGCACTGAGTTTGTCTAGCTTCGAAAGCAGCTGCTGCCTTTTCTTCTTCTTCCTTTGTGGCTTGGTAATCACGTGATTTTTCATCCCGACTCCGCCGTTCACCTCCTCGTCTTCTGTGACGTCATAGTCGGTAGATCCGAGATCGCCCGAAGACTTGGCTGGCCAGTCAGTGACTTCAGGTTGGTCATTGCTTACAACGTCCATTGAGACATTGACCATGCCACTGTCACTGGTCATCTTACTGTTGCTGTCTTTACTTTTCTTGAATGCAGAGTGAGATCTCAGCTAAAAAAAAATAAGATAATAGGGTGATTCGATTATTGGCATGACAATGAATCAATGATTGAATTTTTTTCACATGAATCATAGTCATTAAAGGAGAATGAAACCCTGGGAAAAAATTAATTTCAATGAAAAGAGAGGATAGAGCGAGGCAATTTAAAAAAAAAAAGTTCCGTCAAAATCGGTTACGAAATGCGAAAGTTATGAAAGTCTGAAAAGTCTCAATTTACTTTCTATGGCGATCCTGAAATTGGCAACGTTGCTCAAAGTGACAGGTTTAGTACTACAACTCTCCATATGTTTTGTACACAAAATTTCATATTTTCCCCATTATCTCTCAAGGTGCAGCTTGTCTCCTTTTTAGCCCAAGATATATCGTGGGAAAATGTATTTGGCGCAACATATGTTGAGTTCACAAAAAGACAAGCAGCATCTTTAGAGATAATGGAGAAAATATGAATTTCTGTGTACAAAACATATTGAGAGTATATTGTTGTATACTACTAATCCAGCCATTTTGGAGCAACATTGCCAATTTGAGGATCGCCATAGAAAGTAAATTAAGACTTTTCAAACTTTCATAACTTTCTCATTTCGTAACCGATTTTGATGGAACTTTTTTTTTTAAATTGCTTCTCTCTATCCTCTCTTTTCGTTAAAATGGATATTTCCCCAGGGTTTCATTCTCCTTTAAGAAGAAAAAGCTACATTATCACCAACCAAAGCGTTGAAAAACACAAAAATAGGACTCCTTTAGAAATAATCTAATCATCATCTTTCATGGGTCAAGCTATATCTCTTTTAACTGGTATGCACTTCATTATTTAAACATATTTATACTCGAAGAATAAAACAACTTAATACGCTAAGATTTAGGATGTTCAAGCACTGTAATGAATATGCAAATACGCAAGAATTTGGAAACTAAACGAGATTAATTGTTTAATTTTATGCTTCTGCATTATTGAAACCATAAGCTAAAGGAGGTAATTCAATGTAAAAAAAAAATCAGATTCTGATACAATGAGCTAAAATCATAAACTATAAATCGCCTCAAGAAAATAAATTGAAGGAAAGAATTTTGTTCGTAATATCACCTGAAGTTCCTGCCGTCTGATGGTCCAGATAACAGCAATATATGAGAAGGTCATGATCGGCACGGTCACACCGAAGATAAATGTGAACCAGATGATGAAATAAAGACAATCATCCCACTTCGGAGAACAGTGATGCGTGTCCGGGTGGAACTGGAAGTCGGACAGGAACTCGAAGGCCGGAGGGAGGACGTTGATGATCGGGAGGAACCAGCTGAAGATGATGAATCCGATAGCGCGACATTTGGTAGGAGGGAACCTGGTGGACCAGACAACGGTCAGGTAGCGGTCTAAGGAGATTGCTAGGATTGTGGTGAAGTTCGCGAAGGTGAAGAGAACGGCTCCGAAACCATTGATCTAAAAATAAATGAACCATGATATGAAATGCAGAGTCACAGATCAAAGGTGGTTAATCATTATTAAAATATATACAGAAGAAAGGGAGTACCTGGAAAAGAAGCACAGATAGAGATATATAGAAAAACTAGAAAGATCGAGTCAGATTAAAGTAGGAGGATAGAGAGAATGTATGTTAAAGAGATAAGGAAAAAGGAGAGAAAGGGAGGGAGGGGAAAGAGGGAGGAACATTGAAGAGAGAGAGAGACAAAGATGTGTGTGTGAGAGAGATAGAGATGAGAGAGAGATATAGAAATGAGAGAAAGAAAGAGAGATGTATGTGTAAGAGAGAGAGACTGGAAGAGAGAGAGGGGGGGGGAGACCCAATGAGAGAGGGGAGGCAAGGGGAAATGAGAGGAGAAAGAGAGAGAGAGATAAAAGAAAGATGGAGAAAAGGATAGGAGAAAGGGAGAGATATAGGAAGAGGGAGAAAAACATAGGAGAAAGGGAGAGAGAGAAATAGAAGGGGGAGGGGATAGAGTATCATAGAAAGGCATAAAGAGAGGTGGAAAGGAGTTCTCAAATGACTAATTAATTAATACTTCTTACTGCATCACCAACTTTACACATAAAGAAAGCACATTTTACGACCAAGTTTTGATAAATGCTTTCTGCATCCTTTGGATGCAACTATTCTTCAGAAAGTACCATAAACAAATTAGGAGTGAAAAGAGTCAAAATGGAACCTTAGTAGAGATAATTATACTTATACGACGTTAATGAGAAGATTTTGAAAATATCACTGATTATGAAACCAGGAAGATTTGTTTTCATTTCTCATATATTAGGTTTGCTTTACATCCTTCCTTATTCAAGGCCTTCAGCAAGAACAATAATAATAATACTGATGAAGGCTATACGAGGTGAATAAGACAATTCTTTTTCTTAATCTTCTTCTTCTTCTTCTTCTTCTTCTGATGATGATGATGATGATGGTGATGATGACGATAAAGATAATGTATTTTATCCCGGAGCCAAACTCGATTGACATTTTGCTATTCATAGCTTTCTTAGTTTACTAAAATAGTGTTCATCTAATTGTTGTGTATATATACGTGTATATGTACAGTATATAGTTCTAAGAAATAACTGAATGGGAGAAGATTGTTTGATTGTTTTTATTTCCATAACAACATTAAAAGTTAAAATATACATGGTAAATCTGAATATATATATATATATATATATATATATATATATGACGGATACCCCATTTCAGCAGCATTTACATAGTGCCACTGTTCTTCCATGGGGTCCTATGACATAATAAGAAAACACATGCATAGTTCATAAACATAATTCTAAAAATAATCAAATACAAAAGGGATACAAAAAACAGAAACAAAGCAACAACAACAAAAAAGAAAATCCTAAAGACCCATAACAAAAACAAATACAAAAACAAAACAAAAAAAAACAAAACAAAACAAAACAAAAAAACATCAGGTATTCGATTTATCCCCCTTTATTATCTTAGCTAATTTCCATTTATCTGGTACTCTTCCATTCTCAATATATTTATTTATTAAGTACGTTATAGAGGGAACTAATTCTTTAGCACAGGTTTTTAAAATATATCCTGATATACCGTTAACACCAACAGACTTTTTGTTCTTTAGCATGTTGATTTCCTTCAAAATATCATTCTCTTGGGTTTTACTTAAAATAAACAATTATATCATTATCACATATCTGAAAAGAATCTGTTAAATCATCACTAAATATGTCATTCGCAACATTTGTAAATTAAACTCGTTCGCTGTACTAAAAGTGTCAAAAGAGGATATAGGGATAGTAGATAAAACATTGTCATTTGAAATAATAGATTTTAAGACCTTCCAAGATTCACTTCTACTTTGGTTTTGACATAATTTTTCATAATAATATTTCTTTTTTTTTTTCTTTTCTATTTTCGGAAGTGACTTTATTACTTAGCTTTTTCTTTAATTTTGTATCTCTCTTTCTTTAACGTATAAAGATATTCGTTTAACCAAGGGGAATGTTTGCTTTTTACACGTTTTGTTTTAAATGGCATATGCTTATCTACAACTTTTCAATAAAAATTCTTCCCATTTATTTACCGCTTCATTTACATCATGAAAAGATTCCATTTCATACAAATTTTGATCTTTAACGTCGGACTTTATTAATATCAACATTCCTACATTTTCTAAATGTTACGTATTTTTTCATTTGTATTTACAGGATGGGATTTCCAAATGAGAAAATTCATAGCATGATAACTAAGATAATTATTGATTATACCGAAAGACTTTACTTTATTTATAGAATTGGTTAGCATATGATCGATTAATGTTGATGAACCGGTCTTGTACATTCACATGTATTAACTTGTTCCAAAGAATAAATGCCGTTAATTTGGTTGTACTTTTTAGTCTGAGAGATGAATATGAGTAAAGCTTCAATCAATATTCCCCAATTATTACTATCTATATTTGGGGGGAAATTTCAGTATCGAAACAGTGTCTCCTCCGGGAATAGAAGCGCGAATTCTCTCATTTTCATTTCTGAAAACTGCTTATACAGTGCGTATCAAAAAAAAAATATACCCAACTTTGGTAGCTTCTAATTAAAAAAGTTATTACCTCTATGGGCTTAAAATTTACTTCATATTAAAGAGCAACTTATTCTGTCAAATGATATCTTATTCATAACCGTGCTACAACGGATGACTGAACAGCAGGCTTTAAAAATATATTGTCAAAATCCTCTTGTACCAAGTTTGGGCTGAAGCAACGTGTGGGTCAAAACCAATTATGCATATGTTATTCCAGTTTGAAAACAATTGCTTAGTTATTACAAATGATTTTGTGCATATGAATAGAAAAGGAGTTAATGTCAACTCAAACTCAACCATAGGCTTATTACAAGCATAATTTATTATATTTTCTTCGCCATGATGACACCATATCGGTTTCTTCCGCATTCCTTATTTAAGTAAGTCATTCAAAATGGACAAAGTTTATTTGGGAAGCTATCGTTTTTAGGAAAGTCTATTATAAGTTAGTTTGGTAATTCTCAACACATGTATCCAGTGGCGTATCTAGGTATTCTGGCGCCCGGGGCAAACTATTAAATCTGCGCCCCCCCCCCCACCCCCATGCCCAAACTCAGATTAATGAGCGTTTATAATTTAGAAATGATGGAACTACGTAAAAATTATTTTTGATGCAAATGACCCGAGGTTGTTACCCAAAATTTGATGAATTATTGTATAAGCGAGGGAGCAACGCTATCGAGCGGCATTTTTACCCCTTTTCACCCCTCAAATTAAAATTTCTTATGTATTTTACCCTTAAAACAAAATCAAAGGGAACTCGGCGACCTAGCAATAGATTTTTAAAAATATTTTTAACATTCCTACTTTGGGGGCGCAAAATGAATGAAAACCCTAAAGAGGAATTTAGCAAGGCAATTGCAGGGCAAATTTATGATTTCTTTCGAATGTTCTATACCTTGAAAGTACTTTTTATGCACTTATATCCCATCTGGGGGCGCAAAATTTAACAAGCTCATGCCTTATGCGGGGGTGGGGGGCAAAGCAACTAGAGTCAATTAATGGCTAACACTTTAAAAACGCCATTGGGGGTGCTAAATAGTTAGATCATGAACATAATCATGCGAGAGAGCAAAGCTTTAGAAAATTTTCGCATTTCAAACCCTATAAAACACCATTTCTTACGCATTTTGTCCATGACTGGGGCACAAATAACCTTCAAAGACCATATATTTTCTTGTATTTATCCCCTTTTCTTTCTCTCTTGTGCGTTTTTTGCGCCCCTTTCAAGTGCCCCCTCTGCCCCCCCGCAGATACGCCACTGTATGTATCCTTGCTTATATTTTTTCAGTCTTTAAAGTCAGCAAACCTTTGAGTTCATGCGCTATTCGAGGAATACACCTTGTGCACCTTACGCAGGTGAAATGGTGAAATGCAGCGAGTTTTTAGTTATAATGAGACAGAAAGTTAGAAGGCTGTTAAAATGAATTGAGATTATCATATGGATTGAAACAAGGTCATGTGAAAGCTTAGATACCCTGGATCACTTAAACAATGAAGTAATGAAGCACGAAAGAGAATGAGTAACACATTCGTATGGCTTGACCCACATTCTTTGCATCAGCCCAAACTTGGTACAAGGAGATTTTGACGACACTTTTTTTAAAACGCTGGTGCTCTGTCATCCGTGGCAGAAAAGTCATGAATGAGGTATCATTAGACAGAAAACAAGTTACTCTTTGCCTTGAAATAGATTTCAAGATCACATTGGTTATATATCTTTTTAAATAGATCAAAGTTGAGTATACTTTTTTTTTGATACGCACTGTATAAAAGAGGGTCGTCATTGATGTGTGCAGTTGTCATTATAACATAATTAACATAAATGAAAATGAGAGGAGTAAGCAATGCTGTATCAGCGTTGAATAGAGACAGAGGGTGGATGGGACAGAAATACTTCCATGATTTTCAGGATTATACAATATCAAGGTAGACATACATCCATTCTGCTCGTAGAATTAATTACAAAACATTCACCAAAGGCATGAACAGCTTGAAAATTGGTTGTCCCAGACATAATTATATATGTCTCTCAATGATGACAGCCTTTCTATATCAAACTTCATCATAATATAATAATTTAATACTAGTATTCCCTGTGTATACCATCTCACTATTTTTCGGGCCTGGACACTCTTTTTTCTCCCCCCCCCCCTCTCTCTCTCTCCCTCTCTCCCTTTCTTCCCTCTCCTTCCTTATGAAGAAGTATGAAGGTAATTCCAGTAAAACCTGGAAAACAGTGAACGAATTATTAGGAAAGCAGAGTATTAGTAATGCAGTGGTTAATAGATTGTGCCGTGAGACTAATGGCGTAGTTCACGAAACAAGTAAACCAGTTGAAATTGTTGAAGTATTTAATGATTTTTTTGTGTCCGTTGGTCCAAGATTAGCAGAAGGGATTGATTTTGAACAGAATCAACAAAGTTTTGAGCATTATTTGTGTACTCCGAATACAGTCATTTTTTTGGTCACCAATAACTTATATTGAAACTGAAAATATGCTTTTATCTTGTGACAGGAAGAAGGCAAGTGGATATGATAATCTTCCAGTGAAGCTTTTGATAGATGGTGCCCACAACATATCACGCCCACTTTCATACATATTTAATTTGTCATTGCAATCAGGGAACTTTCCAAATTGTATGAAAATAGCCAAAGTAAGTCCTGTGTACAAAAAGGGTGATAAATCAGAACCAGGTAATTACAGACCAATTTCAGTCTTATCTGTTATAAGTAAAATTTTTGAAAAACTAGTGAATAACAGATTGGTCAAATTTTTAGAAAAGCACAGTATACTTTATAAACACCAATATGGATTTAGAGAAAAGCACAGCACTAAATTATCTGTTATAAATCTAGTTAATCAACTGATTCAATATCAAGATGAAGGTAGAATAACTATAGGAGTTTTCATTGATTTTGCCAAAGCGTTCGATACGATAAACCATGATATACTTTTGCATAAGTTACAAAACTACGGTATTAGAGGGCTGCCTTTAAAATGGTTTCGTGACTATCTAAGTAATCGATCCCAATTTGTTCATCATAATGGTGCTACTTCAACGAGGTCATCAATAGTGTGTGGAGTTCCACAGGGATCTGTATTAGGCCCTACTCTTTTTCTGATGTACATAAATGACCTCCCTAAACCATCAAATTACTTTAATTTCAGATTGTTTGCAGACGATTCGAATATATTTCTTTCTTTTCCGCCAGGAAATTCTCATATTGATTTATTAGAAGTAACTGAGAATCTAGCATACGTTAGTCAATGGTGTGATGCCAATAAGATTACTGTTAACATTAAGAAAACTAACTTTATGATTATCAAGCCAAGACGTAAGTCTGCCCATGTTGAAGGGTTGGTGAAAATGAAAGATCATATTTTAAAAGAAGTGTATGTTGCCCCGTTCGTTGGTATTCATTTTGACAGGCATCTTACTTGGGTTGATCATATCAACTCTGTTTGTAATATACTCCGCAGGAAAGTAGGAATTCTATATCAAGTGAGACATTTTGTTCCAAAGAGGGTACTTTTATTACTATATCATTCATTTATCCAAACACATATATCATATGGTCTTGAGGTATGGGGATGCACATCAGCTGCAACTATAAATAATGTTCGTGTTATACAAAAGATGGCAATAAGAGCGATTACTTTTAGCAAATATAGATCACCTTCCGCGCCCTTATTTCATTCATTACGTATATTAGACATTTCAAAATTGTACAAATTTTTAGTGTCAACATTTATGTATAAGTTGATAAACCAACAACTGCCTCATTCAATATATGATTATTGTAAGTTTTTTGAAAACAAATATGATACAAGGCAGAAAGATGCTAAGACGCTACTCTTGCCTAGAGTGAGAACAGAGCATGGAAAAAATTCAATATCATTCGCAGGATCAGAAGTATGGAATAGTCTGCCGAAAGATATCAGAAGAAAATGCTCTTTCCATTCATTCTGTACAGCTACAAAAGATCATTTATTACAAGAGTATATTCAACACCCATTGTAAATATCATCTTACTTACGTGTAGATAGTTGCTACTATATTTTATGTCATACAATCTTTTTACAATGTAATCCATATAAGTGTATTCCTACTTGTCTCAAGGGCGCCACACGCTACTAGCAGTATTGCTATCTAGTGGTGTCCTATTACCAAAGATTTGTTTTTCAAATGTATACTATATTGTGATCAATTTTTGGTAATAAAGTTCTTTCTTTCATTCAATAATAATAATAATGATAATAATAATAATAATAATAATAATAGGAAAGTATACAAGCTCAGAAAAAGTTACTGTATAAAATATAAGTTTGATATTTTTGTATTTTTTTTAGAATGAGGAAGAAATAATTATGATCACAATAAACCCGTGCAATAAACACAAAATAAGGACAAAGAATGTTGGCCCCGTAATACCGGAGGTGACGAGTGACCTTTCCTACGTATTGATATCCGTAGGTGAATGAATCCCGTACCACATCCCTTTATTTGTCAGGGTCAGTTCGGAGTGTGGCTATACGATCTCAGGGTCAGTCCAACAAGGTTTTTTTTTTTTTTTTTTTGTCTCTGGTTTCCTCAGCAAGGAAGAAGGAAATTGCCAGTGCTACTAAAAAAAAAAATACCGACAATATTACAGGACCGGACGAACTACATCCTGTTGAAAAGACATTTATACTTCTATTGTGACCTTCTTGACAGCATGGTCCAAGGTAAGCCTAATCAATAGCTTAGAACAATTTACATATTTATGTCAGGTCATGGTGGGGGGGGGGGCACGGACTATCTAGGGAGATGCCAATGCAAGAGAGCAATGCCATCAAGTGAGGGGGGGGGCATGAAGGGTGTCGTATCCTCATCTGTTCATGTTGTTTTCCATTCTCCTCTTTTTTTTCTCCCCTCCCCCCCCCCCCCCTCTCTCTCCTTTTCGCCATTCTATGTGTGTGTGGGGGGGGGGGGGAAGGGGGGTGCGCCATGTGCCTCCCGTGTCTACTCCACCGGGCATCTTTAGCATTTATGAAAATGATAAAAACTCCAAGGCGCCCGAAACAGTCCGAGGGAAGCTCGTTATTATACAAAACCCAGCAGCTGACATTTTGAAACTAATAATAGCCTAGTGCAACTTGTGACACAAACTTTCACTTTCTTCTCTTTCTTATCAATTAATTTGTTTTGATGAAACAATGAAAAACTCAAATATCTCGTTAAGCGTTGGGTTCTTTGTGTGTATGTTTTGAAATATCCACTTTCAAAGTTTTGACAACCGAAACCAGTTGAAGACGAAATCGAAAGTTTTCGAAATAACTGATCAAAGAAGCTTATGTCTTTATATTAAAAATGATTAATAGGAAATAAAAAATATATATAAGTTGTTTATAATATCGTCGATCAAATATTATTTGATCGACGGCTTACTTTAAATTGTACAACTAATTTCACACATTCACAGTTATTAGAAGAGAATATGTAGGCTTAATAGTATATGATATCACATAATGTAGGCCGAAAAATTTGTTACCATGGAAGAAATCAATAAACTCTAAAGTTTTAGTAATTCAAAATTAATGTTCCAATCGCGACTTTGTTAAAAATGGCTCATTATTAGTTGATGAATGCATTTACCCGTCTGGTAAACAATAAGGACCAAAGTTTAAGCTAGTGACTTGTTTAAAATTAACTCAAGACAAAACATCATTAATAAAAGGGCCTATAGTTGAACAAGTTTTCGGCAAACTATTTTTTTCTTCAAAATACATAGTAACCCACAATTCTCCTTCTTACATCTTCAAGGCAATCGAATATTGGCGTGCCTTTTTCTCTTCACAATATATTCTGTCATTTTTGGTTTTGAAACAAAATACTTCTTATCCCCTCGCTTAGTGCAGATTTGATTTGAGCATCTTTATATGAATTACAAATTATAAAACTGACCATGGTCGGGTATTAGTGCAAGAGTAAAAAAAAAGTTCAATAAGGAGAAATTAAACAATCGATGCATACAAATCAAGGAATATAGCAGGATTATCGTCAACGGCAACCTTTTAGCGCACTTGAAATCTGCGCAGTAACACCTAACTCTTCATGGCTGAGATGAGCTAGCTGTTATGGAACTCAAACAAAATGAGATAACAGTTCTGGTTTATCATAACTGTGGATGTTGTGCTCTTAGCCAAAGGGCCAGGTAGAAGGGGCTCGTATACTGAGATGCATGAGATATATCGCTTACACAGGCAGATCCAGGAGGGCCGAAATGACTGCCCCCCCCCCCCCACCTGTTGAGGAAAGCAGGGGAATCAAATCAAGAAAGTCGATCTCTTCATCCTATCCCACTCCCTGCGCCACTGGGAGAGTCTCAGCTCAGAGGCCAGCGGGATTCTCGAAATCACATTTTCAGGAAAAAGATTTACATCGGGAAAATTCTTCACCCCTATTGCTCCCCATTGCACTGACGCCGCACTAGTCTGGGACAGCTGGCTGGATTCCCGAATTCAAATTTATTGTCGGATTTTTTTTTTCTTCCGTTAGTTCCCCTCAAGAGACTGGGAGGCCTGTTAATTTTTTTTTTTTTAAATCAAGTTAACAGGAAAATACCCCCCCCCCCTCCTTCTAACAATCCTGGACCCACCCTGTTTGAGTAATTTCTGGAAAGTAATAGAAAAGGTACATTTCTGTTGCCATGGTTATTGGAAGAGGTATAATGTTATTTGCAGAAATTTGCTTCACGGAGCCGTACAGGTGTGAGCTATATTGGTATAGTATGTAGGGTATGGATATAGCACTCGCACATGATAAAATATGTGTCGACGATATATTTCAGGTGAAAAAAAATCGATCTCATTATGTTCCCCTCTCCCTTTCTCCCTGTTCATCCCCTTCATCTCTGCGACCTATCGCAGGTCTTTGAAATGTGCTGACTCTCATGTCATTATTACAGCACATAAACCATATAGACATCTGTATGTCTTTTATTATCTGCATTCATATTGATCGCACAAGTGTAGTCAGGAATGAAATTTGTATTAAGAGTCGATGAAAATATATAAAGTTAGATAGAACATTAAAACATAATGTAAAATGTAGATAATCACAGCAATTATCGAGGAACAGACTCGGCGCATGACGCAGGGTATACACAATTATAACAGTTTCGAGAACACCATAGGAGAAGGACATGCTTACCAACAAACATTATAGACAGAAAGAGAGTCAGAGAGACAGCAAGCCAAAGAGCCAAAGAGATGGAGAGGGAAGGAAAGGGTGGGGAAGAGAAAAATCGAGAAAGACATTAAAGAGAGAAAGGGGTACGGGATATATATAAATGTGTGGGAGGGACAGAGAGAAAGAGACAGAGGGAGAGAGAGGGTGTGAGAGGGAGAGAGAGGGGGGGGATTGGGGGTGGGGGCGTGATAGGGGGCGGGATAAGAAAAACTATAACGAAAGCTTTCATAAAGATGATTGAGAGCAAACAAAATACTTTTATAACAATAAGTCAAAACAGTCGAATACTTATTATGATTAAACGGCGGTTTATTATATTATTTCCGCTGATATGGTACAAGCAGATCGGAAAAGGGAGAGTAAAATGATTTGATAATTTTTCAGGATTTTTTTTTTTCCAAAACAGAAGCAGGGCCGATATCTGAAAAGAAATTTAGGATTGGATTCTGTTGAAGGCCACGAGCGTCGCGAAGTACCCGACAAAAATTCAAGTCTTCAACACTTTGCATTGTGGCTGTATAATAGTCTTGAAAATATTAGATCGTTTCGAGAAAAAAAAAATTCCGGCCTCCGGTACAGAATCTTTTCAAGTTCAGTTCTTAATTATGGAACATGATCAAATATGGCTGCACAGTGGAGGAAGAAAATGTTAAATGTGGAGCTATATATAGAAACCCTTTTTCAAGGAGGAGAAATAGTCACTCTTGATAAAAGAAATGTTGAAAACCTATTTTATTTACTGCAGAATTTAAGCGCAGGATAAAAATATCACCATCGCAAGATTTGGAAGGAATGATGGCAATGATTATTTAGCACACTCAATTCACAACCAAAATAAGAAAAGCTCACCGCACACTATTCGATTCGATTCGATTGCCATCCAATTTGGGAGAAAATTCAATATTATGAAGGAAACCATAATCTAAAAGCCTCTTGATCATTTGCTTTTAGAGAGTTATTTTATTATATAGAATATGAAAATATCTTGGTATTCAAGTCTCAAGACGGAGGAAATGTCAAAGTGGCTGGAAAAAAAAATACAGAGGATGCCAGGAAAAATAATAATTAGGCTTTTCTCTGACTGGAATGCAAAGAAATTTTCATTCCCATGATTTTTACGAACCTTATCCAGGAATATCTCACATGCTTGATTAAAATTGACATATCTCATAATATCATGTTTTCATATAACAGTCGGATCATAAATGAATATATTAATATGTATAGAGTGTGGGACGCTGTACTTAATCGGTGAAGGCTCTTGATTCTCATACGAAAGGTCCTGAGTTCGATCCGTGCTCGGTGTTTGCACCCTTTGACAAGGTGTGTTACACACGTTAGTTCCTCTCAACCCTGGTGTATTAAATGGGCACCGAGTAACGCTGGGGTAATAACAATTGCAGAGCCCTCAGGAAGAACTACATGTATTAATGCCGACGAGGCTTCCCCGGGTAAACAGTAAATAAATTATCACTACAATTATTATTACAATGTGGGGATGGCTTTCCCTTCGTCGTCACAGTAGAAAAAAAGCCCACAGTGACATCACCATGTGATGAAGACCGAATGGCCCGGTAGGAGGATCAATAGTAATCTCAACTTTCAAACATTCATGACTTCCTTATTCTTTGTCCGAATTATCTGAGACTTTCAGATAATTATAAGCTTGTTAAAGGGCTGAATTCGCCCTTTAACCCTTTCAAGACAATTGACCACATTTTGTGGTTTGGCTCAATAACTTTTGATTCAGAGCTCTAGAAAATATACCAGATGCATGAGTAGAAAGAGCAAAAATTTCTGCACACACTAATGTATTTTTGTTTCATGACCATATTGCGTTTGATGCCAGGAATTTTTAAAACAAGAATAAGCTTTAAAATCCTTAAATTGGCAACACATTGAGAGGTTCAAAATCATTGTTTTTCATCAAAATTGGCAATTTTTCAACTTTTTAATAAAATTTTAACCATGAATATTGTTATAAAAACATCACACCTTATTAGAACCATGTAGCACTAAAAGAAAAATATTATTATTGCCAATTTGAAGAACAAAATGTGATCAATTTAGCCCTTACATAATTCCTGTCCTGAAAGGGTTAATGTTTTTAGAGCAAATTTCTACTGCACAACAAAGGAGGATAAAAGGGATTCCCTCTTAACCCTTTCAGGACAGGAATTATTTCAGGGCTATATTGATCACATTTTGTTCTTCAAATTGGCAACAATAATATTTTTCTTTTAGTACTACAAGATTGTAATAAGGGGTAATGTCTTTGAAAACAATATACATGTCTAAAAGAATTGGCGAAAAGTTGAAAAAGTTGCCAATTTTGATAAAAAACAATGATTTTGAACCTCTAAATGTGTTGCCAATTTAAGGATTTTAAATCTTATTCTCCTTTTTAAAATTCCTGGGATCAAACGCAATATTTTCATGTAACAAAAATGGACACGGTGTGTGCAGAAATTTTTGCTCTTTCTACTCATGTATCTGGTATATTTTTTACAGCTCTGAATCAAAAGTTATTGAGCCAAACCACAAAATGTGGTCAATTGTCTCGAAAGGGTTAAAAGTGAAGTCCACCTGGTATTTAGTTGATTTGAATAAAAACAGAAACATTAGAGGAACGGATTAGTTAAAGTTTGAACAAAATCTGAGAAGAAATAAGAACGTTATGAATTTTTCAAGTAGCAAACAAAAAGAAGTAGTAAACACAAATTGGCAACTTGGTGACGTATCTTGCGAGCTCCTCTCCCATTTGGTCTGCATAGAAAATTTCATACATTTTCATTTTCGTAGTTGTTGATGAAGGAATACATGATTAATTTTTTGTTTCATACAGGTGTTGTGCAAAAAAATATTTGTAATTATTATATCATGGGTTGCATGTATATGATTAGAGGAGTCGTAGTCGAGGGGTTTAATCACGTGACTGGGGATACAGTGGTAGTGGTTTCGAACGCCGTGACGGCACTTAATTCTCTGAGCAAGGCATTTTATCTACATTGCTCCTCCCTACCTAAGTGTTCAGTGGGTACCTGGTAGGATGCGAACGTCATTGAGGCTGAAATAGGATTTGGGCGCCTGTAAAAATGGTTGCCAATTAAGCTGGAATGCTCCTAGTGGAGTTGAGAATGTGCATTATGATATAGTGCAGAATCGTAACTGAATCCACTGATCGGGGTAATAATACACTAAAGCGCTTTAATCAGTAATTTACTTAATTGGAAAGGCGCTGCACTATATATTATTAATATTATTATCATAATCATCAAATATTTTCTTTAGAAAAGGTGGAAATTAATGATTTTAGTAAAGGGCAAATGGAAGACGACCTTGCAAGATACGTCACGGAGATGCCAGTTTGTGTTGATTGATTACAAATTTAAAAAGTCATAACTTTCTTATTTCCTGTCGGATTTTGCTCAACTTTCATTGATCTGTTTTTTTAAGTGTCCTCATTCCTCTAAAACCAACTTGACACCAGGGTGGATTTCCCCTTTAAGCTTTGCCAAAAAGAATGTTAAGTGCATTCTAAATTACCCATGCAAGATACCAGTAACAAGGTGTCATATTTCTCATTCTACTTCGTCCTAATCTCACTTTGTTTAGCAATGTCATGTCATTCATTAAAGATCCGTCTTTCCAAGGTGATTTCTTGTGAAGGCTATAATGCAAATTCAGCTGGGATTTTTCATTGTATTCACCCTGTTCAGGATAATTCAAGAACATTAACAGGATAAAAATAAGGAAATATCCTTGCCTGTGCGATGTGACTCACTTTGTAAATGGTATAATACTGACTTTCCTTTGTATTTTGAATAAAATGCAACACACAAACTTCACAAAGGCAGTTTACATGACATGGTTAATCATCTACATTTCACATGTTTTGCGTCAAAAGTTTAGTCAGGTTCACTATGTATTTTTGTTCAAAATTTTTGGAGATTAGCAAAACTATACATTTTGGGAATTGGTAGAACATTGGGAATCAAAAAAATGATGTTGGCATTTGCACAAAACCCTGATAGAGCAGCCATTTTGGATTTTTAAAGTGGCCGTAACTAGTATTGAACAATTTTGAAGATATTTTTGTAACATAACCTCATTCTATCATTTTTGTGGTAGCATATTGAAGGGCATTAAATTCTCTACAACATGACAACACCATATTTGCTGGGTTTGGTATTGATTTGTATAACAATTTTGGGCCGAAAATGTGATTTTTATCATTTTTTTTTCAAAAATATGAATTGCTTCAAGATACATCTTTCTCCATATTTCAAAAGTACTTTTCACGAATGACTTCCATCTTTACAAAACAGCACCATATATAGAGTCTATATCATAAAAAATTACAAGTTCATCGCTTATCTATAAACAAAAAAGTCAAAGTACCATGAGTACTGTAAAGTTAACACTTTGATATTTGCTAAAACAAAAAAAAATAATGAAAAACATGGTTGCCAAGGGCTGCCTTCTAGTCAGGTTCACCATATATTTTTGTTCAAAATTTTTGGAGATTAGCAAAATTATACATTTTCGGAATTGTTAGAGCATGGATAATCCAAAACTTGAAGTTGGCATTTGTACAAACACGGGCATGTTGACCGTTTTGGATTTTCAAAATGGCCGCCACACAATACATAATTTGCCTTATCTTGGCTTCTTTTAAAGGTATAAACGTAATGAAATGTGCCAATCCTACTATTTCTGGAGGCAGAAAACAAATGGTGACATCGCTAGACATCTACTTCTAACGCTTCCTCGCATATGGAGGCCATTTTGGATTTTCAAAATGGCATACGTGTAATATATATGTTGCCTTATCTCTGCTTCTGGTCAACCTAGGAACTTAGCAAAAATATGCCAGTCCTCCGTTTTCTTGGTCGATAAAACCATTGGTGACATAATTAGACTTCTAATCTTAATGCGTCATCGCACACGGCGGCCATTTTGTATTTTAAAAATGGCCGCCACAAGTACATTTTTCCCCTACGTCGGCTTCTTTTCAACGTAGAAACTTAATGAAATATGCTACTCCTACGTTTCTAGCGTCGAGAAAACAATCTGTGACATTACTAGACTTCTACTCCCAACGTTTCATCGCATATGGCGGCCATTTTGGATTTTTCAAATTGGCAGCCATTAAATACATGTATATATATTGCCCTATCTCTGCTTCAAGGCAACCTAGAAACTTATTGGAATATTCTAATACTATGTTTCCAGGGTCAGGAAAAACATTGGTGACGTCATTAGACTTCCCATCTCAACGCTTCATGTGGCTTCCATCTTGTATTTTCAAAATGACCGACATAAAATCTTTATTTTGCCCTTTCTCTACGTATGGTCAACATAAAAACTACATAAAATATGATAATATTATGTTTTCTTGGTAAGGGAAATCTTTGGTGCTATCACAAACTTATAATCTAGAGTCTTCCTTTACTTCAAGCCTCGGGGGCAGCTAGTGGCCCTCAGACAAATTTCACTGCATCTCTAAACTGAAACAGTGCCACGTTCTGGCTTTTGTCCTTGAAGTCTTGCACATATTTTGACACCAAGTTTAGAAAAAATTATACAGTCATGTTAAACTTTGGTTTCTAATTTTCTTCTCTTCAGGCAAGAATTTATATTGAATGAAAAACAGCAATTTGATTTTATTTCTTTGTAGATCATTTGTAATTTCTTCTTCTTTTGTTATCCCTTTTCTATATGAATGTTGATTTATAAAAAAAAAAAAAAGACCCTCTAATAACAGACCTAAAAAGCAAGAAATAGTTGAAAAACAATAGAATGCAATGAAATAAAGTCACTTTTGATGACTTTTGTTTTTCAGTCTACGAACTTTCCCATCGACTATCATCCCTGGTCAACTACCCCACTACCCCCCCCCCCCCCCCACAATCCAATTTTTGGGGTCAACCACATTTGGATAGATGTTAAAGACTGTTTGGTATCAATATGTTTAGGGGATCTCCCTGTACAACTGAAGGGGTGCGGGTGCGGGCGCAAAAAGTTTTGAACCCCACCACCAAGTACCTACATGTACATGTTTTAGAGTGTAAATCTTGTCTATCACTGTCTTGAATACAGATCCCGTGTTATTTCACTGATGGCCTGAATTGCTCCTTGTACAAAAAACACTTGTAGGTATTGTTTTAAGTTAAACTATATAGGGAAAGGGAGGTGGCGGGAAGAAGGGTAATTAAGGCATTGGCAGATATTTTTCCAGTATAACCATGAGATTTTAAATGATTTGTCAAGGCTCAATGATTTTCTTACCAGTATACAAAGTACTTTATGAATACATGTATTACTTTGCACCAATTTGTCTCGTTTTCAAAGCAGAAAGGGGAGGGGAAGGCATGGACATGTAGGGGTGCAAGTTCTGTACCCTATCATCTAGTATATACGTGTGTTGGAGTGTGAATCATGATTATCGCTTGAAACCAGGTTTCCTCATATACATTATTGGACAATTAGCCTTAATTGGTTTCTGAACAAACATCGTCCGTTATTAGGCACAATTATATCATAGCAACGGGAACTTATAACCATTTGTATATCGCTAAAATATGATCGTACTGAATCATCTGACATCACACTTCCTATTAAAATATTCATCTGCATGACAATAGCATGTACTGCCAAAATAATCCATTTCACGTCTCCCAATGTTACCATTGTTAGTAGAAGGCAGCACTTAGTAACCAATTTTGTTATCGATTCTCTACTTTAGCTAATATCAAAGTGTCAACTTTAGAGTGCTTTAAAGTTTTTGTTTGATAAGCAATGAACTTGTAATATTTATATGATATCAACCGTACACAATGACAGTTTTCTGAAAAGTTTGAACTAATTAGTGAAAATAACTTTTGAAATAATGAGAAATACGTATTTTGAAGAAATTCATATTTTTGAAAAAATTATGTAAACAATCACATTCTTGGCCAAGAATTGTATTGCAAAACATCACCAAACCCATTAAGCGTGGTATCATGTTGTAGAAAATTTAATGCCCTTTAATATGATGATAATACACGGTAAGATGAGGTTCTGTTTAAAAAATATCTTCAAATTTGTTCAATACGAGACACATAGCGACCTTTTTGAAAATCCAAAATGGCCGCTATGCCGGTGATTTGTGCAAATGCCAACATCAATTTTTGAATTTCCCATGTCCTAACGATTATAAAAAAGTATAGTTTTGCTAATCTCCAAAAATTTTTGAACGAAAGCCCAATTTCTTACAAAGTGAACCAGACTAGTTATGCTAGAAAAAAAACACCAACGCTGTAATTCCTTCTTAAATATTTTAGCGAATAAATGATGCCAAAAGAGAAAATGCCCTAATCCTACACAGTCCTCGAAAGAGATTCCATTATATTGCATAATTCTGTTTTGAATATAAAATCCTTCTTTTAAAATAAAATTCTAGCTATCTTATGATGTATTATTATTACAGTGAAGTGGAGTGGAAAACAGGTGCTAGAATAGTCTTCATGAAAGCCATACTCAATGTGGGACGAAACTGTTATATTTCTCTATTGGTTTGTAACTAATAGCCAACATGATTGCATAATTTAAAAAAAAATTATGTATTATCTTTAAGATGGGACACTTGAATTAAATAGTAGTACTGTAAAGTAAAACAAAGAATAGTTTGTTTCATGCCTATCTTACAGGCATATACTCATGATGTACTAATCTTAATCATGTATACCATGCAGTAATTCAAGTTTCAAGTGATGGAGTTTTCGCTCGGTCTGTCATTTGACTGTATTCAAAAGAAAACTGGGCGAGTAACTTTCTGATTTTCTTGAGCGCGGATGGTGAGCAAGAACTATGGTGGTCTTTGAACACAGAAAAAATACACCATTTAAACCAATAATCCTGAAGAAAATGAAAGCAACGTAAGTGACGTGAGATTCATAAAACTTACAGCTAGCTAAAGTAGCTATCAAAAGATCAGTCGATTAAGAGTTTGAACTGGACAATGCTTGACATAAAAAGGAAAGACAAATTTGGTTAGATGTCATCAAAACAGGTTGGAGATGGTTCTTTTTTGTCATGTTTGCTGGTATAGCGAAGCCTGATCGAACTCGTTAGCAAAATTTATCCCCACACAACATTATAATACATAATAAGTATAATAAGTAGTGAACACAAAGTAGTAGTAAACACAAATTGGCAACTTGGTGACGTATCTTGCGAGCTCCTCTCCCATTCGGTCTGTACAGAAAATTTCATAAATTTTCATT
Organism: Heliocidaris tuberculata; assembly: GCA_025618425.1. Lineage (NCBI taxonomy): Eukaryota > Metazoa > Echinodermata > Echinoidea > Camarodonta > Echinometridae > Heliocidaris > Heliocidaris tuberculata. Next base: position 45,740,912 of record CM046836.1, read on the forward strand.
TTCTTAGTTGTTGATGAAAGAACAAATTTGTTTCATACCAGTGTTGTGTAAAAACATTATGTGATTACATCTGGGTTGCATGTATGATTAGTGGTGTCGTAGTCGAAGGGTTGAATCACTTGACTGGGGATGCAAAGGTCGTGGGTTCGAACCGCGGCACGTCATTATTATCCTTGAGCAAGGCATTTTATCTACATTGCTCCTCTCCACCCAGGTGTTAAGTGGGTACCCGGTAGGATGCGAACGTCATCATGGTCGTTGTGGCTGGAATAACATATGCCCCCTGGATAATTACCCCCCCCCCCCCGGATTCTGGGGTAGTTTTCCAGGGGGGGGGGGGGGATTGTCCAGGGAATAGTTGTCCGGGGGTTGCTAAAATTTTGTTCCGGGGGGGGGGGGGGTCATGGTAATCATCCTTTGGGGGGGAGTAATTTTTCCTGCGAGGCGGGGGGTAATTGTCCGGGGGTAATTGTCCTGGTGGGTAGTTGTCCGGAGGGTAATTGTCCGGGGGTAGTTGTCCGGGGGGTAGTTGTCCTGGGCCTGGGATAGTTGTCCTGGGGGGAAATTTTCCTAGAGGTAGTTGTCCAGTGGGTATTTATCGGGGGGCGGGGGAGAGTTGTCCGGGAGTAGTTTTCCAGGGGGTAGTTGTCCTAGAATCCCTAAGTGGAGTTGACAATGTGCATTACAAGTGCAGAATCGTAATGGAATCCAATGACCGGGGGTAATACAGTGTAAAAACTTTGATCAGTTTGAAAGGCGCGCTGCGCTATATTAAAACAGTTATTACTATTATTAATAATATCGTTATTATTCAACACTTTCTTGAGAGAATGTGGAAATTTATGACTTTTTTAGTACAGGGCAAATGGGAGAGGAACTCGCAAGATACGTCACAGAGTTGGCAATATTGTGATTACAACTTCAAAAAATCAAAGCTTTCTATAATCGGATTTTGCTCAAACTTTTGCTCAAAATAAAAAATGAAATAAGAAAGTTATGAATTTTTGAAATTGTAATCAATCAAACACAAATTGGCAACTACGTGACGTATCTTGCTAGCTCCTCTTCCATCTGCCATGGATCCCCAAAATCATTCATTTCCATTTTCTCTAAAGAAAGTATTCAAACATACGTGCACCTAAGATATAACATTTGCTCATTATGTTTTTGCACAAACCTGTATGAAACAAATTTATTCCTTCATCAGAAACTAAGAAAATGGAAATTAATGATTTTGGGGGGTACAGGACAAATGGGAGAGGAGTTGCCAATTTGTGTTTGATTGATTGCAACTTCAAAAATTCATAACTTTCTCATTTCTCATCAGACTTTGCTCAAACCTTCAGTGATCTGTTTCTTTAATTTTCCGCTTCCGATTTTAAAACCAATTTGTAATCAGGGTGGACTTTCCCTTTATTTTTTTTTTTTTGAGGCTCAAAAGTGAAAAAAAATAACTTTACCGCTCGGTCGCTTTGCTCCCTCGCTTGTACAATGACGTGGATGAGTTGAGAAAGTGGGGAGGGGGGGGGGGGGGGGGGGGGGGGGTAGGGGTGCAACTTCACATGCCTCGGGCGTCATAATTTCTAGATAAGCAACTGAATAAAAAAAATTGCTCACAGCACCCCCAGTGATAAAAAAATCGTTCCCAGGGGCCTGATAGTGTTGAGATTACCGGGGGTAATTATCCTGGTGGGTAGTTGGGTAGTTGAGAGTATTCTGAATTACCCATGCAAGATACCAGTAACAATGTGTCATATTTCTCATTCTACTACATCCTAATTTTACTTTGTTTAGCAATGTCATGTCATTCATTAAAGATCCGTCTTTCCAGGGTGATTTCTTGTAAAAGATATAATGCAAACTCGGCTTGGATTTTTCATTGTATTCACCCTGTTCAGGGTAATTCATGAACATTAACACGATGAAAATGAGGAAATATCCTTGTTCTACGTTCTAAAACTGATTTTTCTTTGTACTTTGAATAAAGTGCAACACACAAAGTGAGTTTGCACGGCATCGATTAGTTAACCATCTACATTTTACATGTTTCGCTCTACTTCAACAAGTCAAAAATATATTCATGATGGGAAAAAACGCTTTAATTCATCCTTAAAGGAGAATGACCCCCTCCCCCCATAAATGCATTTTAATAGAAACACAAAAATCAAAGAAGCATATCAGTGAAAGGTTGAGGAAAAACGGACAACTAATAAAAAGTTATGAATACATGAAATACTAAAATAGCTAAATGAATGGAGATCTGAAATGGGCAAAGTCCTCATTATGCTAATGAGATGCTAATGTTGTAAAAATCCACTTTCCTGAATATATCTTAGAAAATTTTCTTTCGGTATTATGGGTGGTGTTCATAAATTTATTCCTCACAACATATTTCAAGCACAATGTTGATAATTCAATTTTCTTTATTTGAAAGCTGAAATCTGATAATTTTCTTATTTATTACCTATATAGAGAGAGCACAAAAATGTCATAGCATCTCATTAGAATAATGAGTATGTTGCCAATTATAACGATTTTAGGTTTTTAAAATCTTCATAACATTTTTATTCTTTATCCGTTTTTCTTCAAATTTTCAGTTATATGATTCTAGGATTTTTCTACTTCTGTTAAAGTGCAAACAAGTTTGGAGTTTTCATTCTCCTTTAAATCTGTTAGCCAATAAAGTGATGCTGAGAGAGAAAATGCTCTAATCGTACACCTTCCTCGAAGGAGATTCCATTATATTGCATTATTCTGCATGTTTTGAATATAAAATGCTTCTTTTACAATATCATTCTAGTTATATTATGCTATATTATCATTATAGTGATGAAGTGCAGTGGGAAACAGATGATAGAATAGTCTTCCTAAAAGCCATACTTATATATGGGACGAAATTGTTACATTTCTCTATTGGTTTGAAAAATTTTGTATCATTTTTAAGATGTGACAGTTGAATGTAATAGTAATTCTGCAAAATAAAAAAAGAATAGTTTGTTTCATGCCTATCTTTTACAGGCATATACTCATGATGTACTAATCTTAATCATATTATGCAGTAATTCAATTTTCAAGTTAGAGGGTTTCGCTCTGTCCAATATTTGACTGTATATTCCAAAGAAAAGTGGACATATAACTTTCTGATTTTCTTGAGCACGGATGTTGAGCAAGAACTATGACTGTCTTTGAACACAGAAAAATGATCCTGAAAAAAAACAATCATAGAGAACAAACCTTATCGATGAAAGCAAAGTAAGTGACGTGGGATTCATAAAACTTACAGCTATAGCTGAAGTAGCTATCAGAAGATCAGGTGAATAAGAATTGTTCTGCACAATGCATGTCATAGATGAAAGGAAAGACAAATTTGATTAGATGTCATCAAAACAGACGCGAGATGGTTCTTTTTTGTTGGTATAGCTAAGTCTGATCAAACTCGTTAGCAAAATTTATCCCCATACAACATTATAATACACACACACACACAAACGCACACACCCCCCACACACACATCTCTCTCTCCCTCTCTCTCTCACACATCCCCTCCTCTCTCTCTCTCTCTCTCTCGTCTCTCTCCCTCTATCTCCCTCTCTCTCATCTCTCTCCCTATCTCCCTCTCTCTCATCTCTCTCCCTCTCTCTCTCTCTCACACACATCCCCTCCTCTCTCTCTCTCTCTCTCTTTCTCTTTCTCATCTCTCTCCCTCTCTCTCTCTCACACATCCCCTCCTTTCTCTCTCTCTCTCTCTCTCATCTCTCTCCCTCTCTCTCTCTCACACATCCCCTCCTCTATCTCTCTCTCTCTGTCTCTTTTACCTCCCTCCCTCTCTCTCTCTCTCTCTTCTCCCCCTCTCTCTCTTTCACTCCCTCCTTCCTCTCTCTAAATCCATTTCCCCACCTATTATATTCTCTCTCTCTCTTTCTACCACTCAGAATACGGAGAAAGAGGGAACGAGAAAGATAGAGGGATAAAAGCAACAGTGGAAGGGAAATACGGACAGAGAGACACAAAGGAGATTGACACAGAGCATAGAGAGATGAAGGGAAAGAGAGAAAGGTAGAAAGAGAAAGAGAGAGAGAGAAAGAGAAAGAGAGAGAGACGGAGGTAGAGAGAGACGGAGAGAGAGAGAGAGAGAGAGAGAAAGAGTGTGTGTGTGTGTGTGTGTGTGTGTGTGTGTGTGTGTGTGTGTGTGTGTGTGTGTGTGTGTGTGAAAGAGAGAGAGAGAGATTGGCAAATGTTCAGGAGAGAGGGAGAGAGAGAGGGGGGGATAGAGATGATGAGGAGAAGGTGAATAAAGCGGGTCTTAATTCAGAAAGAAAAAAATGATTTGTGAAATGATTGATCATGTTATTCGATTAATTTTTTTTTCTAATTAAATGGAACTACACTCAGTCGCCTGTTATGATTCAAAACATAAATATTTCGATAAATTGGTTTTCGGCTTTTGCTCTTTAGACCTTTCAATCATACTTGGTTGATTATTCACTAAATATTTTTATTGACTAGCTGGAATACTCCCCAGAGGAGTGGAGAATGAGCACTGTAATGTGCAGAATCGCAAAAGAATCCAGTTACCGGGGTAATAATGCTGTAAGCGCTTTGGTCGGTTACATTGTAATTGGTAAGGTGCTATATAAGAAACAGCTATTATTATCATTATTGATAATAATCATTATAGATGGCATATTGAAGTTATGTATATGCGCTACACATTTGAATTCAACGCATATACAAATAGTTTTAAAGGAAATCTTTACGATATATAAAAATTAAGAAGTAGGGTGTATATCAGGGAACTTCTTTTTTTTTTTATTCGTATATAAGATATAGACCCGAATCCTATATTCCATTTAACATTTACAGATTAAAATTTGAGTTCTGGTCTTGCGATTACACCGTGAAAGAAATTGTGTGGAAGCAATGGGGAAAGGTTGATTATGCGCAGGACATAAGAATTGATGTAGGCTATACTGCGCAGGTTTTGGAATCACCAAAATGAGAGGAAATTGACTCAATCTTCCTAAAAGTCACAAGCACTGAGCACAGAAATACATTATATGAGACTACACACATAATATACGGTATGAGAGTTTGTCCAAACTCTTCAGCTATTTCTGGTCATATTTCGAATATCAGGGTATAGCTGAAGAGCAAACCTTTTCAGGGAACATTTCTGCAGTGACATTTAATTTATTCCAAACGGACAGAAAGAGAATGAGAAATGTCACAATTCATTTTGCACCTAAACCAGAACTCAGCTTTCTCTTTGAATTCATACTCAAAGAAAACACATGGCCAGAATATTGCGCTTATAGCATGCTTAGAGCTAAGGGACTCGGTCTTATATTCGCTCAGGCCTATAATGTTGCCATGGATACAGTGAGTATGAAACAATATTTTGTCATATCGTACGCGGCTGAAAACATATAGAAATCATCGATATAACCCTGATTTTCTAAGGAATATCCTATTAGGAAAGTTCTCTCGCTTGGGCTCTGAATAATACGCTTTTATTATTTTTTTTCCCCGAAATCAAGGACCCCACTTGTTTTATTCAGTTCTATTTCCTCATAATACATGCAATGAATAATGTGCAGAGTACCAAGGGTATATTTTTAAAAGCATGTTGGAATAAAAGCACAAAATCCCACCAAGTAAAGGTGGGTTATGCAGCTATGGTTATCATGGTTATATCGTATAGATAATACAAGGGAAGCGTATAGGCCAAATATTTCAAAATGAAAATAACCAAAAAAGAAAGAAAAAACATAAGGGCACATGCTGTGTGGTTCAACACATTCCATCTTCAGTCAGGATTTTTACCTCTCCCTGTCCTACCTGCATAGTATCTGGTTACAAAGAATATATGATTCAGTCATCACGATACTGTTCAATGATTAAAGGCTATCTTTTTAAAGGAAATAAATTAGGGTTGGTCACGGGTACGAATTCACTCAGAATATTGGTTTTCCAATAATAATAATTAAAAAAATCATTGGTAAATTCGTGTGGTTGAGAAATTTTACTTCCTTGAATTTTTGTCATGTGATGAAAAAAAAAATCATTAGAGTAATAGAAATTTACGCGTCCATGCCTCGTCATGTTTGTTACATTTGCTTCACTTTTCAAATATTTGCCTCTATGATACGGTTGCAACATATATGAATTGCATTTCCCCTTACAACTCATGTTTTCCCATATACCGATGTCAGTTTCCAAGTTTAATTCCAAATGCAGAAAAAAGGAAATCCTAGACATTCGTGTAGATTTTTTTTTTCGGGGGGGGGGGGAATCAGGGCACTCCCATCGGTTAATTGTTTGTATGTAGTTATTTCCTTTTTATGGATTTATTATGTACTATTATGTATATGTACTAGGGGCACCCTCGCGACAAGCTTTTGCTTTCAGAGGTGTGTCCTCCAACTATGTATGTACCACATGAATGTATATTTTGTCATATATTTGTTAAAAATACATGTTCATTATTTTGTTCGTTTTTTTACTCTGTACACTTATATTGAAAAGCTGAAAATAAATGTCATTCCCATTAAATTGAACTGAATTGAAATTACTAGTAGTTTTTTTGTTTTGTTTTGATTTGTTTTTTTTTTTTGGGGGGGGGTATAGTTGTTAGGAAGGATACTATCACTTTCTTTGCTCATAAAGATTTAGCATTTTACTGACAGTAGCTATAGTAGAGTTATTCTCCCCCCCCCCCCCCCCCTCTCTCTCTCTCTCTCTCTCTCTCTCTATTACTGGTATATTGGTAAAGGCTCTTGACTGTCAAAATATTATTACAGTCCTGGGTTAGATTGATCTTTGCTCTGTGCTTATTATTCTTGGACAAAATTAAATCGTTTTTTAACCTACATTTGTCCCTCTTCATCCAGGTGTGTACCTGACAATGCTGGGATAATAATAATTGCAAGGCCATCAGGATGGCGAGTATTAAAATTTATTAGGCTATCTGGGGTAATTATTATTACATTATTTACCATTTTGATTACAGTAGCGAGAGTATCTTTTGCTATTTTATTATCAACTTTCCTGGACTCGTTTTTTTAATAAGTCCAATGGTACCTATATGTGATGATGATGATGATGATGATAATGATGATGACGATGATGATGATGGTCCATTTTAACCTGACTGCTAAGAAAGCATGTGCATGCTTGTAAGTAAGCTACCAGGGGACCGACGGCTTTAAGTCCTCTCCGAGGGACTTGGTAATGAGGATAAATGCCTTACCAAAGGGCACTAGCGCATCCACTCGGTTTCGAACCCTGGTCCTCCAGTTACGAGACCACTGCTCTACCACTGAGCAATCGCGCCTCCGTATATAGATTAATATACAAATATTATGTTTATATGCAAGATGAAAAAAACTATTTCATGAGGTAAAAGATGAATAGAATGATTAATGTAGGTCAAGCGTTGTGCAATTGACCAATCAAGGGTCATGATTCCGTTTATGTGTTATATTGTCATACTTACCGAACAGAGGACATCGTTATGCACGAGCAGGTAGCCGTTGTCGTAGATGGACCAAATAGAGAATGTCATACTCGTGATCGTCACACCCAAGTCCACGATCGTTAGGTTCAGGATGAGGAGGTTATGATAGTTCATTCTCAATACCTGCAAGTTAAACATTCAGGCATATTTCAAAAATAGGTACTTCAATTATTTCTTTATTTCAAATATTCATTTGCACGCGTTGTTAGAATATACAATTCATCTTTTAAAAAACGACGTGGCTGATGGTATGGAACTGATGAAAACAGTCTGAATTAATGACAAATAGTTGAAACTCGTCACTAGATAGACCTATACGTAGCAACGCATTAAAAAAAAATGTAATTAATACAGTCTGCTATAGCCTCTCCCGAAAGTGTCATCCCATCTCTTAAAGTTACTATACTAGTCATTAACAACAAGTTTGTCAGCCTAACTGTGGCCTCAGATTTAGCCCCCCAGATTCTCCCCCCCCCCCGACACACACACACACACACACACACACACAAAGACACCCATCCTGTGAAATGTTTACAAAGTATAAATAAGGGGGAAAGTTGAACACTAAATGTGCTTTCAGAAAGAGATCACATCAGTGCCCTCGTAAATTTCTATTTGTTGGTTTTCCAATATATATATATATATATATATATATATATATATATATATATATATATATATATATATATATATATATATATATATGTATATATATATATATATATATATATGTATATATATATATATATATATATGTATATATATATATATATATATATATATATATATATATATATATATATATATATATATATCGACTGCCTTTTATGTAAACAATATTGCATTGGTATATAGCCAAGGTGTACTATCTAACGTTCTCAAGTACTTTTGGATAGAAATATGAGAAGGGTGAAGGAAGAGGAGGCTGAAGTATGTTTCCACTCCCTCTCCCGAAAGTGTCATCCAATCAAGCCTATAACATTTTATCTCTTAAAGTTACTACTCTAGTCATTAACAACAAGTTTGTCAGCCTAACCGTGGCCTCGGATTTAGCCCCCAGAGCCCCCCCCCCCCCCCCGACACACACACAAAGGCACCCATCCTGTGAAATGTTTAAGAAGTATAAATAAGGGGGAAGCTGAACACTAAATGTGCTCTCAGAAAGAGAACACATCAGTGACCTCGTAAATTTCCATTTGTAGGCTTTCCAATTTAATGAAAAAAATATACTGACTTCCTTTTATGTAAACAATATTGCATTACAATGTAGCCAAAGTGTACTTTCTAACGCTCTCAAGTACTTCTGGATAGAAATACGAGAAGGGCGAAGGAAGATGAGGCCGAAGTATGCTTCCACTCCCCGCTCCGCGATGAAAATCCCTTGTTTGAATACCTTTCCGAATAATATCAACTCAGTTACAATTCTTTCCATTTGAATACCTTTCCGAATAATATCAACTCAATTACAATTATTTCCATATAGGTGTCGGATGCGTGGAGCAGATTGGGCAGATACCCCCCCCCCCCCCCCAATATCTCAAATGGGCCCCTTATCAAGGCAAAGAGTAATGTTATATACATGTAACACTTTATAATATAACGATGTGTATTAAACTTTTTAGTGCTAAAAATACATAGTTTATAAACTATAAAATCAACATCTCGCTCGGTCGCTGCGCTCCCTCGTATGTTAGTATTTTTATGTAGTGTATACACCATGTCTACCAAATGCACTGAAAGCAGGGAGAAGTAGATGCTCCCCTCTATAAAGAGGTGGAGGATAGGCAAAAATCGATTCCCCCCCCCCCATCTCCCTTGTTTAAGTAATAACAAAAATAACAACCCTTCACTGAAAACAGCTTCCTATACATGATATGGCATACCCTCTCAATCAGTTTGTAAAGACACAGTAATCAATTTCGAAATAGTTTTTTTTACTATGTTCTCAAGTGGATAAGTAACAATATAAATGACATTTCATTTAGCACCTGGCAATTATAAAGTACTATTTTCCTGTTTACTTTGGTATATCTAGTCATGTTTTTTCCCGAGTGGATTTTAAGGAAATATTAGTTTACAGGGGCGGATCTAGCTTTTTATAAAGGGGGGGGGGGAGGGTGTGGGAGGGGGTGTCCCCCCTCCCACAGTAGGGAGAATTTTTGAAAATCTGTGTGTGAAAATGGCGTTTTCTTGCATCTAAAACACCACTATTTTTGGTATAGAGGTCATTGCCAAATTAACCCCCCCATGAAAATTTGTAAAATTTAGTTGCATTTTCCTGCAATGTAAGGCCAGTTGACAACACAGATACAAAGAATTGGGGACCTTGGAATAAGCACTGTCAGCCTAATACTTTTATTATGAACAGCTTGTCACTGATACTCACTGGCAAATCTCAGTCGAATATGATGGACTGGCAGAATAATAATAAAAAATAAAATAAATACATAAATAGAATAAAATAAAATTACAAGTTTTAAAAAAAAAGATAAGATAAAAAAAAAAAAATGGTCCCCGGATTTTTTTTTTTTTTGGGGGGGGGGGGGTTGCAACCCCCCCAACCTCCCCTCTAGATCCGCTTCTGGTATAGAAGTTCGATATCATAAGTTTTGGTATTATCATGACGACGCTGTGCCTTGTCAATGTTTACAAAATGGCAGTTGTAGAATTATTCATATAGCTATCTCAAAGATCTGAACAAATATAATAAAAAGTTTAAACCAACATAACCACCGTTTGGGGATATAAGAAAAATGTACACTGTCGTACTATTTTTGTCTACGTCAATGTGGGAAACGCACATTAACCACACACAAAAAAATATAACAAGGTTTCAGTCGAGTTTCCGTTTTCCCTGTTATGCTATAGTCCAAAATAACTGAGCTAAATGATAAAGATTTTGAGGTTTTCATTATATGATGGCATTGTTCTCATAATGTTTGAGAAATATATTTCAGAGATTAAAAAAGAACTTACTTTATCCGTCAGAATGGTGGTCATAGCCATCAGATTTGCGAAGAGCGCGCCGAAGAAGATGAGTACCATAGTGATTCCCTCGATGATGGCGACCGCCGATGACGGGGCGTGGTCGATGCTTAGACCACGATTACGATCGTAGGGCGTCGGCGAAAGCGACGTCGATGCATTCTCCAGGTCACTGAACTCGCCCATCATCGTTGTGAAACTTGTGTTTAATATGATGTCGGATGGAGGAGTGAGCATCGTCGCCATGGTTTCAAAAGACGACGTGCGGAATTCAGTTTTTTTCTCGAATATTAAATCAGCCAAAATATAATCAAAAATTCTCCCTCTTGAAGAAACTATTAGACTCACTTGAATTAGGCTATTAGCTTGCGAATTAACTTGACGTATGTCATGCCTATAATCCCAGGCATTTGTTAATTAGCGCTCTAGATTCTCAGCACGTCCTGTCACCACAGAATCTATTTGAAGAATGACGCTGCTCATACATGTGGGGCGAAGTCAAATTCTCTTCAGGAAGCGAAGTAAAGTTTTTCCCGCCAATCGAAGTTATCTATAGGAATTTTCAAAAATAAGAAATAATTTTCAATATAAAATTGGGCGTGGATGCTATCGCCAAAAAGCTCCACCCTTACCAGGGAGATGCTTAAACGTTTCTAGACTGTCTCACCGCAACCCCTCTTACGAACACACAAATATTTTTTGTTCGTCTGCTAAACACGCATGGGTAAGAACTATTAAGCGGCTGGTAACTTACATATCAAATTCTTCTATATATTTCCTGGTGAACATTTTATATATCGGTATATGTTTTAGATCCGTCTTGTTGGTTATCAGATTTCAAGATTCAGGAAGTCTTAACAGCTTAACTGCAACTTATGAAACCACAAGAACTCTCAACAGGCTACCAGCTACAGAAAGTAGGATTCTGGTTATTCATATGATCGATGGGAAAAAATATTTCATTTAAAATGAGGAGGTGATCTTTTATAAAATGAAATCCAAGGAGGAATATTCGGAATAAAATGAATTAATTCATCAAGGACGCACTGAAAGTGGCGGATCCAGAACTCTCTTGTCAAGGGAGGGGCACAATTAAAAAACAATTCTCTAACGATTAAAAAATAAAACAGAGAGAGAGAGAGAGAGAGAGTGAGAGAGAGAGTGAGAGAGAGTATAAGAGAGAGAGAGAAAGAGAGAGAGAGAGAAGGGTTATCATAATCTTCGGGTGCCTTTGGGGGTATAAAATGGCTACTTGGGGCACAATAATAGGGAGGCAAATTTTCTTTTGATAATTAACGAGCAAGTTTGGGTTTTGCGGGGGAAGCTCACGACCCTCGTGCATCCCTTGCATCTTCCGCTGTTTGATATCGATTATCGATTCATTCTAAATGTTCCACCATGGTCAAGGATGGTTGATTTGGTTATCAGAACATCTATTCCATTGCCACACGGATCGTCAGCTTTCAAAGACTTATGAGAAGTCATTACTTACATCATGATCCATTCATTACGATGAGAGAGAGAGAGAGAGAGAGAGAGAGAGAGGGGGGAGGGAGAGAGAGAGAGAGAGAGAGAGAGAGGGGGGGGAGGGGGGAGGGAGAGAGAGAGAGAGAGAGAGAGAAAGAAAGAGAGAGTATTGATCCTAGAATACACATAATGTGGTTTCATCGTTATTAGATATCATCTGTTCTAATACATGATTAAAGAAAAAAAAAATCTTACAGTAAATATACTCCCCAAAACGATAATGGTGATGACACACGATAACGATATGTTTGTGTATTGAATCTGTGCGGGTGGTATTATAGTCACTGATCTTGTCTCTTTGGTTGGAGTAAAAATCGATCGATTTAGAAGGAGACTCGTGGCGTAGCCCGGTTGGGGTTTATGCACCCCACCCCAAGGAAAAAGAATGAATACAACTTGCAATGGGTTGCAAGACGCGGGGCTGCCCAGATCATTACGCACCCACAACTTGTTTACAGGCACAGGGGGAAATCGTTGTGTCTACAACAGGACGGGTTACCCGGAGTTAACCACCCCCCCCCCCCCACCCACCCACCCCGTACACATACTAGTCTCAGATTGGAAGATTCTGCCCATTGTTTATCACTATCGTAATACGCCACTGAAGATCATATTTGTATCAGTGAGTCAATCAGGGGGGCGTTTCATGAAAGGACTTGTCAGATATTTTATCCGACAAATTTGCTCTCAGCCAATCAGATGCAAGGATTTCAGTAGCTTATAACAGTTGTCGGATAAAAATCACTGACAAAACGCTTGATGAAACGCTCCCCAGGATGCAATGTTTTTTCCATTAACTGATCTTAGTCACCTGGCAACAAGACGTCTTAATTTGTTTTCTCAGCTGTAATCTAAATTCATACCAGCACGAGTAAAACAGCCATCTCAATAATGATACATCAAGGCTCAAACCAAAAGGAAACCACGGAAATGATAATGATTATTTGAAAGTCATTGTTGTAATGGGTAATGTGGTGGTGGGTTATCAGTGAGGGGCACTGGTGTCATGGCGGATCGGTCTTACCAGGTCACAATTCAACTATAGCCTTTGGGTGGGGGAGGGCGGCGGGGGGGGGGGGTGAGAGGGAATCCTATCATCTTCTTCTAACCTTGGCCCCATTGCATAAAACTTACCATTAATGGTAACTCTGCTATCAGTGGTAACTACCGTGGTAACATCACTCAACAGCCAATCAAAATCAAAGTTTCCATGGGAGTTACCATTGATGGCAAAGTTACTGTTAATCGTAAGTTTTATGCAACAGAGCCTTTTGCTCTTCTTTTCTTTCTCAATATCTGTATTTCCCCCACCATGCACCTAACTGAATAAAAGGCTCAAAAGTTGATATTTCAAGGAAGGCCCATTAATATTTATGCTTCTCATTCACAGTCCTGATTGCTATTAAGTTTGTAATTGTTTTACGTCAAGATTTATTTCTGTTTTGTAGCGTTTTTGTTCTGTTGTTGTTGTTTTTTCCCCAAAAGGAACTCATCAATAATTTCAATATCATCATTAGTTAATCTGAAGTGTTGATCTGAAAGGAGAAAAGAGAAAGGAGAAAAAAAAAAAAGAAAAAGAAAAGGAAATAGAAAAGGGAAAGGAAAGGAAAGGAAAATAATAACAGAAGGAAAAGAGGGAAAGGAAAAGGGAAGGAAAGAAAAAGAAGGAAAAACTGGCCAATTTTTTTTTTTTTTGCTCGGAAAATTAATATTCAGGCCAAAGACGTCTCCCTTCGGCCCCGAGGATTTTCAAAGTTCCCATATTCGGGCAACCACCACTTCATATTCAAGCAGCGAGGTGCTAGAATATCAACATATTTAGGGGGCAAAGTTCCCAGATAATTATGTTACTTCTGTACATTTTCATTACGAAAAGTACCAAAAAAAATTCGCCTAGCTCGCAAAAATTTAGAAATTTAAAAGTTGATATTCAGATCACCCCCCCCCCCCTGCGTGAATGGGCCCGTATGATCAAGATCTCTACATCTGAGATTTTCTTTTATTATTATTATTATTTATAGGGGATAGATTAGGGTGCAGCATTTTTGTCGACAAATTTCGTTGTCCCCCCCCCCCCCCCCCCCATTCAAAATGTCCTAGTATAGCGACGCCCTGCCTATAAATCACGAATCAGTTTTTGTTTTAGCGCCACCTGCGGTCAGCTTTAGATAACGTCGATTGATCAACGATCAACAACATGGCCAAACATCATCCTGATCTTATTTTCTGTCGGAAACAGCCTGGTGTCGGTAAGTAGTCGATGTCTTTAAAACGAAATTTATGTTTTAATACGTGTTGTTCGTATTTATGTTGTAGAACGTTTTTGAATTTGCAGAATAAACCAGCATGCAATCTGAGCTTAGTATTGGAAAATTGCCTTTGAACAGTCCGATCCCTTTATTTTCATGTGTGTGAAATGGAGACGACCTACACACTAACTCCAGGGAGCTCGAACGCGTAGCGTTCGAGCTCCAGGTACAAATATCCGACGTCTGCATCGCCATGAGTTTGGTTAAATTCATTTGTTAGTTTTTGAAGGTAAGATGAAAATTTGTACTTACATGTCAGGATAATTACTTTATATATGCAGTCACTCATGGGCCCTTGCCTATGTAGGACTGTGTCCAACATTCACTGTTGCAGCAGTCAAAAACAGACCACAAAATTGCTTTAAGCAAGATTTAATTTTCTTAAATTTGCTAGATTACCTGATTCATGGACTCTTCCACTCTTACTGTGCCACAAATTAGGGGATTCAGAATTGAAAGTGAAATTTTAAATCATTATTTTCCTCTCCTGTATGAATGATTTAGCCTGGAAAAGGGCCTGCTGATACACACAATAGCTATTGAAGCCTATTCACCCATAAAAGAGCTAGTCTGAGTACAAGGTTATCTTCAGATAAGCTTGTACATGTATAAGTGATATGCAGTAGGCTTTCAGATTTCACGATTTGACGATCATTTCGATGAAAAAAAGATAAATTTCCTCTCCGAGCCGATCTTTCCCCGTGTTGTATCGTCGATGCAAATGACTCGCATTCGCAATGCGCATGCGCTGAATTGCATGCGCACCGTGAATACGAGTCATTTGCATCGACGATACAACACGGGGAAAGATCGGCTCGGAGAGGAAATTTATCTTTTTTTCATCGAAATGATCGTCAAATCGTGAAATCTGAAAGCCTACTGCATATATAAAGTAATTATCCTGACATGTAAGTACAAATTTTCATCTTACCTTCAAAAACTAACAAATGAATTTAACCAAACTCATGGCGATGCAGACGTCGGTTATTTGTACTGGAGCTCGAACGCTACGCGTTCGAGCTCCCTGGAGTTACCTACACACCAGCAACGGCAACGCCACTGCACTCACACTTATCTGAAGATAACCTTGTACTCCAGACTAGCTTTTACGGGTGAATAGGCTTCAATAGCTTTTGTGTGTATCAGCAGGCCTTTTTCCAGTCTAGATAATTCATACATGAGAGGAAAATCATTATTTAAAATTTCACTTTCAATTCTGAATCCCCAATTTTGTGGCACAGTAAGCATGGTAAGCATGGTAAGACTAAGAGTTGAAGAGTCCCTGAATCAGGTAATCTAGCAAATTTAAGAAAATTAGATCAAGCTTAGAGCAATTTTGTTGTCTGTTTTTGACTGCTGCAACAGTGAATGTTGGACACAGTCCCACATAGGCAAGGGCCTATGAGTGCTGTACTCTACTGTACAGCTCCGTGTGCCAGTGGTATGGTGGTGGATCCAGTGTCCGAACACTTTTCAGAAAATCAACAATAGCAAATAAAATATCAAACGAATATCTGTCAAACTTACATAATGAATGCTCTAAGTCCTACAGAAAAAGAAGTTGATAGAATTTTAAAAAGACAACGTACAGTAGATTTAATACGATATCCCCTTCCGAGTGAACCCCTTCCCAACGACGCGGTGTTTTGGTCCCTTGAAAAAGGTACTGTATTTCCGAACGTGTGAAACCTATGGGAAAAAGTTACAACCTTTGTTTCAATAGTGTGGTTTTCATACGCGTAATCCCACGTGTATGAAAACCCATTTTAGGCGCTCAACTTTACATTTGGTAATACAATCTGTTCGGAATTACAATCCTTGACTATACCAGATTGATAAGCCACAGAGCTCGTACAGCTAAGTCTCCTGTATGAATGATCTAGCTGTATGAGCTCTGTGTTTTATCAATCTGGTACTGGCACTCGGAGCTGTAAAGGGGATGCATATATGGTGGTGGAGAAGGATATCACCAAAAAATCTAGATCTAAATACCACCCATTCCCACATACTGTGAGCCATGCAAACCACACCACGTAATACTATAGTGGTCATATTGACCACTACGCGGGACGAATGCAAAAATACTAGTCATTTTCTATCGCATGTACTTAAGGTATGGGGGGAAAAATTAGAGAAATATTTAAAATACTTCCTTTCAAATTCAGCTCTTTAAAATCTCACTCCTACCTTAAATGGCCGTTAGGAAGAACTTCTGATATTTCCAGCAAAATCCAAAGTCAAAATCATGTCCAAAACCTAAGAAATCCCCACCAATTTTTTTCGCGATCGCATGTTGTTTTCCTGCTGCCGATGTTTTTAGACTAAATCGGCCAAAAAAAATGTGTCCACAAGGAAACTCTGTATCGCGTGCACATCGATCCCTACGATCGCACACACGGAAAATCGGGACTTACGTGTGCGTGATAGGAACCGAACTTTTAACGACCGAATTTTTTAGCGGGAGATGTCAGCGCTCGCGGCGATCAGGAAATGTACACGATGACCTGCGATACCCCGTTTCGCCAGAAGTGACAGTAAATTCCGGATTTCATTTTTGGAATTATCTTTTCCAACATCGGTGAGTTGAATTTATTGTATTTCATGAATATGTTGGTGTCGTTTTTTGTAAATTAAATGCCGATTATGAGTGAATGTTGGTGACTTTTGTGCAGTGGTGTTTTGAAAGTGTCGAGGTGGATGACTGCCTAGAGTCTACACACTAAGTATAGTAAAGTCGCTATGAGTGATGCAAACCACCTTCGAAGTTTGCTAAAGGGGTTACCTTCCAGGCTCTACTTAGCCACAAGGGCTTGATGTTTTATAAAAATTTGACACTGAACATCAAACCACACAGGGGAAGCAATCTCCCATATGGAGAGACAAGTAAACAAAAAAATAAGTGGGCAAGATTCATCCATTTCCACGGACGGTGAACCTTGCAAACCACCTTTGGAGTGTTCACTTGTAGCTTTCGAAGACGATGAGATCAGCACGGAATGTGTGCTGTAGATGAACGGACAACAAGGCAGTGCAACACTGAGCGGTTCCGAAGCAGCATGCTAAATTTATTTGCTAATATCTCACACTCGTACTGTATATACTGCTGTCTGTGACGGTGCGAGATATTAACACAAATAGTTTTGGTGATGAATGTCTCACAATAGAATGGGACTAGGTGGTTGTGGATCTTGTAGAACATCACAAGACGAAGGTGTTCACATTGCTGTTGGAGTGATGTCCATCCCAGCTCCTATCCATCCCAGCTCCAAGGTTATCTACAATAACCTCACATCTTTATGTGTGAGTGGTTCTTAGTGGTCAATACAACCACACATAGCGACTTTACTATACTTCGTGTGTAGACTCTAGGCAGTCATACACCTCAACACTTTCAAAACATCACTACACAAAAGTCACCAACATTCACTCAAAATCAGCATTTAATTTACTAAAACCGACACCAACATATCTATAAAATACAATAAATTCAACTCACCGATGTTGGAAAAGATAATTCCAAAAATGAAATCTGTAATTTACTGTCACTTCTGGCGAAACGGGCTATTGCAAGTCATTGTGTATATTTCCTGATTGCCGCGAGCGCCGACATCTCCCCCCCCCCCCCCCCCCAAAAAAAATTTGGTCGTTAAAAATTCGGTCCCCATTGCGCAATTCCCAATTTTCCGTGTGCGCGATAGTAGAGATCGATGTGTGCGCGCGATACCGAGTTTCTTTGTGGACAAAATTTTATTGGCCAAGTTAAGTCTAAAACATCAGCGCCATGAAAACAACATGCGATCGCGAAAAAAATTGGCGGGGATTTCTTAGGTTTTGGACATGATTGTGACTTTGGATTTTGCTGGAAATATCAGAAGTTCTTCCTAACAGCCATTTAAGGTAGGAGTGAGATTTTAAAGCACTGAATTTGAAAGTAAGTATTTGAAATATTTATCTTACTTTTCCCCCCATACCTTTAGTACATGCAATAGAAAATGACTAGTATTTTTGCATTCGTCCCGCATAGTGGTCAATATGACCACTTCAGTATTACGTGGTGTGAATACAACCACTATTACTTGGTGTGTAGTTAGGCATAGCCTGGAAGTCTGGAACACTCACACATATGCGAGGTTATTGTACATGTATGTACATGACATGTATAACATTGTACATGTATAACATGTATGGAATATGAGGTTAACCTCGTATGTGTATGAGTTTAAGAAACGGTTTCCCAAAATGCACAAGAATATTGTCAGACAATGTCAGAATTTTCAAATTTTGTTCCGTCTTGAGTAGCCTGAAGACTTTCTGGAGTGTAAAAAAGAAATATGCTTAGGCATAAACTCCATAAAGCTTAGGATTTTAATCTACCTTTCTTTCAGAGCAGAGTTAAAACATTCTTTAAAATCCCGTGGAAAATCACTTTCCCTATTACTTTACGGCCCTATTGGTGATGCTACGTAATCAAAACTATACGATGTGGTGCAGAAGTGGAGATGTCTGATGAAATTTCATGTGATACTATATGATTATGTCGAGGTCTTGACAAAGAGATGCAATCATGCACAGTATGCCCTCCGAAGGAGTGCTAGAGAGAATTAAGGAGGGAAGTTCCCTCTTTCCTTCGGACTCTAGTGTTTGGTTGAGGGTTAAAGTTGAGAGTCTTGCTTAGTGTAGGATTATGGGCCTGTTTCATAAAACTTCATCAATGACAAGTTGCAAGAACTGTTATAAGCTACTGAAATCCTTGCGTCTGATTGGCTGAGAGCAAATTTGTTGGTAAATTCACTGACAAGACACTTGATGAAATTCCCCCCTGGTCTTGTGTCGTATGATTACATGTCGTTTTTTCTGAAGGTTAATAATTCTGAAGGTTCGTAATTCTGAAATTGATGTAGGTTCCGTTACATTCTTTGAATAACATGTATGAACCCCTTTTCATTTTTGGAATTACAAACCTTCGGATAAACAAACAAACCTTTGGAATAATGGACCCTCAGAACTATGAAACTTCGGAGTAATATTATGCAACAAATGTTCAGAATTATGAACCCTTTCTCATTTTCGGAATTATGAACCCCCTGGTATGGGAATTTGTGTTTCAGAATGATGAACCTTTGGAAATACAAACCTTCAGAAAAACAAACATTCGGCTAAATGAGTGACCCCCTCTTGTACAACCTTATTTTCACTTTTTAAGCAAGCTGCAATGCCGTGAAATCATGTTTCTTATTGAATATGCCGTTACTCTTAAGCGATGTGACTGTCTGCTAATAAGACTTATAACCAGTTTGTTTGTTTGGTCTTGCCTTACAGCTATCGGTAGACTGTGTGAGAAGTGTGATGGCAGGTGCGTGATCTGTGATTCTTACGTCAGACCTTGCACCCTGGTGAGGATCTGTGATGAATGCAACTATGGTTCATACCAGGGAAGGTGTGTGATCTGTGGCGGTCCAGGTGTATCAGATGCTTACTACTGCAAAGAATGTACTATACAAGAGAAAGATGTGAGTATATACAAGCCATTGGTGAAAGTTGAATAGATAAAAAAGTTTAGAACACAACCTTAAAAATGTTAATTTTATTTCAGAGCTTTATATGTATTTTTTTTTAAATTTAACTTTCAAATTTTCTTATTCATAATTGCACCAATAGTGTAGATTTTTGGAGGGTACATGTATGTTTGTTTTAACATATCTGTTTATCCTTGATACATATCAATTTTTAAAGCCTTATTCAAAATTGATGAAATTGAGTATAGTTTAAATTGTTTATAGATTGAGACACACATGACATTTTATTCATATTCAACTTGGAAGTCAGGTATTCTAGCCTGTAGGCCTACATATTTTCCTTACTTTTAGGCCATGAAAGTCATGTCAGCTGACAATTTGTTTTATTATCCCTTTGCTTCACAGAGAGATGGCTGCCCTAAGATTGTGAACCTTGGAAGCTCCAAGACAGATTTGTTCTACGAGAGAAAGAAATACGGCTTCAAGAAGAGATGATGTGAAAGCAGACGTCTTTTGTAAATAGTCTAGACTAGTAGTTGTGTCCTGGTTCTGTTATTGGTTTAAATTCAATCTTTTTGAGATGCTACATGGAACTGGGCTGATGACTAAAAAGAAATGCAGCAGTTTTTTGTGTACAATGGAAACTTGCTATAAAGAGCTCTGATATAACAAGATTCCTGACATAACAAGCTAATTTTGCTGGTCCCAGGTCTTTGTATTCTTTTGTTTTTTCACCCTGATATAAGGAGATTCCTGATATAACAAGGTAATTGTCATGGTCCCAAGGTCCTGGTTATAGTGGGTTTCCACTGTATTAAATTATGGCAAATGGGAATGCATGATACAACAAAGGTCCTAGGCATACTCACTTACCTGTGTGTTATTAGACACAGAAATATAAAGCACAGTATGCTGTGGTTTCCTTCGGCGTATGAGAACAAGCCTTAACATAGAGTAATGATTGTACAAGATGCGATCTAGAAAACTAGGTTGTGGTCAAGTTTTTAAAGTTTACCAACCACCTGAAAAAAGGATTTGTATACCGCTAGGAAGTATGAAATTAACCTCAAAGAACTTTATCTGAAATTCTATTGGTCAACAGTTTAGGAGTATGAAGGAAATAAAGGATAACATGAAGGTGCTCGCACGGAACCGAACCCCCGAGTTGGGTTCCACGCGAACCCATATCTTGGCGAGCGCGTACGGGTGCATTGAATAGTCTACTCACAACTTGCTTTTATGCTTATAGAGAGTATAATCAAACTTGTAATATCTCTTTATAGAAGTGATATTCGAAGCCCATATTTGGAATATAGTAGAATGACATGGAACCTCTAATATGCAGAGTAAAATTTTTTTTGGTGATTGGTACCCTTTAACACTTAGTTGATTTCTTACTTTGGACCCAACGCTGTATCAAACATAACCTAAAACGCTAAAACCCAATAGTAGCCCTAACCAAAAACCGAAATCTTTGATGAATACACTGAAACCTCATCATAAGGAACACTGTTATAACAAACTCTCGTTATAACAAGGTGATTTTGCCGGTCCCACTTCTTTGTATTCTATTGTTTGTTTTAGCCCTGGGGGTGTTTCATAAAGCTGTTTGTAAAGTTACACATGACTTTACGAATGACTTAAATATGACAAGCCAAATGGGATGCTCAATCATTTTTAACTGCATCAACTAAAGTTGAACTGTGCAGATGTAGATTAACATTCTTATTATAATAAATATTTTTAATGCAAAGTATATTTTTTGCCATAATTTAATTGAGGTTATTGGAAATAGAGTCACACTTTGTTAAAACATCAGGAAAAACTTTGGGCATCCTATCTGGCACTTCATATTCAAGTCATTCGTAAAGTCATGCGTAACTTTATGAACAGCTTTATGAAACACCCCCCTGATATAACAAGGTTTCGATATAAAGAGGTAATTTCCTTGGTCCCAAGGAGTTTGTTATAATGAGGTTCCACTGTAGTACCTAGAGCATAGGTCAGATCACCTATTAAGGAGGGAAAGACTTTCAGACATGGTGGCAGGTTTCCAATTGATATTCATTGATAATTTTAGCAAAGTGATTTTTGGTACTTGAAATACTATCAATGGCCTATAGTTATCACCCCCCCCCCTTATTTTTTCAAGTCATAAATGTTTTGGCTTGGTACCTCCCCACCAACTTTAGAAAAAAAAAATATTCCTTAGTATTATCACAGTCATTCTTGGGTGTATTTGAATGTTCTACTTTATCTCGGTCTTTTGTTTTCATACCTGTTCCCTTCAAACCTATATCTAAATAGCCATAGGGAATAATAACACAAAAGTTAGCATTCAAAGATAAAATTGTGATGAGAGCGAATAAAAGCAGATTTGTCTGCTGTTGTAAATCATGTAACAGTTGCATACTTTAAAAAACAGAAACCTTCACAATATGACGTTTTCACGAATTTCAAAGAATTGCCAAAGCTCCACGCTACCCATACCGTTAATTTATCATTTTTTTACTTGAATATTTTGCGTAATTCGCGGAAGTTTCATGCTCATGAATATTTCTGGTATTACATTATTTGATTATCTCATGGAACCCCTTGTATAGACAGTCATTTTCTACATGGTTTAATATCCTAAGGATCTCACGATCTGATCTAATATGCTTTGGATTTTAAGCATATCATGCATGTGTTTAGTTGGGCAGTTTACAACCAATTTACACAGAATACAGATCAATGATGCATATGCAATGAGTCTCATATACTGCCCTCTTGAGGTGACAGTAAATACATCATTTACTGTAAAACCAGAAGCTTTCACAAATTGTTAATGACAGCAAATTTTGCAGCAAGAAACTTAGGCAAATTGCAATGATTTTATGTTGTTTCAGTTGGGATTTTAATATTTCGCAGCATGGAACTTTCGCAAATCTCGACATCTCGCGAAATTCACGAAAGATTCATGCACGCGAAAATTTCTGGTTTTACAGTAGACTGAAATGAATATTGTAGTATGGATTTATCCTGTTTTAGTGTTTTTGGGGGGGTTTTTTTTAGGGGGCGGTTTAATGGATTTTTAAATTTATGATCATTAATAATCTAGGATTAAGTTTTAGGACCTAGTAATAAAATGGCATCAATATTCATACTTAGATGGGATAAATGAGGCATTTCATATGCTGTGTATGTCAGCTTCATTAAAAAAATATACTGTTGAGTTTAACACCTTACGAATTGAAGGTTATCTGTCTTATTTACCTTCATTTATGAATTGTAGTTTTTTGATGCTCTGTATGTTTGTAATCCAGAGTTGAATCCAGATGATGAATCTGCCCTATTGCAAAAAAAAAAAGAAGGAAATCATGAAAAAGGGCTCTTACAGGATCAAGGGGGGGGGGGGGTGGTCCGGTCTTCCTTTTGCTGGAATGCAGGGAGGGGGATTACGAAAATAATTTTTGCTCTCACCCTCTGTATTGGGTGGGGAGGTTTTGGATTGGGAGGTCAAGAACCATCCCCGAAATCCGTTCAGGGAGAACTGACCCCTCTCTCTCCCCCCCCCCCCCTCCCACCTTCTGACAATCCAGGTTCTGCCCCTGTTATAATTATAAGAAATGTGATACACGTACCATAGCAAGTGTGTTCCATCCTAATTCAATTCTGTATTGAATCAGAAAAAGGATACATGTACATGTACTTTTACATTTGTTAGCAAGGTAGGATGTGTACATTGTTCCACTAGCTAAATGGATTACACTGTCTTTTTTCTGTCTTTGCCGGTTATGTCATTCCACTCGATTTAATTATGAAATGTTTAGATGTCAAATGAAATGTTTCCATGTCATCTTATTCGTAAAAGACACATAGCTTCTTATGCCTGCAAGTGTTCAATGTTTCACACACTCATGTTCTGAAGCTGTTGAGGCCAGTGTACAACTTAGTTTTTTGTCTTGTACATTTTTAATAAAAGCAGAAAAAATGACAATCGATTTGGATTTTTAGAATGTAATTCATTTATGGAATAGGTGAATATGATAAGGTTTTGTCCGAAATTTGTCGTCTGACGAGATTGTGAGTGTGTATGTGTGTCTTTATGTGAACAATGTTTAATTCCATCTCCCCTCCCTCTCACTCCTCTTTCACTCTCTATCTCTCTCTCTCCCTCTTTCCCCTATTTCTCCCTTCTCCCTCCCCCTTCTCGTTCTCTCTCTCTCTCTCTCTTTCTCTCTCTCTCTCTTTCTCTCTCTTCTCTCTCTCTCTCTCTCTCTTTCTCTCTCTTTCTCTCTCTCGCTGTCTGTTTCGTTAATCTCCCCTACATATAAAAACAGAGAGACTGAGGTGAAGAGGTGGAATCTAGAAAGAAATATCTTGGGTGAAAGAAAGAGAGAGAGAGAGAGAGGGATAGGAAAGATGATCAAAAGTGTTAGAGAGAGGGTTGGTCGATCGGGGGCGGGGGGGGGGGGGGGGGGGGGGGGGGGGAGGAGGAGGATGCCACAACCCCCAATCAGCACTTTCGGAAGGCAGGCGAGATTTTTCGGGATAACGAATTCGCCGAAACAAACGGGGAAAAATACTCCTAAAAATAAAGTTGTAAGATTATGGAAAATTCTTTAAAATGCGTTAAGATTGTATGATATATCACATGTGTGCATATTTTTTTAAATTTCTATGACGCACTACCGTCGAACGGATATTTATACATGTCAACTATACCTGCCGCTAATACTTGTTACATATACATACCTATTCATCAGGGATTCCACACAATAAAATGGGAGTTAATACAATATTATTGACGGAGGCAAACGTCATATCGTTCCGCGTAACGTAACAAGGATTAGAGCTTTGAGTAGTGTAAATGTCAAATCTAGCAGCGATTTTCAAACACTTGTTAAAGGTAATTTAAACCACATTGCGCTCATGCAGTATATCAAAATAATTGCAATTTTGTGCTTTCACATAATGGCCTCTACTAAAGAGAGAAATTCGAGTATTGCAAACCAGTGAAGGAGTAGACATTTTGACTTAATCATACGATAGAGAATAAAGATTAATTATGGACTAAACAGATTTTGAGGTAGTCAGAAGAAAGATTGAGGACACACGAAGAAAGAGAGAGAGAGAGAACAGAAGGGGGAGAAAGAGAGAGAGAGATAAGTAGAGAAAGAATAAGAGACAGACAGAGGGGGGAAAACAAGAGTAAGAAGGGTAAAGACAGAGCGTGAGGAAAGAAGGAAAGAGAGAGAGAGAGAACAGAAGGGGGAGAAAGAGAGAGAGAGATAAGTAGAGAAAGAATAAGAGACAGACAGAGGGGGGAAAACAAGAGTAAGAAGGGTAAAGACAGAGCGTGAGGAAAGAAGGAAAGAGAGAGAGAGAGAACAGAAGGGGGAGAAAGAGAGAGAGAGATAAGTAGAGAAAGAATAAGAGACAGACAGAGGGGGGAAAACAAGAGTAAGAAGGGTAAAGACAGAGCGTGAGGAAAGAAGGAAAGAGAGAGAGAGAGAACAGAAGGGGGAGAAAGAGAGAGAGAGAGAGATAAGTAGAGAAAGAATAAGAGACAGACAGAGGGGGAAAACAAGAGTAAGAAGGGTAAAGACAGAGCGTGAGGAAAGAAGGAAAGAGAGAGAGAGAGAACAGAAGGGGGAGAAAGAGAGAGAGAGATAAGTAGAGAAAGAATAAGAGATAGACAGAGGGGGGGAAACAAGAGTAAGAAGGGTAAAGACAGAGCGTGAGGAAAGAAGGAAAGAGAGAGAGAGAGAACAGAAGGGGGAGAAAGAGAGAGAGAGATAAGTAGAGAAAGAATAAGAGACAGACAGAGGGGGGAAAACAAGAGTAAGAAGGGTAAAGACAGAGCGTGAGGAAAGAAGGAAAGGACCTATAGCAAGAGAGAGAGGGAGAGACAGACAGACAGACATATAGAGAGAGAGAGAGAAAGAGAGAGAGAATGAGGAAGTGAGGAAAGGGGTATAGAATACTATAAGAGATACAAAGAGGGAATGCATTGGGGGTGTGAGAAAGAAAGAGAGAGACAGAGAGAGAAAAAGAGAGAACACAAGAGATGCTGAGAGGGAAAATTGGAGAGGTGATCAAGAGAGAAGGGACAGAAAGAAAGAGGGATAATAAAGAGATGGTGAAAAGCGGAGGAGAGAGATGATTTAGTGATGATGATGATGATGATAATGATGATGATTATTATTATTGTTTCATATTATTATTATCATATCATTATTATCATATCATTATTACCATTATTGTTATTGTTATTATTATTATTATTATTATTATTATCATTATTATTATTATTATCATTATTATCATTATGATTATTATTATCATTATTATCATTATTATTATTATTATTATTATTATTATTATTATCATTATTATCATTATTATTATTATTATCATTATTATTATTATTATTATTATCATTATTATTATTATTATCAGCATCAACATCATAAATATTATTATTATTCTCATTATTACAAAGTGGGCTACAATGTATGTTTACGCGAGGCCTGAATAGGCCCTTTCCTTCCATTCCTCGCTCCTTCCCCCTGCTCTCTTTCTTTCACTTTCTTCCTTTAATCTTAAATACCAATATGTTATTCATGTAATTTGTAATATATTATTTTCTGTCGTTTGTTTTATTTCATCAACTGGACCCCTCGGTAGAACAGCTGCAATGGTACAGGTGAGCAGGGCGATCCTTCCACTATTATTTTCTCATGTTATCATGTGTTCATGTGTGTTATCGTGTATGTTATTTGTATGTTTCCATACTTGGTAAATAAAAACAAATAAAATAAAACCAAATCAAATTCTACCTCACCCAATATCTCTCGCTCTCTCTTTAATTCTCTCTCTCTCTCTCTTTCCCTCCCTCTTCCTCTTTCCCCCTTTTCTCCCCTCCAGACCATGGAATAATAAACACATGCTCATTATGATTACGTACATCTCCCACGTGATATACATCTCTCAATCATCCAAACACCGTCATCATCTTTCATTCGACCTCCTTATCAGAATCCATCTCGAGTCCCTCATCACATCATACCCATCACAAGTGGAGTAGCGTGGATCCAGGCATTAAGGGGGCACCGCCATCATGGAGGGTGGGGGGGGGGGGGTAGATGAAATGCAAATCACCAAGGTCACTGATTACAGGAAAGGTGAGGGCGGGGTCGGATTATTTTCACCCCCCTTCCCCTCTCCCCCTTTTCTTTCTCTTTCTCTTTTTCTTTCCAATTCATTTCCCTTTTCGCCTTTTGATGTGGGGCACGTGCCCCTGTGCCCCCTGTAGCTTCGCCACTGCTCACCATCATCAACATACATCAAATCATTCCTCTCCTGCTATTATTCCAATAATCGTCCGTCAAACGATAATTGTAAACATTGATACTCAACAAAGAGATCACCTCTCATTTTCACGGCACTCCGATTTAATCTTTGACAGTGCCATTTGTCCTGTTTGTATGAAGAATTAAACACTAATTTGACAAACTGACCAGCAATGAAAGAAGAATAGCAGGGGTATAGGAAGAGTACTACGTGCTCTATTATACTGTCATGGAAAGTATTCTACTTATGATATTCATTCGTTCATTCATTCATTTTAGGGGACGCGGAGCGTTTTTAAAATTGGGGGGGGGGGGTTGATTTGATTTCACTCATTAATGAAATTTTCTAACCTTTTTTTGCTAGGTTTTATGACACGTGCCTACTCAAAAAAGTGGGGGCTGCAGCCCCCCCCCCCGGTTCCGCGACCCATGCATTTATTCATAAACGCCCACTCACTCAATCTTTTTTATTTGCTTTTAAAAATCTGTGTAAAATAATTGTAACCAATGGATTAAGTGAAAAGTTATTTAGAATTGTATTTGCTAGTAAAATGAACATGATAACACAATAATATCTCATTATCTGTGACACTTTGGATAATTTACATTTCCTTTCTCTAAAGCATAAACTACAGTGATCAGTATGCATCATACACCTTCAAGAATACTGGGTAAAGAATTGCCCAACGTGTGGGTAATTATGTGTCTGACTGTATAGCTTGGCTAATTATTTGCCCACTCAAGACCATTTTTTTTTTTGCAAAGTGAGCATAATCACTCCAGGTGGGCATATAATTGCCTCAAAGTTAATCGGATAGATAAATACCGTCTTGTTGGATATTTTTTCATACCAAAGTTTTTGTTGTTGTTATTGTTGTTGTTGTTGTCAATTGTAATTATTTTTTTTTACAGTGTGCTATCTTTGGGAAAACAAACTTCTAAAATGACCAACTACTGCATGGTTGACGAAGATGGAGCAACAGAAGTAAATCTGGTGAGAGATGCCGTCATTTGTAAGTCGTTCATCAAGAGCATTAATCTCTTGGTTGCTAAGCAACGAACACGCTCCTTCTAATGCCATTTTCATTTGAAGGCGTTTATGTCGAGCATGTTAGACTCTGTCTGCAACCATTGGAAAGGCGTGTGCTTTCAGCCGTCATATTCATGTGTACCGTAATTGGTGATAGCTTCTCTAATTCGATGGACACATAACTGGAACACAGGTACTGAGAGCTGGAGAGAGAGAGGGAGAGAGGGAGGGAGAGAGGGGAGATAAAGAGAGAGAGAGAGAGAGAGAGGGAAGAGGAAAGAGAAAGAGAGAGTGATGAGACAAAGAGAAGGGAGACGAAAAGAGAGAGGGGGAGAGGGGGGGGGGAGCAGATACAGAGATCATAAGGGAGAGAGGGAGATACATATCAATAGAGAAAAAGGAGAATAGAGAGGGGAAAGAGGGATAGAGTGAGAGGGAGAAAAAGAGAGTGAGGTAGAGAGAGGAAGAGAGAGAAAGATAGCGCGCAGGAGAAGAGAGAGAGAAAGGGAAATAACGAATAGAGAGGGGAGATAGAGAAGGAAATAAGAAAAGGAGAATGAGAGAAGGGGAGAGAGATAGAGAGAGAAGGAGAGAGAAGGAGAGAGATAGCGAGAGAGAACGAGAGGGAGGGAGAGAGAGAGAGAGAGGGAGAGAGAGAGAGAGAGAGGGAGAGAGAGAGAGAGAGGGAGAGAGAGAACAAAAGAGAGCCCAATCTCCTGTCTGTCAAGACTCATTTATCGGCTAATAACTCTCAGGCGGGCGAGATAAAGAGAAGTGCAACAGCGTAAGGCGTGTGCACCTACCTCATCCTACCTCCCCCATCTCCTTCGCTCATAAATTTCACAATATCTTGACTTTTCATCATCGATTGTTAACGGGAGGAGAGAAGACGCTTCCTTGCTCTTCGCTCCTCGCTTGAACGCACTGCACTATTGGGCAACCTTTACGAGAAATTGTTCAGAATTGAATATTGCGAGGCGTTCATTCGCAAGGAAGTGCTTCGGTTGTCAGAAGATAGAATAATAACAACGAAGATGCTGTAAGACATGATTCGATTCGCGATAAGAACTCTTTCAAGATGACTGATGGTGAGATAAGCATCATGAGCATGACGAGCGATACGACATTCAAGGCGAAAGATCCTGCGCCGATAGACATGGATAACAATAGCCAAGCTGCTGGTGAAGATGCGGAAAATGATGTTGGTGTTGTTGGTGGTGATAATGATCGAGATGGTGGTATAGATACCGGAGTCATGTTATCAACAAATAACAATGATCAAGAAACTGAGATAGAGGATGCAAAAGTTAATGATGGTGGAGATGTAAGGGGTGATGGAAGTCATCCAGAAGACTCGTTGACAACAGACTCGGGTAACCATCCTCAAACGTCGAGCAAGGATGAGGAAGAAGACGATGATGATGATGATGCTAATGATGATGATGATGGTGAGGGTGAAGGAGTCAGTGGTGATAATAATCACAATAACCACCCCGCAGACTTATCACCAACAAAGATAGACAATGCTTACCATGATGATACAAACCTTGGTGGTGCTGATAATGTTGTCGGGGATGATAATAATTCAAACCATCAGGGAGACTCCTCACCAACAAAGATGGACAATGCTCGCTGGGATGATACAAAACTTGATGGTGCCGGTAATGATATTGGGGATGATGATAATTCAAGCCATCCTGTAGTCTCTTCACCAACAAAGAGAGAGGATTCTCGAGGGGAAGATACGAAACTCGATGGTGCTGCTGATGATGCCAGGGAGGGTAGCAATGGTACGAATACCGAGGAATCGTTACCATCCAACAATTTCCAAACTACTGGTCATGGTGATAACGCAGATGGAAACAGTGATAGCAGTAAAGATAGAAGTGACAAACAGACACATCGGAATAAGCTGGAGCATAGATTGCGTACCAGTAAGTCGTTGGATATCAGTGGCAAGCAAAGTCCAGGCGAGAACATATTAGAAAGGCCATTGATTCCATCTAAGGAAGCAATGAGGAAAATTGGTAATAGATTTTCTGAGAAACCAAATACAAGCAACAGTCCGCCAATGTTACAAAATGGAGCGGTGCATGCACTTACCGAGATAGCCAAAGTGACCAAACATGGAACGCGAGAAAATGTGATTCAAAATCGACAAGTAATGTCTGTCAAGACCAAGAATTACCCCGACCGATCGGCGCAGAGGTTGCTTCGTCAGCGCAGGGATCGAGTAATCGAGTCGCTCATGAGGAAAGATGCTCCGAGAAACGACGCGGCTCATACCTACCGTAAGTTCTCACCGATAAAAACCGACAAGATGCCAGAGTTCAAACCTGCTGCTGCTAGGGGAGGACCTAAGAAATCCCCTCTGCTCAGTCTCATGAATGAACCCTTTAATGTCGCGACCAACAAAAGAACTTTGGAGAGGCGACGTCTGAAGCTTTCGAGGGAAATTGCAGCTCTTGATATGCTACCCGAGACGAATATGATCAAGCCAGATGAACTGCTTAAAACTGTCGTAAAAGATGGAAATGGTGGGATTAATACGACCGCGAAATCTTCGCTGATTGGAAAAGTCAGAGAAAGAAAACTCAGGTCAGAGACGAAAAAAGAATTGCAACTACGAAGAAGAAAGATGCCACGGATGACGGATTATAACAGGTTTAGCTTTGAACTGTCCTCTACGAGTTACAGACCCAAACGACCCGTGCCGAAGGTTCTACCTAAACTTGGACAATGTAATAAGAAGGGCGTGAAGGAGCCCATGAATGGATCGGAAGATGGAGAGAAAACGACGAGTGAAGGTAACGAGCAGAATCTAGAAAGTAAGAGTGAGGGTAAGCATGTATCGTTTGGACCCATCTGTATCCTCAACATCGATGAAGAGTTTGCCATGTTTGTACAGGCCAATGGACGGCCTTACAAGAATGCTTTTCGCGCCAAACTGCGCAGACAACAAGCGACTGATAACGGTTTCAGCGGTGGCAAATATGGTCAGCTATCGCCAGTTAGGAAACAGGCGAGGTCTACCATCACTGACAGATCATTTTCAACTGAGAAAAAACAAGTGCCACAATTCACAGCTAAACCAGTTGCCACGCTGCCAAAAATTGGACAAGCTAAGCCCGAGAACAAGGGAGAAAGTATGAACAAAGAAAATGAATCGTCTGCCTCTGGGAACCTAGAAAAATCGCCCGAAAAGCAACCTCTGGTTGAAAAGAAACCACATAAGTCCATCCTGAAGATCGCCAAGTATCAGCCTCCTGACATGACTTTGACCGTTAATAAGTGCAGTCCAGAGTTCAGGGCTATAATGGATAGCTTACACGGCGTGAATCCATCTCCATTCCTACTCAAGTAGTGACGTCGAATCGCCTCGAAGCAAAGAAGATCAGAAAACAAAGCCATTGAGCATAATTAAGATGCTATTAGCAGGGTTTGACGTTAGGGACATAGTTCATCTTCAAAAGCTAACGATGGAGTCATTTGACATCTCTACTTATCATGGTGACTCTTTTTACGTCAAAGTCCGCACGATAGAATAAAACCTTCAACCCGGTTCACAAGAGGCGTCATTTTGCTGACGATCGGACCGCGCCGAGTTCAAGTTTTGCGCGTCATCAAAGTGTGATATCTTTTAAAAACTGATTGCAAAATGAAGAGTGGAAACAATACTTTTAATAACTGGCGTACGTTTTATTTGTATTCACAGGCTCGATTAGCGCAGGTAACGACGCAATCCAAATGACCCCTCGTGTGAGCCCGACTTAAAGATTTTTCTATCGTTAAATTAGATTCAGAAACAGAATGCAAAAATATGTCACATGCATGATAAGTAATGTTAAAGGAAATTTATCAAGTGAAAATAGTTTTTTATTGAAATAATGAATGCAAAGTCTAGAAAGGGCTAAAAAAGATGATAAATTGTCATCTTTGATGGCGCAAGTGCAATATTAATTTGTGTTCGTGCAGTACTGGTTGTGCATAATGATAGCTTTACCAAAGATTATTCTTGTAGTAGTTGAATGAATTTCAGGAAGCACAATTGATAAGCCTTCAGTTTTTCGTAATCATTTTTTATTCAGAAAAACCTTTTTGTTTTGCTTTGTTTTTGGAGTTATGAAGTCTTCAACATCAATCAGTGATATTATGATCCAGCAATTTGTTTAGATGTAGTGAATTTAAGTAAAATTTGTACAAGTTTAATAAACCTCTGTCAACAAATGAATGTTATTTCATATTTTACAGACGTGCGCAAGCCATTGCATTCCATTCAGTGTAATTAACAGTGCATCAGTTTAATGCACTTTGAATTTTGAAATTGAATCGCCTTGCATTAATACATCATACATCTCAGTAAGCATGAATTTATTTTTGCCAACGTAAAGGTTAATGTTTAACGAGGCAATACCTTTTTGAATGTGTTAATTCATCGTATCCAGAGATGTGGGGGGGGGGGGGGGCGGGGGATATATGAACTTGGTTATTTTACATAAAGGATATGAAGATAAGGAAACTATTTTTGTGTGTCGGATTAATCGTGGGAAGGGGTTTCATGCAGCGCTTAACTTAAATTTAGGCAAACTTATTTTAACATTTTCGGGATATAACGCATATTAAATAAGGATAAATTGTTTTTTAACACACGATAGATATGTGTTATCATTCACCGGTGTATCATTATAATTTGCTTGAAAATTTCCGTTGCCTTTAGAAGCATTTATTGATATTCAATCGCTTCTATTTTATTTCAAAGTGCTGATTTCCTGTAATGGCCGACCAGGACTTTGCGGAATGAGTTGTAATGGCTCGCGTGGCGTGTTAACTATTAAGATGATATTTATTATAGACTTTCTAGGCATGTAAGGGGGAAAAATCAGTAATGGTCATTTCTCTGTTCGTAGTTTCTACTTAATCATGTTAATGGTGTTTAGCAGAATGATAGCCTATATGAGAGCAATAGTTTGTCAGAACTTATAAACAGCAGAGTTAGTTGAAAATTGCGTTGTTTTTAAAGTGTGGTTTCAGACAGAGGTGATGAGATAAAATACTAACCCCAGTGCAATCATGTGACATGAAAAAGAAAAAGAAAAAAGAAAAACACGTTTGCCTACTTACCTGAAAGCAATATTTGACAATATATAAATCTACATGCACTACTGTAATTTAACTGACATTCTTGCAAAATATCAAAAAACATATTTAGATCTGAGGTCTCTCTAAAACAAAGACTACCTCAAAAATTAACTTTTGTGATATAACTTTTCTTGCAATATGGAATTTTATCTTGAAAAAAAAAATATGGAGACAGGTGCGATAGGGGGAGTTTGATACCTCAAGCTCATTTTATATAGTTATTCTCCTCCAATGTCCAACTCTGAATAACAAAGACATCTCAAGTGCAGTTGGCGGATATTATACAAAATTAGAATATATATATATATATATATACACATGTAATTATGATGTAAGGATAGGGGGAAATGGGCATTGACTGCTAACAAATATTTTTAACCCGCGTGCTCAGTGTTCAAATGTACCTCCATTATCACTCTAACATAATTGATTTAATTTAGATAAGGCAAAAAAAAAAAAAAAAAAAAAAAAGTGAATCGAACGTTTTGAGAAAGATCTCATAAAGGATAAAATAGTTATCATTTGCAGTCCATATTTGGAACATATATTGCTTCCTTGGCGAACTATACTCTTCAAATACTGTATAATTAGTATAATTATATAAACAGTAACACATTTCTATATTCTCCATATAGAAAAATATTTTCGCCGTATCCCGAATTAGCATTAATATCGGATACATGTTCTCGGCCCCCTTCTATGAAATAAATCTATTCCATTGTTGATGATCAAGAAAGGGTAATATCTTTATTAGAGGCATTTGGAGTGGACTTTAAAAGATTATTATTATTATTATTATAATTATTTACATTGAAACAAAGCGAAGTGTAGCTTGAAAAGGAAGTGATATGCTGAATGAGTAATGATCATGATCTTTGAAAATGTATGCCTTTCGTTGTTTGTACTTTTTCGTCATTTATTGGCCTGATTCTCTGATTTTCTTTTTCTACCTTTTCTTCAAATCGTTTATACTAGGTGTTTAAAAAAAAATTGATTGTTAATAACTCAAAAGTTATAACTCGTATCAGACCGAATTTTTCCCTGTGTAAAGTTGAAGGATGTCAAATTTATTTGAATTAAGTTTTTTTCCTTCTTTAATATTCTTAAAATAATGGTCGGAATATTTAATTAGATTTTCAGTTTTTGAAAAATTGAGGATTCAAAAATCTGTGTGTGAGAGTAATTGATTAAGAATATAATAATGCATTGCATCTGTCATATCTGCAATCCTGTTGCTTTCCAGTTGTCATTAATGATTCATGACTCTGGGTTAAAAACAGGTTCTGTGGCATTTCAGCTGCTAGGAACAATGGCCACTGTTGTGGTATGCATTAATTACTGATACAAACCAATTTGCAGCCTTGATTTTTCATAAAGTGAAAATCTAATTAAATATTCAGAGCACTGTTTTGAGAATAGCATTCAAAGAAATTTCCTAATAGTGAATTTGACATCCCTCAACTTTACCATGTGGAAACGTCAGTCTGATATAAGATATAATTTATGAGTTATTAACATTCAAAAGTGTCAAATGTTTTTGTTTACACCTATAGTATATTAGGATGGACTTCTTATGGTATGCATACCTTAATATCATATTCATACGTTTTTCTCATTTTCTTTTATTTGATAACTTGATGATTTCAGTGTCATGATTGTACAACCTGATTTTTGTGACTTTTCCTGATCACGAGGCAAAACGTGACAGTCTGTCACTATTTATGCACTTAGTACTTGGAACACTTGTGTAATTATTTGAATGAGAACAAATGGATAATAATATTTGTTTTAGAAAAGAAGCCTTAATATCTTGCCTAGAATGTACATATAAATAGGTATGTGCCTCAAATATTTCTATAGATACTGACTCAAGATGCAGGAATAAAGTTGAAGAAAAGGATATATTTTTTGCTCGCCGTTGTTATATTTTCATTGCCGTTGTTATTGAAATGTGTAATAAGGTAAATGTGCAATATTGAAACCAATAATTCTTTTCCTATGAAAGGTGTTCTTCTATTCTTCTAGAAATTAGCCTTGCGATTTAACCGCTATGAACAGTAAATATCTGGCATAATGCTGTTTTTTTTACTTTCCGATAATCTAATATACATACATATATATATATATATATATATATATATATATATATATATATATATATATATATATATAGCGAGAGAGATGTGGATGTGTGTACCGTTCGGTTGAACCATGTTAAATTTAGGTATGTGAACAGAGAATGATGGAACGGAATGAAGCAGGTCACTCGGTGTATTTACAAGCTTTCGGCTCCTGGCCTTCTTCAAGTTTATTTGCTGAATCAAACAAAATGAAACAAATTTTATATATATATATATATATATATATATATATATATATATATATGTATATATATATATACATATATATACATACACACACACACACATGTTAATAACAGGACAGTTCAAATAAATGTTAATGAAACAAAGGAATGAGAGAGAGAGAGAGAGAGAGAGAGAGAGAGAGAGGGAGAGAGAGAAAAGGGGTGGCAAATTAAAATACATTGCAGAGAGAATTGAGAGATGAAAAAGAAGAGACAAAGAAAATTCAGATAATGACAGAGATATACAAGATATATAAAGATAGACATGTAAAAATGAAATAATGTATATGGAAAAAAGACAAATTATACACGTATAGTAATGGAGAGAGGGATGGATGGATGGACATATACATGTAGATAGATAGATAGATAGATAGATAGATAGGTGGATCGATTTTGATTCTTTATTAAAGGGGGTGGAGGAACATATGCTTTTTAAAAAAGATTTTCTTTAAATATTTCAAAACTTATATAAATATATATATATATATATATATATATATATATCTGTTGTCGGCAACATGATATGTGCGTGAAAGATGAATGAAACTTGTGAAATAACATTGGCCGTAATTATACAAATTCCATTTCGGAGAAATGTTTACTCGATTTTTTGCTGTTGTTGTTTAGTTACCATATCATTAATTAAACTTTGATTAGATTGTTCAAATCACAACCAAACACAAATTAACCAGTATCTTAAGAAGTAGCAGAAAATTAATCAAACATGTGCTTTCGGACAAATTGTTGAAATCATCATATGAGAGCGTCTTGTAGAAATAAAGGAGATATCATTGTCACTTCAATGCCATTTGCCAACTACAAATTTGTAATTGTGTTAGATATAAGAATCGAGAATGTTTCATGACTTTGCTCAGCCGTGTTGAAAATGTCTGAATTCATTGTAGGATTGATTATGTGATTCGAACCATGCATCTGAATGTCTCGAGAAATAAAACCTGGTGAAAGCTTTGATCTATATCAGGACACAATGTAAGACGCGTGAAACTGCGAGACACTGATATGTCAAGGGCAATAAATTGTGTGTAATTACTGAGAGCGGGGATGTTTTAAAGCTTTTGAGAGCGAGTATGTCTTCCACAGGGGCGTTCCTAGACTATTCTGAAGGGGAGGGGGGGGGGGGGGGGGGTGAGGATATCGGATCAAATTTCCCGACAAGCAAGATGAAAATTTGCAAATAATAAAAAGGGGAATAAGGTCATCAGCTATAACAATATTATTTGCTGATAAGAAAAAAACAAAAACAAAACAAAACCTTGTTGGATTCCATATTTGCAGAGACATGTTCACACTTTCCTCCCGACTAGCAACGCTTTTTAAAAAAGGCATCATCTTTTGACATTTTCCGACAGCAAATAAAAATTCCGGATTTGCCGACAGAATGTTTTAAATGGGGTGATGTCACACCCTTACATCCCTCTCCAGCAACTTACATAAACTTACATAAAACTTATTAATGGTAACTCTTCTATCAATGGTAGCTACCATGGTAACATCACTCAACAGCCAATCAAAATAAAATCAAGGTTTCCATGGGAGTTACCATTGATGGCAAAGTTGCCGTTAACGGTAAGTTTTATGCAACGGGGCTCAGGTCTTTCATCAGATTTCAGTATATAGATCTATAGCTCTGTAGATAATGGGGACGCAGAGGTGTATCTTGTGTCCAGTCCATTGATGGGGCATTGATGTCATCGGGGTAGGGGAACTATAGGTAAATGAATTGCAAGAGAAAAAGGCAATTGAGTGTAGAAAGGATGTGGAAAAGGACCTTAATATCATCTTATTTTCATAATGACTTCCCCCTCTCCCTATTTCTCATCTCACTTTTCTTCCCCACCCTTTTTTTGTTAATTACATTCGATGGGGGCACGTGCTCCGAGCCCTCCATATCTACGCCCCTGTGAGGACCGTTGTTCTACTTCTATACTTTCACTCGGCACAGACAGAAGAATCTTACTAGAAAGCACTTCCCATGTTACAAACCCTAACTAGATTTCGCTACTGACATATATTACTTCAATAAGGAGCACTGGACATTACTGTCAACGTATTACGTAGCCTTAACTTAATTACTTACAATTCTATTAGTCTACTCCATAAAGCGCATTCTTATTAAGTCGGGTATATCTTTAGATTTTTTTTCTGGACTTCTTTCTCTCTTGCTAGCGGAGGCTATTGGATCACGGTTGTTGTATACGAAGAGCAGCACATGTACATATCCATTTTCAAAGCCCTTTGTTGTAATTCTTTTCATTCTCCTCTCGCTGAAATAAAATGATCCAAAAAAATGTGCACTATCATGACTATCATGACTGCAACTCTTCTCTTCTCTCTTACTCTCCTCTCCCTTCTCCTTTCCTCTATATACTTATATGTGATTATATATGACTGCGTGTGCGCGTGCGTGTGTGGGTGTGCCGTGGTCCAGTGGTTTAAGGCGCTTGACTGGAGATGCAAGGATCGGGCGTTCGATCCCCGGCACGGCACTTATGCCCTTCAGCAAGGCATTTTATCTACATTGCTCATCAAATAAATGAAGTGCTATAGGCATATTGATACCAGCGTGTACATGTGTGTTAAAAAAAAAAAAAAAAAAGAAAGAAAGAAAAAAAAAAGTGTAAGAGGGTGCGTGTGCGAGGGTGTGTGAGATGTAGCCGAATGGTTAAAGACCCTCGACTGGAAATGCGAGGAACGTGGGTTCGGTCGCCGGTACTGCACTTATGCCTTCGAGCAAGGCATTTTATCAATATTACTTTTACGTGGTACATTAAATAAATGATTTTTGGCATATTAACACAATAAAAAATATAAAGAAATTTATAAGTGTGTGCATGCAAGTGTGAATAAAAAATATAAAGAAATTTATAAGTGTGTGCATGCAAGTGTTCAGGGATGTGTAGTAAGTCTGATAACTTAGCAAAATGGACCGCTAGCTCCATGCAGAAATAACAGAATGATTTAGAAAACCATTCAGAAAACAGACAATTTGATCGCATCAAATTAACACTTCAATTAAACAAGACATAATAACAGAGTACCCCCCCCAAAAAAAAATAATAATAACAATAATAAAAAAAAAAGGTAGAAGAAGAGGGGAAGAAAGACAGATTTATATGTACTTTAATTTCCATGTAAAATTTCGATTGGACTGTTCCAGCTGGCCTAGAATCTCTTTATCATTTCATGCCTGCATGAACTCAAGCAAAAAGTGGTCCGCGAAAGTTCAAGATTCGTCTGATGAAAAGAACTTAACCGAGAACAAAAGATATTGAGTAGGTAAGATGAAAGGCTCTAAATATGACTCGAGAGAATTGAAATGCATCTGATGAGCAAATTCAAAACACTCATCAGGGAACGAACAATTTTCTTGATGAATTAAAGCCTGCTTCACGAACCGTCAACAACTTAAGCGCTATCGTTGATGTCTAGCGATGCTGATTTTCTATGGGCATTCTTTGTATTCAATGTCCCAAGTGTATACCTATATACATACCAACTTCCAAATCATTAAAGAGCATGGGTTTCTGAACTTCCTTATTAAAAAAGGTACGCACTTTCTTGGCATAAGTCAAAAGTTCAAATTTTGATTTTCTAAATTTTCTTACTTCGAATACACTTACGAGGGTTTAACAGAAGCCCTTTAGGGAAACAAACTGACATAAAGAAATTGTTAAACAGCAAATTTCTGTAGACACCATTCTATGTTAATTCAAAGGAGTTGAACAGCACGATAGTTCATGTACATGAAACATTTGCATAATGATTGTGTAATAGTTGAGACTTGATTTAGATACTTAATTTTTACCTCCACCCTTTCTCTCTCTCTCTCTCGCTCTCTCCTAACCTCTCTCTCTCTCTCTCTCTCTCCCTCTCTCTCCTTTTCTCTCTCTCTCTCCTCACCTCTCTCCCCCTCCCTCTCTCTTTAATTTTACTTGGTAAAGCATTTGGGTCCCAAGTATTTGAGGGGCTGTAAGGATGTCTTGCTTATAATATGCGTACTCGCATTGTATTCTTTTTCAGATATATATTTGGCTGGGAAAACATTTTGTAAATAATTTCTTAAATTTTACCAAATGATATTACAAGAGGTTCGCTAGAATCAAGGATTCATCAATGTTTGCACGTGTTCTTAGATATTCAGCGCTAAATGCTCGTGCCTGTTAATGAACAATGGCTCATTATTGCGTGCACTGCACATGTGCACGGGCTTCGAGGAGAAGGGTGCAGCTGTTCTGAGCAAGAATAATTATATTCATCATCATCATTATTATATAAGAGAAAGGAGCAGTACATGAGATGAGGGAAGGCGCAGATTGGTCTACCGGTACAAAACGTCGTTATGATTGTTTATAGTGAAGTAAGCATATGACAATTAGGGTTTTAATTATACCACAGCACGTGTGTTTCCTATTTGCTGCATATTCTTTTCTCCTCCAAACCCTTCCTCCCCTCAATCTAGGGGTGGATCCAGGATTTTGTAAAGGGGGGGGGGGGGGGGCACACAAATTTTCTGACAAGCAAGCAAAAAAAAAAAAAAAAAAAGAAAGGTTATCAGAATTTCTTGGTCCAGTTTGCTTCCAGAATTCTCTAACAAGCAAAAAAAAAAAAACGACAACAACAAAAACAAATAAAAACAAAACAAAACAAAAAAAATCGAAGAAAAACCTTGGTATAGTGGTGAAGGCTCTTGACCTGGCAATTCTGGGGCAATAATAATTGCAGGGCCCGCAGGAAGGGCAGTATAAATACTAATGTGGCTACCCTGGGTAAATGAAACCAAATTATTATAACTAATTATTACTATATATAGGTTAAAAACGGTGAATTATGGAGCTAAAAGGGTCATATGTCTGTAATATATACTCGTTTAACGGTGTCACATTAAAAGAGCTCCCTTCCTCTTATTTCTTTCCTTGCCGTTCTATAAGAAACTGTCCTCGATGCTGGTTGCATACATGTTTGCACGAAACGATTTTCTGAACATAAAATGTAGTATTTTTGTAAGAACTAACGAAGGGTAATTTACCAGATGCTTACTTCCCTTTAATATTTATTTCAACGCAATAATGCTGTACATTCCTATCCATTAACTAGACAGACAAACCGTTTCCACTTCCCCAGAACAGGTGGTCACCTGGATTTTGTTCGTGTTACACTGTCCTGCCTTTACAATTTTTCTTCTCCTATTTTCTTCTTCTTCTTCTTCTTCTTCTTCTTTTTTTTTTCCTTCTTCTTCTTCTTATTCCTTTCTTTCTTTCTTTCTTTCTTCTTTTCTTCTTCTTCTTGTACTTGTTTTTTATTTTCTTCTTGTTTCCTCTTCTTCTCTTTCATCTTTTTCTTTTCTTTACTCCACATTCTGAGCTTTCCTCTCCTTGTACGTTTAGTAAATCTCATACTTCTATTCCCTTTCGCATTTTTATTGCATTTTAATCAGAATTACTTATGCTACTCTAAATGGAAGCCTAATCATTTACAAGCTATGTTTTTTATTTGGGCTCCCCACATCTTACATTTTCTTATTTTTTGCCAGTTGTTCCTATATCTCTCGAAACTTTCTACCGATTTACCATACATTGTACGT
Organism: Heliocidaris tuberculata; assembly: GCA_025618425.1. Classification (NCBI taxonomy): domain Eukaryota; kingdom Metazoa; phylum Echinodermata; class Echinoidea; order Camarodonta; family Echinometridae; genus Heliocidaris; species Heliocidaris tuberculata. The sequence goes on from CM046836.1 coordinate 45,782,241, forward strand.
ATACTTGATTTGAGTTCTTTACCCGTTAGTTTTGTAATTGACACTTATATTTGTAAAATCTGATTATTTTTTTTTAAATCTAAAAGTGAAACAAATGAACTTCAACCCGGGCTTCAACCTTCAAACTTTAAAAAAGGGACGGGTGAATATTAACAGACGCTGCGTTATTTTTTTATTTTTTATTTTCTATTTTCTAATGTTATTATTTTTTTTTTTTTTTGGGGGGGGGGAGGTTAATTATTTTTGGTAAAAGAGTCTTGGCTCTTTATCGTTTAACTATCAACCCCTTTTCTCTGTTTTCCACATAAATTAAATTAACTAAATTTCGGTTCAATGAATTGAAATTTATGTCATTCATTTACTTGCATGCATGACTTAATCATGTAGAATCGACAAAATTATTCATACCCGTATTATTATTATATTTTATCATTATATCATTATATAATTTTTCACATGTTAAATATGAGTAGTGACATTATGATTTTCTATTTCATTATTTATATCAATGTTAAATATGAGTAGTGACATTATGATTTTCTATTTCATCATTTATATCAATGTTAAATATGAGTAGTGACATTATGATTTTCTATTTCATTATTTATATCAATATGATATCCAATTTGATAATGTTATATAATTTGTCACATGTTAAATCTGAGTAGTTCTATTTTGATTTGATATACTTTTCTCTTTTTTTTCCATTTCATTTCCATGTAATTATTAATTTTCTTTATACTAATGCCTTGTATTGTAAAACAAACTATTGATGTCAATGTCAATGAAGTTTCTTAATACAATACCCCCCCCCCCCCAAAAAAAAAAAAAAAAAAAAATACCCCCAAAATACCATGTTTATTGTTTCCTAGTTTTTACTCACTCTGTAATTGTTTGGAATGCTTGTTTTCATATAAGCAAAAAGATCTCGTATGTTTTCTCTTATTCATAAGGTAATTGTTTTTTCGATATTGCGTCACATCTTACGTAAGGAATGTCTGGGGACCCAAATCAAGAGTAAGTGTTACTGTTACCATAGTACTGTTACCATAGGAACATGATGGCTCGCTGAAGAGAATCCATTATTATTTCCAGAATAAAATGACACATTTTATTGAACAACAAACAAGTGAGAATGAAACCTTATAAAGATTTTTTTTCCTTTGTTGTGGTTGTGTCATTTTCCTTCCATTATAGAATGCAGTAATCACGCCTTACGGTGAAGCAATCAATACAATATTTCAATAATTCATAACAGAGTTATAAATGTGTTTTTCCATTTCACATTCAAGTATTCATTTGCACCACTAGCGTACCCAAGGGCGGGGGGGGGGCAGAGGGGCAGAGGGGCAGAGGGGCAGAGTGCCCCCCCCCGACAACTTTTGACAGAAAACAGATTTTCCCTCCTTTTAGACCCTTTTTTTTTGGGGGGGGGGGGGCTTGTCAGAGAATTCTGGACCCCATAAGATCTGATACCCCCCAAGGATCGACTTTTGGAGCGCTGTTTTGTTTTTTGGCAACCCCCCCCCCCCCCCCCCCCCCCACTGAGCGACTTTTAGAGGACTGGCGAGACGAAAAAAATATGGACCTACTTTTTGAACTTTTTTTTTTTTTTTTTGCTTGTCAGAGAATTATGGAGCAAAACATCTGATACCCCCCACCCCCACTGAGCGACTTTTTGAGGGCTGCAGAAAAAAAAAATCGCTTACGAATAGATAACAATGAACGGTGTACGAATCCATGTTGTGTCTTGGATTATGGTGGTGAAAAAATGAAAAAAGACTGGTATTTTTCTACTGCTATAATTTTCTAATGAAAATTAAAGCAGATACGCACAAACACATACACTCTGTGTCCATTATCAAATTGAATTATCTCATGACTTTTATTTCATGAATTTAAGATGAGAATGTTTTGCCTGGATTATAAAGTAAATGTAACAATTCTCACCGGTATGTATCTATCATATTTATCGCTTGCTTGTATAATTATGATTTTCATATTCTAGAGATGGAAATTTTTACATGCATTATAACAGCCGCGGAAAGAGACACTCATGCATGAGGGAACAAAATCAAGCGATGGTGATTTTATAACGCACATAATAAGAGTTAAACAAAAGAGCGCGTTTATTCAGTCACGAAAAACACCGCTTGCTTTGAAAGAAGCCCGTTACCATGGCATCGGATGTTAAATGCATCGTTATTCTTCGCTTCGTAAGAAAACTTGTGAGGTATACACAAGTAGTTGTTCACTTCGTGCATCAAATCACAACGCGCTATAACGAGTTTGAAAGCAAGCGCCTTATTCCTGTTTGTGTAAACCCACAAAATACCAATGAAGCGTTATTGAACATTTAAAATTTCACATGAGGTGATTACAATAGTTATGTAAATAGGAATGTTGCTTCGAATAGAAACCATCGAGGCCCTATCTCGTAAAACAGCTTATTTTCCAGATGCCTAAATCTGGCACTTGTAATTGTACTTTGTCCAAGGGTGGGCTAAACATGGAAAAAAAAAGAAAGAGACGATAACAAGAAGGAACTCTGTGCATTAGCATCTCATGTTTTCTGCTCAGACACTGTAAATTTGTTTTCACTTAAGACTGCATGCACAGTCGATTCAGACCTATAACAGCATCAAAATCCATTCTCGATGCAACGGCACATTAGGTCAATATTTTGTGAGAAAAAACAAAAAAACTAACGGAATAATCGAAATCACATCATTAGGAATAAAATAAAATACTATTGCTGATGAGATTTTGCCAAGCACGTAGCGGTACATTTTGGTCTATTAGCTTATATTTCTCGTAAATGTCGAGAAAAATGCAATTGAATAATAAAGTAAGCCCCACTGAAAGTCTGTCACTCAAGGTCTACTCATCAAAACTTACGCTGTACGCTCAACGGGGTAACCTCGCTAGTCATAAGGACCGCTATTCATAACGCGTGACTAAATGAATGGCGGTTTTGTATGAATGGCGGTCCTTCTAAATAGCGAGCAAACCATACACAAATTACCTCGCTATTCATAAGGACATCCATTCATAAGGACGACTATTCATAACTATTCATAAGGACCGCTATTCATAACGTGTGTTAAATGAATAGCGGTTTTCTATGAATAGCGGTCTTTATGAATAGCGAGCGGACCCGGTATCAACGAAGTTGACCATTTTTGCACACTAAAGCCCAGCCCACACGAGGCGTCATTTTAATTGCGTCAGTGACTGCGTTAATTTACCCTGTGAAGCCAATAACCCATACGCCAGTTATTAAAAGTATTGTTTGCACTCTTCATTTTGCAATCACCTTTTTTAAACGATATCCCTTTTCAAAGACCGTACAAGTCACTGACGCGGTCCTCACGTCAGCTAATGACGCATCGTGTGAGCCGGATTTCAAGAAACAAGAGTTACAACTTTGCACCTTTAAACGTGATGCCCTTTGCACACGGGGCATCATTCGTTGACGCAGGATTGCGTCAATGACTGGCGCGATTATTGACGCATCATGTGAGAGTGGCATCAAAATAATAGTTATGCAAACTAACACTGTGTCGAATTACTGGCGCATGAAAGCACTAATAAATAAATGACGCCTCGTGACCTAGATGCTCGTAAGTCGTGACTCATGTTCATGTCATGTTGAGTGAAACCAAGGAGTTACAACTCAACTCCTTGGTGAAACTGACGCATTACCATTTCCCGTTACTAATGTAGTTATGTATCGTTAAATTTGGAAAAATATGAATCTAAGATGTAGCTTTTTTTCATCTTTTGAGATGCAGGATTGCCCTATAATTGACTGTTGATCCCTTTATTTTCCTAGTGCGGTCTGTGCTCCTTTTAAATTCAATCTTAATCACCATTTTTCTTTTTCGGCCCTCTATTCACCTATACAGCAATCATATTCGAGTACACATAAGTTTCGTGTAAAAATGCTCCGAAAGGGATTGCGTGTCATTGTATATGTTCGCCAGCACGGAGTATACAATATCACACCGTGATCAGGCGACTAATTTTCTGGTTTCGACTAACATGAACAAAAAATTATTGGAAATGCAATTTCTAAAGATCCTACTAACAACACTTTGGATGAAATGAAAAAACCTGATCCAATAACTGACTTAATCAAACAAGTATGCCAATCATGATGAAAGCTATATCATTGAATCGATGAAGGAGAGAGAAAATGCAGGTTCTATTCCAGTGGCGTAGCTCCGTGGCCGGGGGGGGGGGTGGGAACAAGTGCCCCCAATCGAATATAAAACAGGGTAATGAAATAGAGAATGAGAGAGGGAAAGAGAGAGAGGGAGGGGGAATGAGAAAGAGAGATGGTGAGAGAGCGAGAGAGAGAGAGAGAGATGGAGAGAGAAGGGAGAGAGGAAAGGGAACATGAAAAGAAGGTGCTAAACGACCGAGTGAGACCTAATTGCCTCCCCAATGATGTAAGTGCCCCCTCAATATCACGTAGCAATAATGGAAACACTAACATAAGACTCCTTTTTTTTTTTTTTTTTAAAGATCGCATATTCTATTCTGATATTACAGGGCACATGGGCAGGGCAACATCTTATTTCAGAATTCTGTGCTTTTGAGACTATAACATTTTATTAGAATTTTTTCTTTCTTTTCTTTTTAAATTTTATATACCGGGTTTCATTATGTTTGTCTGAATGTGTGGATGGATACAGATGGCGATTGATGAATAGAGACCAACCCCACAAACATACACACGCACACACAAACACACCCACACAAGCAAACCACATTATTACACATGAAACTATAGTTGCCGAGTTGTAACATTAATTATGCATGTATCTGTTTGATTTTTCTTTTTTCAAGTTGATTATTAACATTTTGTTACGAGGAATTTTAATGATTACGCCACATTTGGAATCAAGATCATTACTTTGATTTGATTCAATTTGGTGTTGCAAAAACAGATTGCCTGTGAAAATCACTTGTCAAAATAGTGGACAAAGCACGTTTACGTAATATCATGAACTAGAAAAAAAAAAAAGGATGCTTGTGAGTTGTTTCATAGAATTATCCATGTGAGCCTACACACTATAGCATTTATGCAGGATTATTTCTTAGCGCCAACTGCCAAGTGAGCGAACCCTATATATACGCATACAAGTCATGGCATATATAGTTATGAAACGAAGGTAAGGTATGTTTGCGCCTTAGTTTCATTGATATTTGATAAAGGATAATAAGAGAAGGTATAACTATCTGATATGAATTATAAATGATAGCTTTGACTGAGTCTGAATCAAACTACGTTTAATGCCTAACATTAATGTTGCTTTATAAAGAGCATATAGTATCATCCAACATGTATCTTATTTTGAATGGACTATAATTGTATTTCCATGTGTTTAGTGTTAGTTCCATTAGCATTCCTTGTAGACAGAGACTATTCCCCAATTATCCTCTTTTTCTCCCCTCCTTCCTCCCCAAATCCTCTCTCTCTCTCTCTCCTATCTTTCTACTTCTTTTGGTATATACATTACTCTCCATTTTTCTATTTATAACTTTCCTGATCAACTTCGATTCTACTTTATTTCATTTGATTTTTTTCTCTCTCTATATATATATCTCTCTGTTCTATCTTTCTATTTCTTTCGGTTTATATCTTGCTCTCTCTATATTAATCTCCATTTTTCTATTTATAACTTTCCTAATCGACTTCGATTCTACTTTATTTCATTTGATTTTTTTTTTCTCTCTCTCTCTCCTATCTTTCTACTTCTTTTGGTTTATATATCGCTCTCTATATTTTTCTCTCCCTTTTTCTATTTCTAACTTTCCTGGTCGACTTCAATTCTACTTTATTTCATTTGATCTCTCTCTCTCTCTCTCTCTCTCTCTCTCTCTCCTTCCATCATAAATTGCACAATTTCTTATAATACTATCCTGGTGGAGCGGAAGAGTTTGGTAAAGGAATTAAAAAAAAAAAAGACAATTATCATTGTAGCGGGGAAAAGATGCATCTAAGTGAATGTGCGTGCAGCCGAGTGTGCCCTCTACACGATTACTTCTATAAAAATTGTGGAAAGGGAAGTTGGATTTTTCTCCCTCTCTAATTTGATTCCGACACTCACACTCACGCAGGAAATAATCGGGGAGGGGGGGGGGGGAGAGAGAGAGAGAGAGAGAGAGAGAGAGAGAGAGAGAGAGAGAGAGAGAGAGAGAGAGAGAGATGAAGAGGTGGGAGAGACAGAGAGAAAGCGATAATTTTACAATTTGACAGAGGTCACATATTCATTTTGTTGATGTTTTTTAAAACAAATTTTTGCCATGTAACACACTTGTGAAACATAAATTATTCGTCTGAGCGAGCATGAATGGTACCGATGTGTGCATAAACAATGTAATATTATGCCGAAGCATTTGACTTATATTAATGTCTTCTAACCAAAAAATGTGTATTCACTCTGTATCTTATGATATGAACATTCAGGATGGTTTCAGAATATGGTTTCGATGGGATATTACCAATGCATGCATCCTTTCTTAATCACCACATTACCATTATCATCATCTTCATTGCAATCATCATTAGCATCATTTTCATACTTACCATCCTCATTATCATCATCACCATCGAAAACATTGTAACCATTATATCATCTTCGTCATCCCCATCACCCTCCTTTTCCTCATAATCATTATCACCCTCATCATCTTACTTTCCATCATCATACATCATTATTATCAATAGTATCTTTATCATAATCACATCACTACCGTCAACATCACCATCACTGTCATTAACATTAAAACCATTATATCATCTTCGTCATCACCATCAATCTCCTTTTCCTCCTCCTCCCCATCATCATCACAATCATCATCTCCTTCATCATGCACCCCCATCAATAGTATCTTTATCATAATCACATCAATACCATCATCATCATGAATATAATCATCATGAACAAAATCAACACTTTCATTACTATCATCACTATCCTCATCACTATAATCAATATATGTCGTCCATCGCATAGCCATGAACCACTCTAAATAATCCTTCATCATCATGTTAGTGTTTTTGTGATGTATTCTTATCCTATGGTATGCTTCTCTTTTCCCTTTAGAGTTCACCTGTTCTCCCTGATATTTTTTATTACGTCTAATGTCAGTGTTAAATTTCAATGTCTATACATGATGGGGAAATATAATTTCCGGTCTTTTCCGATTGATATCTTCAGGGAATCTAATTAACAATAGGGCAATTCGTAGTAATTCCATTAAATGCCCTCGAACCAAACTTGATGGTGAACGTGGCTTAGAAATAAAGCACGAACAAGAAGCTGAGGCAATTGAAACCGTTTACCCTAATAACTGCAATTATCTTTTGATCCATTGTGGGGGTTTTCCGTATCTACTTCAGAAAAAACCCCAAAACAAACAAAACGATGCAACTTCCTTAGTGTAAACACTATAACACTGCAGCGTGCAATACAAATGATAGATACAGATTTTGCTAGCTTGAATGTGAAGCAGGAAAAAGACAAGACTACAGCATTTGAAAGTTTCAAAGACCTCGAGCAAGATAACACAAAACTAATTATAATTCGGCAACATAGATAACTTGAACATGAAAAATCACAAGATCTGTATGGCGCCACATTTCTGCGTAAAAAAACCCAAACATTTAATGATGTATTGTATTATCGGTTTCTAAAGAAAAAAACAGAAGCATCGTATTAATTGTATGTACTACATGCACTTATGTATCACAAGTACCTAAAAAGAAAAAATAAAATTCGCGTCATTCCGTTACCCCATTACGTCTTATTTTGTCTAGCATGTAAAACTGAATATGTTTTATATAACATTTGGATAACAATGTTAGTTCATTCATTCAAAGGAGAAAACATAACCAACTTGATTGCATCCATCAATGTATCGCCAAAGAATAAACATAGCTAGCATTCTACATTGAAGAAACAACCAACTGTGTCAAGAAAGACAAAGTTATGTGGTGAATAGAAATGTGAGATATGACACAACAGTAAAGTCATACACAGAAAGAATGGCACTGTAAAATAGGCATGCTTGTAGAGAGAAAGTCAGCAACATTTAATGTTATAAATAGTGACAATAAGGCACTGCCTGGAGTGTGAACAAATATAAAACAAAAGCAGAACATTTGATTGTTTGGACAATCATATATTAGGGAAGTACTTTTTTCATTAATATAAGCTTTGCATCTTTTTGTATCTATACCATGTTCAATAACAAATATATATTATCAAAATAACCAATCTCCATGAAAATAAATTAGTTTATATACATATATATAATATATAGACATTTTCTAGAATCATATCAAATGTAATTTCCTGTAAAATATATTTCTACACTGACAGATATTAAAGAGGTATATACTATGTTCCTAGATGACTAAATCTTAGTTTTAAAGACATGCGACACAAAATAATTGAATGCCAACACAAATTTTGCAAAGTAGGTGGGCAATTACATGTACAAGTCAATAAGACTCAATTATATGGAGCATTCAAATCACAAATTTTGACAACGCAGCACAGTATGTACAGAAATATAACATTTTTTTATAAATGAGAGGAGACAAATTTGCTTCAGCAAAAATCACAATATTGAAGATCAAAAGACAATTCTTTTAGGATTCAAAAGTAATGTGCATCTATCAATGTCTGTGCAGCCGATCACGCCAAAGTAATCTGATTCCTCGTTTCTCATCTGGATTGTGTTTTTTAACGAGGGGTTTCCATGTTAATATTTGATATATCTCCAGCAGATACAAATACTACGGGGTCAATAACTCCAACAAAAGTTTTCTTGATGAAATAAAGTTTTCCACGCACTACACCGATTCAAAGCAATATATGATTACATCAATTAAATGACTTTGTACCTTATTGTCTACACATCTTAAGATTCTTGTTTATTCATGTCATAACAAAGATATCAAATATCATTAACAGTTGAGGGAAGAAGGAAGTGGATGGGGTCATGAAACAAGGTATCAATTTCACTTGGATAGAGTGACTAGAATTAACTAAAAGAAATAGTATTGCGCATCTTCTCTTCCACATAAATATAACTAATTTACACTACAATACATGCAACTGCATACCACCTCAACCTTAGTAAAATATCCCCTCACCAATTTTCACCTCTTTTGCATATTTATTCCATCCTTCTTTTCACAGCCGGGGTGAATTTGAACACTTCCTCCAGCTTCTTCCCCTTCACTTAATATCTTATCTCAATACAGGCAAGAAGCAACGCACATGCATGCTTGTTATGAAGTAGGGGCCTTCACAAGTCAATATTTGAAGAAGTTTGAGAAAGTGTGAGAAAGAGATGTATTCTGTTGAATGCGTTTGTCTTCATGCTTCAATTGAGCACATTGTTTAATGTCAAAGAAATGCTTTGAATTGAGACTCTTTATGCAACCATGATCATGGTATCTTGTTTGTTCAAAGAAAGTGCACTTCATAGTCATCAACTTTCCTCAGATACACCTACACTGCAAAAACCATGGTGTTAATTCAACACCATCTCGGTATCAATATTGGGCTACACCAGAGAGGTGTTAAAACAATGCCGGTTTGATATAAACAACACCAGTTAGTGTTAAAACAACTCCAGGTTGATTCGAAACCGGTGTTGTTTTAACACTTATCTGGTGTAGCTTAATATACATAGATACCAAGATGGAGTTGAATTAACACCCTGGTTTTTGCAGTGTATTGTACCTCCATTCTTCTATTTCTCTCACATCTCTTCTCTTTCATCATTTGTCACTCGTTCTCATCTTCCAACTTGTGTTCCCCATGTAAATAATAATAATAGTACATTGCTTAGTAAATGCACAATACCACAAGGTCTTTATGCGTGTTAGAACATCACTCTGATAATGTTATTAAAAAAAAATTAATTACACATTCAAAAAACATTTGTGTTTTCAGCTCAGATTTAAATTGATCCAACTGAATGATATTTCTTAAATTCTGTGGGAGTTTATTTGGGAGTTCTGGTGCTATCTTTCGAAATGCCCTATCCCCACATGACTTGGTCTGTAAAGAAATTTGAGAGAGCAGATTTTTAACATTTGAACGAAGAGTACATTTGTTCTGCCTCTCTCTGTTTTTCACCATCTTTCAACAGTCATCCGATCCTTATGAAATATGTCATCTCCTTAGAGCAAGGAGGGCATTAAACCTTCTGCATTTTAATAACAAAGAGTAAGAACTTTAGGCTCTCAGCAGACAAAGAATAAGCTTTATTGGTATCACAAATTTCTCGGATGTTTGCTTGTTTGCTGTCCAGACAAAAAGGTGTTTTTTTAAAATAATTATTGAAACAGGATTTTTAAAAAGCACATTGAAATTGATAAACTGAATGAAGCTCAGTACAGTGCTTGAAAAAAAAAAAAGACTATCATAATTTGATAACTAGTAAACAAAAATTACATAGATTTCTATGTATCTTTTCCAAATAGAACACCACTTTTTGGTGCAAAATAGCTTTGAAAAAATAATGCTTTCCCTTCTTTGAGGAATTTTGCTTTCAAAACTACATCTATAGTTCCTTTTGCATTTCCTTAACAGTCCTTCCTCTTTGTGGACAAAGTAATTACACATATCAAAATCACTTTGCCAGAGAACAAACTCGATAATACTGAAGTTGCATATTCAAATCTTTTCTTTTTAGTGCAACTCACAAAGCTTATCTCTTTCTAAACGATTCATCAAATTTTCATTGTTTTTTTTTTTAAAGCATATATTGCATGGTGTTTAAACTTGTTTAAACTTATGTTATTCTGTATTACAGTATACAAGTATATAAACATAAAATTTGGAAATAAGTTAACATATAAAATCTATAATTATTCAAGTTACATCTATACATAGATTCCCTCTGCAAGTTTGCTTTATTTATATGTATTGAATTTGGTTACAAATAAACTATTCTTTGGAAGGGAAGTATTAGGCATATTTTGTATTATGTAAACATATGAAATATATAATCATATCCGTATATACATGCACTTCAAAGTGAGAACTATTTTAGACTTGTTTGATATTTCTGAGTACCTCATCAGGTTCTGCTCTCTCACACTGTAAGATCTTAAGAAAACAAGATGAGCCATTGATAATACCTGGCCTCTCTTGAATCTTGAAGTACACCTTACATCTCTCAAGGAGATGCTGCCATTTGATCCGAGTCAATTGGTCTTCAGAACACTTTGAAAATTCCTCAGCCTGAAGGTTTAATCAAGAAATTCCGAAAATTTAATTTCCTCTCAGTTTAAAAAACACTTTAAGAAGCACAAAAAAAAAAAAAAAAAAAGAAATGCCAGTGGCTCTTAGTTGTGTAATATGAGTTCATAAATATAGTCTACTTTTGTAACAAATTGGACTGACAAACAATTGTGTTTTAGTATGTGCATGTCAACACATAAAAATTCAAGTTCAGATTAGATTTTTTTTTTCCCTTTCCCACACATGGAATTTCTTGGAGAAAAGCAATACAACTGCAAACGGAATGACAATATACACTCTTGAATAACATAACTATAAAAATAATTTTGCCCCTCAGTAAAGTTTAATAGATCAATCACATATAATAAGTGACATGAATGATAATGTAATTCAATACATATGATGCTAGTACTCACAATAACATAGAACAGATAGTAGATTGGAGGGGATCGAATTACTCCTTTTGTTAATCATGAAGTATTGAAAATAATATTTTTTCAGCAAGTTTCAAATTACTTTTTGAGCTCATTTTTCTTGTCTCATAAAAAAATAACATTACAAAAGATGAAATTACATATCTACTTACCGACTTTCCAATGATTTGTTCTGCAACAAAGCCTCCAATATAGACCCCACTGATGGTTCCAGAAAGGTCAGATAGACTGACCCTGAGGTCATAGGTCAGAATGGCCTGAGACTGGTCAATGAGGGCAGAAGAACAGTTACTGTTCAAGCAAGTCCCTGTCTCTTTATCCACTCTCCATCGACAGCTTGTACTACATGGTCAGCAGAATGAATAAAGTGAATGTGTTATGTTATTGATAGCTTGCAGAGCTTGTTCTTTTAGGCAAAAGAGAGAAAGGAAATGTACCAATCTGTTGCATAAACTTTCCATTATCATAAAATGTTACAAAAGTCTAAAACATGAAAGAACCACCTATCTCAAAGTCTGAAATAACTGAACAATTGTGAACATCAATATTAGTGACAAAACTACCTGCAGATGACATTATACAGTATACACATAAGGCATCTTTAGGAAAATACCACTTAGTGAAGATATTTTTTATCCTCATTGAAAATCTATAAATCGTTATACACATAGGATGATAAATATTTTTTGTTTTAAATCAAATCTGAAATTAATGCATTACTGTTGATGTCATTCTAGTCAAATTTACAAAATTTAGACTTGTATATACATGTATCTATAGATACTTTCAAATTATTCCCCAAATGTATGAGAAGTGATAGTTATGTTTGGCATTTGCCCTAGTCCCAACTTGCTGGACATGTACATGAATCTGAAATTTGAATACACTACAATTAACAAAAAAACAAAAACAAAACAAAACAAAACAAAACAAAAAACTCAGATTGCATTAGCGTGAAGGGTGTGGTGTTGGAACCTTGTTATGGAATATTATTATTACATAGTATTCAAAAAATAATCAAAGTATTAAATATAATAATTCTGAACAAAATCAAGCCTCATAAAAGAATTGAAAGGGCATAATCACTGGAAATATCACGCAAACAAGTTTCCTTCCTTCATACAAATGCAATTTATTCAAATATGCAAAATATCTTAAGGCAAAGTCATAATAAGGATCCCTCTGAAAACAATTCAAGATTGCTCGCCCACTCAACAAGACCCAAGAGGAAAATGCTTCCAACATAATAAACATGGTAAGAAGCATCATTAATTGGATGGTGTTCTTGTTATCCCTATAATGCCTCAGGTTATATTGTTATCCCGTCCTCTCACAGAAGCTGATGAAAAAAACCTTGAAGCCATTTCTTGATAGTTATTTATTTTCCTTGAGGTGAAGTCCTTACAAAAATGTGTTCTAATGATGTAAGGAGTAATGAGTTATACTCAAGATGTCGGTATAAGGCTAATGATTATTCACACAACAAATAAAAAGGTTGGAAAATGAATGAAGCATCATGATAGAATTGGCAATATAAAAGAATACCAGTCCACACATGTATAGTTGATTAAATAATAAGCATACAATCAAATGAAATGAACAATTGTTGGCATCTTTAATGTTTACAACTAAATGAGGTTCATGTTCAAATATTGTGAAGGGGGGGGGGGGTAGTATTGGACTAAATTGTTTAAAGTTGGTCCAAAAAAAAAGGGAAAATATAACACTTCCACAAAAATACACTTCCACAAAAATGCATTTGAAATTGTTTGTTTGCTGACAAGGATAGCTTGAAAAATTATAACAATGATAAGAATAAATCGTTCTTGTATCGCGCATATGATATAAAGTCCCTATGCGCTTCAAAAGGGTTTGCATAATATTGCCCTGGCTTAGTGGCCGTAATCAGAGCACAGTAAATTTTAAGGAATAAATCCTGCCAGGTAGCCATATAATATCTGGGTGGAGAGAGACAACTGAAGATAAAATGCCTTGTCCAAAGGCATAGAAATTTGAGCCCTCAACCTTTTGATTGACAGTCAAGTGAATGAACCATGATCTATAAAATATATCAACTTGGAAACAAGATTTATAGATATACATTGATGGAAATTTTGAGATAGGCATGTCATTCGCAACCCTTCCTCGTAATCCAATGATAGTGGTATAATCTACTTATCTCACCATCTCATAGACAAGGCTCCTGAGGATGGTCCATCCAGATCATACGCTGATAGGAATGCATAGACAATGCCATAATCTGACTGCATCACTGGCTGCTTGTCACACATCTTAGCTTTCAACTCGTCTATCATGTACACATCACGGATGCTATGCACTAGTCACAAAAGCAGCAGGAGAAAATGAAATTACTAAATATAGCCTTTCATAAAAAGGAGGAAAGGGATAAGAATGTTTGAGAGTATAAGATACCTATTCTAAATTTCACATATATGTTGATTTGAACAAAGATATACTGCGCTCTTTGTCTTCCACTCATGCAGTGTCAACAGTGAGAATTGAACAGCAAGCAGAAATTAAAAAAACAAAAACAAAAAAACCCAGAGGATTTAATATGAAAAAAGCACACACATACACGAGAAACATAGCAAGCTCAGATTTGCTGCTGCAGATAACAGAATAAGTTATGAGCAGAAATTGCATCATCTACAAAGGATGAACAAATACAAGCTAAGCTTTCAAATAGATGCTTGGAATTCCTGATGGCTTAGTCGTTCCTATTGTACAGTGGTTTTACTTTCGTATTCTGTACTGAAGAAATGATACTCTCTTAACTGAAAAGTATTGACTGTATTTCATACGTTTGTAAGGGATTCTAACAGTTACTGAGCATTCTGCACATGCATGTTTATGAAAATAATTCTATTAATTTTTTCAATCAATGGTGAGAAAGAAATTCAGTATTTCTTCTCCTTTTATAGCATAAAATTGAAGCAAGGACCCCTCTGTAAAACAAAGTTGTTATGTCAACGCTGAGTAGGGCCATCCCTCCATCTTCTTTTTTTAAAAATCAGTTTGTTTTCATGATTGTGAATGTATTATTATTTTTTGTTTCAATTGACGGAAAATAAATACAATACAATACAATACATAATAGGCACATTTTAAAATGATTAAAATTATATCTTACGATCAACACTGTCCTTTGTGTCTTCTGCATTTTCATCATCAGCTGTACATGATTTACCATACTTGTACAGAGAGTGTGCCTCACGTGTATCTGAAGATAAAATAATACAAAGAAGAATGAATTCAACATAATCCACTTGGAAAGAATTATTCTTTACTTAAATTAAAGAAAACAACACATGTATGTGACAGCCCTTTAAAAAAAAATCTCTTTTTTAATTACCTATTTAAAAAATAATGTCTTGCAAGCAGTGGTGGAGATGTGTTAAGCAATTCTATTCATCGGGGGGGGGGGGGGGGGGGGGAGGTGGAGAACCTATTGTTATATCCCCCCGATGAAAAAAATTTCCTGCGTATTTCTGCCGATGCTGGCAAGTCATAAAGACTATGTATGCCATCACACCAAGGAATATATATTGAGTCTTCTCTTATGTTTTCAAATCATCTTCTGTCAAATCAAAAGTAACAGTTCAAGAAAATACAAGCCAGTAATGGTAAAATCAAATGAATATATCATGAAGAATAGAAATATACGGAATATCTTCACACACAAAACAAAAACATGATTTTGATTTTATCATGAGTCTATAACAAAAGAGTGTTGGAGAGAAGACAGTATTTGATGTACATACCCGGATTGACGATGAAGATTGTTTTAGAGTCCACACTAGCTACCATCGTGTTCCGGAAATCATCATATTTAGCTACAACATCTACAGCAAATATCACTGCATTAAAACAAATCAAATAGAAAAAAGAGCCAATGAATAATTCTTTTAAGTAAACATAATTATAAAACAAAAGCTGGGTTAAGTATATTGTACAATTTGGTTTTATTGGTTCACTGCAGAACATTTCAAACAGTGCTGATGAATAAATTATAATCATAATCACTGGGGGAAACAAATACTTATCAGGGAAAAAAAGGAAAATAGAAATTAATGATCTTATAGTTTACCTGTTTCCTTGGCCTCCCACTGCTGTACTAGGTCTATAACTTCTTCATCCCAGCTAAAGAGAGAGAGAGAGAGAGAGAGAGAGACAGAGACAGAGACAGAGACAGAGACAGAGATGGAGAGAGAGAGAGAGAGAGAAATGGAGAGAGAGAAAAGGAGATTTAGAGAGAAAAGGAGAGATAAAAGGAGAAATAGAGATAGAGGGAGAAATGGAGATAAAGGGAGAAAAGGAGATAGAGAGCTAAGTAAACACACCATGAAAAATAAATGGGCAGATATTGGCTATGATCTCTAAAATAGAAAAAAAATAATGTTTCATAAGTCATTTGAACTAGAAAAGGATTGAATACAAATCAACCAGCACGAATAAAGAGGTTTAAAATACTATACAATAAAAATAGCAACATCTCTACTCACATGACCAACGAAAATGAGGAGCAGGTTTCGTCAAAGAGAGATACCTCGCATCGCTTTGTCTCACGCCCACCTTTTGTTACAATGTCTTTCGGAGTGCCCACCTGAATAGGAGAGAAATGTTAGGCAAACATTTTCATTAAGTGGACCGTGGTAAGACGTGTGCAGAGACACAATAACCTGCTTGTAAGAATGTTGTTTTGAGGAAGGATTGCATAGAAAGCATCAAGTCATATAGGACATATTGATAAAAGCAAAATTCTGTTTTTTTTAAAAAATAGTTCAGTCTCTATGCATTTACAAAGAGCATTGTATATGGAAAGCATCGACCCTTGCATTTAGCTCCAGCCATTATCAATTCAAAGGCACACAGAAAAAGAAAAAGAGGGGGAGAGAGACATGGAGAGAGGGAGAGAGAGAGAGAGAGAGGGAGAGAGAGAGAGAGAGAGAGAGAGAGAGAGAGAGAGAGAGAGAGGGAGAGAGGAGAGAGAGAGAGAGAGAGAGAGAGAGAGAGAGAGATAAATATGGATAGAGAAAGTGAAGGAGAGGGATGAAGGATTACATACCACCGATTTGACAATTTATTCAATTCAAAACAGTATGGAGAGGAAGGAAAGGAAAATCAAGTAATGAAAAAAAAAAGAGACAGAAAGAGAGAAAAGGACATACAGAAAGATAGAGAAGGAAAGTAATAGAGACACAGAAAAAAAAGAGAGAAAATAATATGTTCAAATCAGTGCAACATAAGGGAAATATTGTCATACCACATATTTTCAAGTACTAATTATCACTTCCTTATGAAAAAATATCTTGTTTTTTCTCTCTCTTTTTTAATAATGTTAATATGCATAAGACATAGAGTGAGCAGTTTGACCCATGTGTCTCTCATGTTATCAGTGCATTTTTTTTCTTCAAAAAAGTATTTTCACATCTTATGTAGATCAATACATGGAGACTATAGCCTTACATTTTGCTTTTCACTGAAGGTTCAAAAATAGATATTGTCCTTGAATCCAAATGGAAAACACAATTAAATGCAGTTGGTTGAGGAGACAGTAATTGCTTGCTTGGTAAAAAGAACATTTGACTTAACCATTGGTCCAACTTTGGCTTAATTGTAAAATGTTCATTTCCCATATACATATTTTCTTTGTATTTAGAAGTAAATTGTCAATGTTTGAAAATGTGTTTATATATTTTTTTCTGCAATATCATATCATTTGTATCATGCCATTGAACACAGAAATAAATTCAATCAAACAAAAAACAAAAATGTGTCCATGGGAAAGGCCTCTAATATTCAATTACTGATTCCTGTGTGGAGGTCTGAAAGTCATGTCTCTTGAAGCCAACATTCCAGTAAATATTAGATTACTCTGAACCCTGTTACAGTGGCGGATTTAGGGGGGGGGGGGCAATCCAGGCCCGTGCCTCCCCCCCCCCCCTTTTGAGGGAAAACAATGCATTGTGCCACCCCTATTTGCGATTGTGCCCCCCCTTTTCGAGCAGAAAACCTTTTTTTTTTTTTTTTTTTTTGCTTGTCAGAAAATTATGAAGGGGAACTGGACCCCATAACCCCCCCCCCCCCACTGAGCGACTTTTGGAGGGCTGGCGAGAGACCAAAAAAATATGGGTCTCCCTCCAAGCAGTTTCCCAAAGTTGACAATCCTGCATTTGTGTGCCCCCCCTTATACGAAATCCTGGATCCGCCCCTGCCCTGTTAAACAATGTTTCAATCACTATACACTATGTATTTGACATGAAGTGAGTTTTATAAGACCATGTTCATATATTCTTTAGATTAAATAGTGTAGAGTAGTTCTACTTTAAATTTTTCTTTACAAAATGCGAGGCTTTTAATCATCTACGAAAGAGATTCTATTCCAATGGCACTGTAACAAGAAGAATTTCATGTTCTGAATAATATTTTTTCAGCTAACCACCTATTTAGACAGCACTTAGCCTCATCATTAAATTTTGCTTTCAAACCCGTAAGCATGAGTTACAAATATTAAATAATTTCTGGAGGTTTAATGCACACTATATTGAGTTAAACTGAACTGAATAAGCAAGATGAAAATCTCAGTGGTCTTACAAATTATTGGCCCTGTTCATAATTTTTCCTTTAAGGTTTAAGGTAGCCTAACCCTAACCCCAGAGACCTCATTCACACAAGATGTGGTACAATATATCTAAAAAAAACTCTTCCATAGCAAAATAAAATGACATGAGCGCATTTCACTCCACATTTTCTGTATCTTACAACAAACCTAAGTACGCTTAAGGACATTCATTGCTGGCAACTACACGTATGTGTTTTTACATCTACACTGGCCATTTTTTTTTTTTTTTGGGGGGGGGGATTAATTTACCATGTCATACATGAATGAGGCTAGAGGGTGCATGGTATGGTAATGATTATGTAAGCAGTGGACCATGGGGTGTAATCACAGTCATTACCTTTTTGACCAGTGTGAGTAGGTTAATGTGTTCTCCATGAAGGTTACGACCATTAGCCAAGACATCACCCAGAGTGTAGTAATCACTGCTCTCTCTAATGGGCATGTGCTGTAAGGTACCAAAGGGCTCTGCGTGCCATCCGTCGTAGAGATCCAACTTGGAATATCGCTCACTCACGTTCAGCTGGAAGGCACTATAAAAGGATTTATGCACACATATAAAAAGCAAATAAACAAACAAACATTCTCTGAAGTTGGTAAACAATGAATTTATTGCTTTAATAAGGTTATTGCTGTCATACATGATCTTTCCCGCCTCTATTGAGATTCTTGATTAGAGCTGAACTTTCTAATGCAATACATGAATTGTACATACAGCCTATCAAGATGTCTGAATTTGTACAGAGTGCTTACATTGTTCACATAAACAATGAGAAAACACGGTACTGTTGACATATCTTTTTTTCCCCCTTTGCTCACAGTTTTACCTCCTTCACGTACTCGCACACATTGTTTGCAATAATTTTGCTTGAATTGACCAAGTTTTGATTGTGCATTTTATAGCATCTGTCTATCCTTGTTCTTCCCTTTCTTGAAGCGCATACATGTAGAGACGCAATGGCAGTGATATGCGCTATAAAAGCATGGTTGTATTATTATTATCATTAATAAACAGCACTCTATTTATTCTTTCCTTAGAAGTACCAACATTTTTCTGTTTCTAAACCTTCATGCACTGTAGTTCTTCTGGTCCAACGCATGACTAAGTACTACAAATCTATTTTTGGCTTCAGGAATCCTTTGCATCTAGTAAATACTTAAGCATGAAGCACTAAAGCTTGATAAAGTACAGTTTGTTTCCCAGAAGTAATATTCATGCCTATTTCTACCCACTCTATGCTGATATATTACTGCCCATATACTTCACCCTGGAGATTTGTTTGAATGCAACATTTACACAACCATGCAGCTAGAATTCCACACGCAATGACACTTAAACTATACTCTGAGCATACATAGTTCCATGTACTACACAGCATAGTCGTAAACACTTCAATTGTTTTTACTAGTGATTCTTAAACGAAGAAGAAAAAAAGACAGCAAAGTGTTTAATTTCAGATATAAGTTCTCTTTTCCATATACATGTAGTCATAAGAACTCTTGTGATTGTTGCATACTGAGTGTTCACTTTGTGATTTATTATTATTTCTCTTTTATCAGTTCATTGCTTCTACATATGATTTATCAGTCATGCTAACCTTGGAGTCCATGGGCGACATCTCTCCTCAATCTCACTGTTTGACTTAGTCTGGACTTGAGGGTTCTTGATCTCAACTTTAAAGTTGAAAGAAATATGACCAAAAGCATTTTAGAGAAGATATCATTATACAAAATACTAAATATATGAATTTCACGTTTGTGGTCTTGTATTTACGAGCTATGTCAAAATCAAACAAAGCATTACAGCAATGGAAGGCCTTTAATTTCATCAGCAGGAACTTTAAATTATCAAGTTATGTCAAAGTTAAACAAAGCATTACAACAATGGAAGGCCTTTAATTTCATCAGCAAGAAGTTTAAATTATCAACAGTTTGCCTTTATGAAATCTTCTTTTTGGAAATGATATAATTCTCTCCTATCATTTATGCTTTTGGAGTCAAAGGAAGAAATGAAGAGTAAATGTCATTTTGTTGCAGTGGCAGCTCACAACTTACCAATATCTCCAATCCTGAATTTGTTGCTGAGTCCAAGTACATGTTCACTTGATCCCCAGCATGATGCATTAATGAAGTCTACAGGAGAGTCACGCAGAGTGAAGCCAAATACTGAGCGGTCAGTACCAGGATCTACATGTTCACAAAACATAATTAACATGAATGAGTTTTGATGAAAAAAACTGAAACAGATATAGAAAAAGCATTTCTTTCAACGTAATTGTGCCACCAACTTTTCACTCAAGTATGAAAAGTAACATTTCACAAAACAAGATTTTAATCCACAATGCATAAACTCATTTCTAACGTTCATTATTCGTACAATTTACTATCGTGAAAAAAGAAAGAATCAAGATTATCTTTATAACACTGAGTGACAATGATTTGTACTACATGTATGACCATGTCAGTTTGACAAGAAACCATGTTATTTCAACAAGAAGGAAAGAAAATAGAGTACACTTACTTGCTTTGCTTTGCACTTGTCTTGGTTTCTGTTTTGCAATTACAATCCCAATGATAACCTGCAACAAAAAATACATAAGTAGTTGGATGTGATCTCCATAGGCTTAGTGTACAAATCTCACTTTCAATTGAAGTGTTCAAGCTTAAATGTTGTAAGTACAGTTATGGATGCAGCAATAAGAATAGACATAGCATAGACACAGCAACTGCTATCATTTTACTTTGGATGAAATACATCAAATCAATAATGGAATCACATGAGAGGAATCACACTTTACATACATGTATCTAGAAACCTTATCTTAACCCTTTCGAGACAATTGACCACATTTTGTGGTTTCACTAAATAACTTTTGATTCAGAGCTCTAAAAAATATACCAGATGCACGAGTAGAAAGACCAAAAATTTCTGCACACATCATGTGCATTTTTATTGCATGACCATATTGCGTTTGATGCCAGGAATTTTAAAAATGAGAATAAGCTTTAAAATCCCTAAATTGGCAACACATTGATAGGTTCAAAATCATTGTTTTTCATCCAAATTGGCCATTTTTTCAACTAATCGACAAAATATCTAACCATGTATATTGTTTTCAAAGACATTACACCTTATTAGAACCATGCAGCACTAAAAGAAAAATAGTATTGTTGCCAATTTGAAGAACAAAATGTGATCAATTAAGCTCTTAAATAATTCCTGTCCTGAAAGGGTTAAATATTAGGACATAGTCTTGATCTACACAATGACTAAATGAATCCCATAATCCCAAAAACTGATGCTCAAAGAATTTTCCCTGGTTACAAGTAAAGTAAAAAAATGCAGATACATACATTCTTGGCCTATTCTAGAGATTCATCTTACAAAGTGAAAAGTATGAAACTTGAATTCAGAGGTCTATGTAAAAGTTGTTGCTCTGTTATCAAATGGTAGTACATTCTAGTAAAATTTATTTTCAAAACTGCAAGATCAGATGGTTTGCTATCTAAGTTAGATGTTAACTTACCACATTGGATGCTTGTGCTGTCAAATCCTTAAGGTGCACTCTACCACCACCATCATCACCAACTCTGCTATTGTAAACTCCTTGATTTGCTGCCCTCTTTGATGATGGAGGTCCATGACTGATTGGTGTACCATCTGGCCAGGTATTCTGTGAACCAAAGTCACCCTCAATATTGCCTGCCCATGCCATTCTCTGTATTGAAAAACAAATCCTAGAATAGTCCAGATTCTGCTAACTTGGACTGAGTTAGTAATAGATAAAACCCAAGTTTATTATAGATCTAACATGATTAATTCTCACTGATAAAATCTTGAACAGTGAGGTCTACACAATACAGAGGTGAGTTGGCTCAGTTGGTAAAGCGTCTGCCAGTCGAACCAAACATTGTGTTTTCCAATCCACCCTGGGCAGATAACTGAAGCCTCCGTTTCATAGACGCAGGCTATGTTACAGCAGAAAATACTCCGTCCTTTGGATAGGACGTTAAATGGAGGCCCGGTGTAAAGGAGAGTCACCATCCTTGCACGATAAGAACCCACTGCACTATTCGATGAAGAGTAGGGGGAAACCCCGGTGTAGTGGTACACCTGCACATCCCAATCAGTTTAATATCAGGAGAGACCCTGAGGCGGTGAGGGTTACAGTGATTTGGTTCGCTTTTCCCCTCCCAGGCACAGGTGATGCCAAATAATTAATTAATAATAATAATAATAAATTCTAAGTTACACCTCAATTACATCAGCAACAAGACAGAGTAACACTAAAAATTAGCACTTAATGATAGACTTAGTCTCAAACTTAGACTAGGTCTACTGAGGTTAAGTTATTTATCTCAACTTAAGTTAGTTAACTAACTTTTTAGATCTAACTTTACAGTCTAAGACTAAGTTGGATCCAGAAAATGTCTTTAACAATCAGCGTTGGGTACCTCGAGATCAATCTTGATCTCGAGACCAGTCTCGAGATTGGCATCAGTAACCTCGATCTTGTTCTTGATCTCGAAGGTGTTGATCTTGATCTTGATCTCGGAGCTTCTGTTCTCGGAATTTTCGCTCGAGATCAACATTGTTATTACGTAAATTATCAAACGACAAAGCTTTTAAAATCGTTCACACATCGGCGAAAACACGACTCAGTGTTGAGTGTTGGGTACCTGGAGATCGATCTTGATATCGAGACCAGTCTCGAGATCGGCATCAGCAACCTCGATCTTGATCTTGATCTCAGATGTTCTAATCTCGATCTTGAGCTGCGGATCTTGATCTTGATCTGGATCTCGGACCCTCTGAATTTGGACCCAACACTGTTAACAATATAATATTAACAGCGAGAACTCCAGCAGGTCCAGGGAGTAGGACGGAACCAACAGTAGCAACAACAGACTAATAAGAGAGGTGACGGTGGCCCTGGCTCTAACGTTAGCCTTTGGAACTGGCCTGCGCAGGGGTAGGGAGCATAACCCGAGTCGAGGCGCAGACTTACCGTAGGCCTACCGGTTTATACTCCGCGTAGACGTTACCGGCGGTAGTGCCTGGTACCTCCTACCTGGTTGGTGGTGGTTGATGTTGGCGATCGAGCGAGTCACGATGTTGCGTTGATTGTCTACATTTACGATGCCGGAGGTCGAGGTCAATCAATTTTGTAACACAAGTTGATGATGTCTCGAGTAAAGACAAGGCTTTCTGTGGTTCCGGTTGGGAATTAATCGAGGACGCCCGGCGACATAGTCATAGACCGTACCGTACCGGCGAGGACTTTACTAGTATTTCACAAACGGCAAACAGCTGATCGACAGCATAGCATGCAGCTGACCCGCTGATATCGATAGCTCCGATCATGCATCCTAAAATTCCGGATATCGATAGTGCTTATAATTACGTCAATGTCACTAGCCTGCACTATGCTTCCTTTCCCTACCTGCGAACGAGCTTAGGACTGCATCGGCCACACTAGGGGCACTAGCGGAGCCGGGGGGGGGGGGGAGTGGGAGAGGGAGGGGGAGTGGGAGAGGGAGGGGGAGGGGGAGGGGGGAGGGGGAGGGGGGGGGAGGGGGGGGGGGCAAAATGCCCCCTGACAACTTTTGACCAAAAAAAAAAAGTTATCGGGATCATGAAAACTTCTCGGTAAAAGGTCCTCTCCATCAGTGGCGGATTTAGGGGGGGCATCCTGGCCCGTGCCCCCCTTTTGAAAGAAAACTATACTTTGTGCCCCCCCCTTTTTTTTTGTGGAAAACTGGACCCCATAAAATTAACTTTGGAGGGCTGGCGAAAAAAGAAAATTCTCGCCACCCCCTATTCTCTATAACACACACACATATCTCTTCTCGCTTTCTTTTTTCTCTCCTGTTTTTATTTGATAGGGATATTGGGGCAAGTGGCCCTAAACACCACAAAATAACTCCCATTTGTTCGATTTCATAAAAGTTTATTTCAATTGATTAGTACAAGCAAAATATAATAGTTGCACCAGAGTTGCACAATCACAGACTGCGCTCTTCCATGAAAATTAATACAGCTTATTTGTGGCAATTTAGTAATGTTGGTCTCAAGATTTGGTTTGTACTGTAATTTTAACAGTTGGTCGTATACTACACAGTTAGGATTTTTTTTCTAACAGCCATTGAACGAATATTATAACCAAGTTAACGCAGGGGCGGCGGAGCGTCTTACAAAATGGGGGAGGGCCGGCACCAGGTAAAAAAGGGGCACCCAACTACAAAAGGTGAACACAAAGCAAAAAAAAAAAGGGGGGGACCATTTAGTGACATTGGTATTATCCTACAGTTTAATTAATACATTATCAAGCATCATCTTCTTCATTTTAATTTATCTATCGTTACGTGGTTCTGGGGACAGCTTCAGAGTTTCCCAAATTAGCAATTGTGTGTAATGGTCTAATAAAACTTCATGTTCAAGAGGACGAGCGAGCAAAACTGAATTTTTTTATGCTGAAGTCCCTGATTGTGCATTGTTTACAGAGGTATAATGATAATGACAACCGCAGATTAACCTTGGGGAATTTCGAATGATCTTATTTGATTAATTAACCCTGTCGTTTTTCTTTAGGATTGCATGTCAGCGACCTGATTGATTTCATATATATTGCAGAATATACTGTAGCTTTGGGGACATTTGCAGAAAAAATTGCCCTTACTAGGTGTAAATTATGGGCACATATTTTGAGGAGCGGAATTAGAAATATTTTGCTTGGGGTGGGCATTGTACTCCTATCACGCCTATTGCCTCCACCTCCCCTACATCACATTGTAGTTCTACTAATATGGGTACTTGTTATACTACATAAAATCGCATTGATTCTTTGAAGGCTCTTTTTGTATAAGAAACAGTGGGAAATGTAGAGGCACTTATCAGAAGGAAAAAGGGCGATTATCAAAGGTAGAAAGGGGTACTTATCAGAGGTGAAAAGGGAGCACTTATCAGATTCGAAAAGGGGCACTTATTAGAAGGGGAAAATTGGCACTTATTAGAAAGAAAAGGGGTCAATTATGAAGTAAAAAGTGCACTTATCAGAATGAGAAAAGGGAACTTATTAGAGAAGAAAGAAGGAGGCAATTATCAAATTTGAAAAGGGGCACTTATCAGATGGAGAAATGGGGGCACTTATCAGAGAGAAACTGGGGCATTTTCATAAATAAAAAAGGCGCTTTTTGGGTACTTGAAAAAGTGGGGGACACAGTGCCCCCCCAGAGCGCCGCCTCTAACCGAATGGCAAGAAGGGCCTACTGACTTCAGAAATTGAGAAGTGTCAACTCAAAATCATTTATTGAAAAAAAAAATCATATTCCGTATAATAGAACAGGCGCATAGGCCTATTCAGATAGCGGAGATAAGCAGGGATTAACCAAATTTAATATTGTGAAACGAGCAATGATTTTGGTGCATTGAAATGGGTATCGTTCATCGCTCCTTATCCATCTTCTCTCCACTCTCGCCTTCCACTCCAACCGATATTCTCCTCTTCATCCTAGCCTCCTTCTTCCTTCGATGAAGTTCAAAGGTCACAAACCGTTCCGGTGCAAAGATGCGTTGATAAAGAGGCGCCGTAAGCAGCATTATCCCTGATGTGGTGTAGATACCAATGAAAGCGCAGAGGGCGCTCGTATAGGAACCTGTGTTATCAATGCTCTGACCTGAAAATAAAAGAGGGAGGAGATTTAAAATCGAAACCTACAAAAAAGAAGACAAACTAAGGTATAGACATCTGTCTTTCTATCATGACCCATCAGGATCACTTTTCTAATTCCTCCTCTTTCGATAAGGTTTTTCTGCTGCTTGCAACTGATTAGGCGACACGTCAAATTTGGAAATCAATGGTACAAAATGTGCAAAATAAATTGAATTTATACCCTGAGATAGGGCAATTCCATGGTAACGGAATTACAAATGAGAGATATTTTGCTCATATTTTTTTAAGGCTATGCACTAATTTTGGACTTCCGTCCCCTTTTCACCAATTCGTAATCTGCATATTTACTCATTCTTTCACCTGAACTCGTTCATACCCACAAGTGTCCACTTACATTAATCATATTGAGGTATATTACTTTGGTAACGGAATTATCAGAAAATGGTTGCGTTTTTGAAGTTCTCATTTCCATGCATCAATCATGCATTGTGCGAATCCTGATTGAGATGTGGGAAAATTTTTTTCATATTCTTGTGACTAAAGGATTTGGCTATTTGGGACTATTAAACTGATTTTCTTAAGTATAAATCTGAAATTATTATTTTTTTCCCCCCATGTGGAATTGCCCGATAGTGTATTTGGTTTCATTGCTAACTGTTTTTGGTAATATCTACAAATGCCTGTATTCCAAAACTAGACAATAATGATGAAAATTCGTTAAAAGCTTTGCTAAACTCAATTTCGACCGAGCCTATACCCAGCCCAAAAGTGTAACTTGAAAGCATTGGCGTAACAAGACTATTTAAAGGGGGCACAGAAGGGGGGGGGGGTGACACACAAAATCACAGAGTCATGTAAATAGTTACACACCCACAAACACACACACACACACGCACACACACAAACACTTCTATGGATGACCTCTTTCGCGGAAGAATAGTAGGGCATGGTCCCCTTGCTCCCCCCCCCCCTCCGCTACGCCTACGGTTGAAAGTTGTTTAGTAGAATGCTTACCAACAAGAGATCCAAGAAGAAATCCAGAGCCGTAACTTAAGTACAACACTGCCGAGGTCTCAAGTGCCCTTTCCTGTCCAAAGAAATCTGGGGCAAGACTGAAAACGACCACGTTAGATATTGCCATAGTCATTCCAGCAGCTGAAAAGATGATTTGGTTGAAACCTATTTGATTATAGTTTCATCATGGATGCCCATTGGAATAATGACAACAAAATTACAAACTGAACAATCCTATAGCTGATTCAAAGAAAATGTGCGTACTGGGCACTTACTTGCTGGGGGGGGGGGGGGGGGGGTTATGTCTCATTGAGGCCTGTGCGGCATCCGCTTCCATAACTTTCTGAAAAGCACCCTAAACGAGGATTTAAGTCGAGTTTTTTTTTTATATACCCTATTCAGGGAAACCCGCGAAAATTTCTGATATTTAGATCCTTAACAGGGATTTTTTAGATCTTGAATAGTATTGTACACCCTATTCGAGGACTGGTTCTTCTTGGCCCTTTTCTGGCCAAAAAGAAAGACTTAAAGACAAATATTTACTTTGGAACACATTACAGAATGATCTTTTCATTGAAAGAATAGAAAAGAACCTCTTTGGATTCATGAAAAAATATCCACGGGAAGATTTTCAGATGCCGAATGGTACTGCAAAATTTCTTACCCTTTTCGATGATCTTTTCTCATCACTGGTGAATTTGATACCTTTTTTCCCCAGAATTTTCCTGTTTTTGATACCCTAAACGAGATCCCCGGGTTACTCGTTTTCATGGACGCGGATGCCGTACAGGCCTCAATGAGACATACCCCCCCCCCCCCCTCCGGGCTTTCAGGTTTCAACATTTTGCGAGCAATCGAGGTGACCTATAAAAAAAGGGGGGAACTACGTTTAAAATGTGCCTTCATTATAAAACTCATCAGATAAGATATAGAATTTATATATTCCGGCTCCCGTTGCACGAAATCAATATGAGATGACAGTTAAGTGAATATCTGGGTATTTTTTAGCCTAGTCCCCCGCTTTTTACGCCTATGAAAGTTGTTTCTGATTTACTTGGTAAGATTTCTTCTATTTTCCAATCATGATCAGAGGTTTTGATGAGACCCTTTACAAAACTGAATCTGATTGGCTAGTGGCCGCGTGCTTGCAATCAATCGCAATTGCCACTGATTGTTTATTTACCTATGGCTATGCAGAGAACTGGTATGACACTCGTCACCAACATGAATGCAATGAGGGCGCAGATGCTGACGACGTTGGAGATGACTTGCAGGAAGATTCTTGGGAAGGGCATATAATCTCCAACAAAAACTAAAAGCACTTTACACACAAGGTTAGACAAGGCGGTGAAAGACACAAACTGAACTCCCGTCGGCTCTTCAAAGCCAATGGACATCAGATAGTTGATCTGCAAAGAAATTTCACATGTGCATTCAAATCGATAAAGATAGTAACTCCGTATATACTGTGGTTTTGCGGCAATAGATGTTTCTTATTGTCACTTCTCATGATAATGAATTTTTCTTAACATATACACGATTATAATTATAAGAAATTAAACTAGATTTTCAACATAAATCCATCAAGATAACCTTGGTTGCTGTTGGTTTATCGGGTATAATTGTTACTCCTGTTGTCCTTATAATATAATGGACAGCCGGATTTGCTCTCCAAGAGGACCTTCTAAGTGTCTTCGACCATGTCGACTCTACTATATCGAAATTAAAAAGCATTTCTCACCACATTCACGTAATAGAAACAGTCTCCTATCCCAATGAGGATGATCGCAAGGGATATCATCCATAGCTCAGGGAAGGTCAGAACTCTTCCGATCTTCCAAAGCATCCCAAGATCTCGAACATCCTCCTGAGCGCCCTCTGATTTCATCATGTTCATCACCATGGTATCAGCTTCTTCCAAAATATGCAACTTCTTGTCAGTGTTGTCATGGATATTACTCATCGCGGTTATTACACAACCGCCATCGGCATCGTCACTCTGCAAAGTTTGTCCGGACTTCGTCACGGATTCATCCTGATAAATTTGATTATCTGCGGGATCGTATGTAGCAGCCGTGGCAATTTTCTTGGACGGACTGACTGAATTTTGAGACGAAGCATGGCAGTTCATCGTTGATTCAGAAGAGTCGTCTTCTTTCTCTACAAGTAGCGCACTCTCCACATTTGCCGCTACCAGCTCACTTCTCGAACCTCTACTCAATATCCCATCATCAATTGCGACAATTTCTAACGCTGCGGTATCCTCTGCATTCGTTTCTTCATCTCTTAATAAGTCTTTTACAACTTCATCTAATCCTTCTCCTGGTTTGTCAGCTTTTGAACTGACTGATGTAAATTGTCTTGGGTCTTCAATCACGTTGGTATCCATTAAATGTACATCACGTGACGGGTCATGTAATTGGTCAAATGCTCCTGATTTTTCATGCAATATGTACACAGCGTTGTCACTGGAAGATGTTTCCTCTCTTGATACCATTTCGCAGTAGCTGTTCTTCTTTTCCTTGTTGCCATGGCGTTGAGATGGCAGGACGTAAGTCAGGACACACGGAAGACCGACCATGAAGAAAAGCGCTGCTATCACTCTTAGAGTTATTCTCCAACCGTACTTTGTTATTAGGAGAGCGATTATTTGCGAAAATGCCAGCATACCTATGGGAAGATAAGTGAATTAATGACAATATAATAAAACGTTCTTGCATAGCTGCGCATATCGCATTATGATACAATTAAATATCTCACTTTGAAACATTGACTAAAAAGTTGAATTTGTGAGACATTCTAGAGCAAGCGCCATGAGCGCCCAGCATATAGGCGGATACCGGCGCTATACAAGAAGCCATCACCATCAACGTCCCTATGCGCTCCTAAATGGTTTGGATAGTTTACTTCGGTATATACTATAGGGAGGTGTATCACAGGGGGTGATACTCGTTTTTCCGAAGGTTCGTTTTTCCGAAGGTTCATAATTCCGAAAATGTAAAAGAGCCCCTCATAACTTTTTGGAATTACGAACCTTCGGAAATATGAACCATTTTTCTAATTTCGGAATTTTGAACCCTATTTCTTTTTTTCGGAATTACGAACCCTTTTTCATTTATTGAAAATATGAACATTTTTCTCATTTTCGTACAGAGGGCTAGAATGAAGTCAAAAAATAAATTATCGAAGGCTCGTAGAGGGCGCTGTAGAAAGTCGTCGTCAGAGCTACGGGGCTATTACACTTTACGGCGCACACCTGTAATTATTTCCCCATATATAGGCTCATGTGTTAAAAATGAGAAATAAAAATATCATGAAACATAAGTGCTAGCAATGGCACCATTCAAACTTGTGTCTTGACTAGTTCATACAATTTCCTTGACTTACTGAAAATGATTATGAAGGGGTGTTTTTCAGCATTTTTTCTCTCTACACTGACTGCAACTTAGACTACCCACAAACCTGGTCTGCGCTGCTAATAAAGTCCCCATAAAATCCCACTGGGACCAGCTCCTGCTCTTTCATGGGACTGGTCTGAACCACTAATTATCCCTCTTTATGCGCAAATGAAAAAAAAAAGGTGTTGAAATAATGTATCATTGATTTTATATGATTTTTTTCAACAATAATTACATCATGTTTGGTACGGGTCGACTGGGAATTACCCCCAAATGACTGGATCTAATTACAGGGAAACGTCCTGCACTTCACCGCTGCGATGGCTCCACTTCAGGCTTAAAAATTGTAAACATGGGTGTAGAAAATTGGCTTTAACTTAAAAACGGGAAAAGGGGGGCAGCCAAATTTGGTATCATTGTAAAGCTTATACCTTGTAGTAGGGCGGCATAGCTTGAAAATTGTCACTTTTGTCTGAAATCACCAAATTTGGCACATGTGTTAAGAATTCCATTCTGAACAATATTTGATCTGGAAGCACTTTCAAAAACGCAATTTTGAGGGAATTTGGGGCTAAATTGTAATGGAATTCCTGTATAGTTCAACAAACAATAAATCGCCTGTAAAAAAAATTTTTTTTTTTAAATTTAAAAAAATCGGACCCTACCAGTTGGAAGTCTGTATCACGGCTCCGATTAATTCAATTAGAAATTCGGTACTTCCAGTTACGGCCGTTAGGTTCTAGTATTTTTAGGAAGAATCCTTAATGGACGAGAAGTTTTACAGAGATATAGACGAAATGCGCTTCTTGGCTTGCTGCTATGCAAACGTTATTTAGAGTTGACAATCATTTCTAGAAATGTGATCCTGACGTTTGAGTCGTCTAAAAAAATCCTGGAATTTGGGTTGAAAAAATTCGTAAAGCAATAAGAACCAAATTAGGATATGGTACTTGAAAAGATTTTGTACAAATTTTAGTCAAATGTTTCTGGGACTGCAGAATTGCCTTATTATCGGAGGGAAAGTTTCCACTTTTAGGCCTACCTAAACCAGAGCCCTTCACAATATAGGCTCAAACATTATCACAAAATTTCTTTTCAACCTGAATGAGGCCTATGCACTAATTCTGTGAAATATAACTACTGGCAAGAGCTTAATTTGGGGATGCATGACTTGATAATAAGTCCTCCGGAAATTTGGAAAAATTTGGGAAAATGTAAAATAACTTAAGGCTTCTTCTCACTATTGAGGATCTAAAGTGCTCTAGCATGAAAAGTTTTACCAGTCAAAATGGTAAATCAACTCGCTTGATCGTCCCCCGAAATTGAAAGTCACAACAGGCAGAATATATAACGATTTCAGCTGCCTGTTCTAATAGAAGAGAGAAAAGGGTAGCAATTATTCTTAGGCTTAGACTTTGAATTATATATGTGAATAAATTAGAAAGTGTCAAACTAGATACGAAAAGATTGTCTATATATTGTACAAAGAGGTGTCAAGAAGGGCGACGGTTTTATGGTGCAGAGTCGTCTTATATATGGAATGGGCGGGGATACCCCCATCAATTTTAAATTATTATATGCGAGTATAATTACAGGTATTACGTTCTGGCGCTCTCGATAGAAAATTTTTATATTCTTCTTGGCTCAGCCAAGCCACCTCAAAATTTTCGACTCATTACGCCATAAGCATGTGTGTGTGTGTAATTGGGTTTTTACAGACGTGTATATCAATCAGATATGATTATTTACGTCTGGGACCGATCTTTGAGACGTGACTCAGTCTCGAACCTGGGTCCGCTGAATCAGTTTATAACTTCCACTGTTAGCTGGATTACAGGTGCACGCCATAACGCCCATAAGCATGATAAGGCAGTACACATGTATATGGAAATATAGCGATGCATAATTATGCCCCCTTTGACTCCCCTCCCCTCCCCTCCCCTCCCCTCCCGTCCAGTTGCCCCCTATCAAAAACGTTAGAGAGGCCCCGATTATTATATGGAGGTGTGTTAATACACATTATGATTTATGACCATCGTTTGTATAATGATTATTTTTACGTAATTCATTATTAACTTTTTTCTTCTTTATTTCATACTGCATGGTTGGCCTGTTCAAGCTATATGCTAATCTGCTTCCAAAGGCGCCCTGCAGTTTAACAAATCATTATACATTAAAATGCAAAATTCATAACAATTAGGTAACAGGTAAATTACAAAAACGGAGAGTGAATTAATGGTCCCCCTAAAATGTACATATAATACTTGAATAGTAATGTTTTAATTCCATTGAGAGAAGATTTAAAGCTTTCTGTATATAATATATATATATATATATATATAAAGGGATCTGAGCATTACCAGGTAGTGCAAACAAACTGGCTCCTTATGCAATAGAATCTCTTTTCTATTTTGTCCTTGGGCGGGGTAGTTGGAGGGGGTATTTTAAAGAATAACTTCTTGACAGGAGCTTTTGTCATTTATCAGATTATTCAGCTCCGTATTCTTCTTAAGAGGTCCATTTCTCATTCATCACGTTTCTCACGATGGTTCTTCTTTTTCCTCTGTTAAAATAATCCGTTTTTTTTTTTTTTTTTTTTTGTTTTTTTTTGTTTCATAATTCGTCTTCTTCCTGTTCCCCTCTTCTTCCCTTTCTTCTCTTGCCTCATAATACTATAAGCCCCTATTTTACCTCAGGAACCACAAACAATTGCTTGTTTATTTGGAAGGTTTGAAATCGTATATCATAGTCCCTATACAACCTCTTCACGTGTTAAAATGACTTGCTCTTATAAACATCAACGATTTACGCGAATCATTCTGAACACCTATATATAGCCCTTCTGTCTTTCTGCACCCAGACCTATAGTACTGCACAAACCAATTCGACCAAAATAGACACGCTCTAGTAAGTCTTATTGTGTAAGGTTACCACCACTGCGCTAACACAATGATATTTGGAGCTTTAAGGTAGTGTCCGAATATCTAGGTGATCGAGTTATCACTTGAGCAGGTTTTGCAATTACAAATTCCTTCAAAATTACCCCATAAATTATTTTTTGGAAGTGCTTCCATATATAATTTGTTCAGTATGTATCATTCAACAACAGATACTGTACCAGTTTTAGTGCTTTCAGACAAAAGGCACAATTCAGCCAAATTTTGGAGCTATATGCCGCCGTACTATTGGGAATTTCAGTTCTACAATTTTTAAAGTGGAAATCGACAGCAATGTTAACATCTTCCTTGTATTAATGACAAAAACTTATTTTTAAAATTCATTTTAGCAGGTTTACCACAAAATAAGGAGTAAATATTAATTAGCTTTCGAATTAATACACATATGAGTTATTAGGAATAACCATGAGCCATAACAGATATTATACCTTTTTCCGAAACGTGAAAATCTTGCATTTAGCAATGTAGTGACTTTCAGACATAGTGCCGTAAAAAGGCCGGGAACAATTTTTAAGTTTTAAGAATTAAAAAAAAAAAATTATATTAAAAAGAGAAATATTGCGCAAAAGTATTCGTTAGGGTGTTACTAACTCCTATTTCCTATTTCCTATTTTGGCGCACTTTGGTTTGACTTGTGCCCACAGTGCGTCGGAGTAACGAACCTTCGGAAAAACAAACTTTAGGAATTATGAACCTTCGGAAAAACGGCATGTCACCGTATCAATTTCAGTTCAGTGGTCACACACTGTGCAAAAATACTGCTTCATCAATCATTTCCTTTTGCTGAGGCATTATCTAATGTAATATGCTCGACAGCGAATACCATGCATGAAGGAATATTCAACTATGTGTTATTACTATTAGTCTATAATTGTGAAAATTGTGAAAGTTGTAATTCAGTTTGTAAAATATGTTTGAAGAAAAAAAAGGATCATAAAGATAAATAAATAAATCAAATCAAATCAAATCAAATCAAAACTGACGAGTATATAGAATCCTTGCGTAAGTTCACTCTATTATATCAGGATATCTTTCCTAACTGCTTCCTTACTGATATAATACTATGTAAGTTATTACATTCCCATCTGTTGATATAAGTGTTGATATTTTGTGACTTATTGGCCCGAATTCACAAAGGAGGTTTAAACTTGGGTAAGGTTTAAACCTCCGTAAGCGTACTAAAATAAGCGTAAATAAGCGCACATTGCCCATGCGCGCGCTCAAAGAAAATATATGATTGGATCTGATTCCGTGCGCACGTACGCGTAAAAAACCCAGGAGGGGGTTTAAACCATGGTTTAAACTAAACCTCCTTTGTGAATTCGGGCCATTGAGTATACCTGTTGTAGATCCTGTTGAAGCTACTGCCACTGCTCTCATTGTATTTCTCTCAGGGAAGTGCAACACGATCAAATCAAATGCACACACAGTAAATAGTCCTGCACCCACTCCAGCCATCACACCAAAGGTACCGAACATCGGTAGGAGGCTCGGCAGGAATGACGTCACAAAGACTCCGACTGAAGTCGAAACGACGCCTAGGATGGCGACCATTCTATAGCCGAATCGTTCCGAAGCCAGTTTGATGAATGGGGCAAGCATGAGAGAAATACCGAGAGGGAGGGAGCCTACCCAACCTGAAAAGAGGAACGATGTCCGAGCATCAAAAAAAATTTATACTATCTGAATCAAAATGTTATCAATAATATCATGTATTGTTCTACATGCATGATTATGTATATCAATTTTTGGCTAACTTGCTGGCAATTTTTTGTCTAAACAACGCCCCTTCAAAATTATCTAGCGACATCTCTGAAAGGGAGTGAGCGAGAAAATGAAGGAAATTAATTTGCAATTCGGAGTCAGGCTTTGAGCTACTATTATATATTTTAAAAAAGTTTTTTAAATGGGGGGGGGGGGGGGAGGGGGGGAGGGGGGGGGGGGCATCCGTCCTGTGATGTATTTGAGCATAGGTAACTCCCCGGCACGGCACTTATGCCCATGAGCAAGGCATTTTATCTACAATGCTCTTTTATCGTACATCAAATAAATGAAGAGCTATAGGGATATTGATACCAGCGTGTGCATGCGTGTTTAAAAACAAAACAAAACAAAACAAAACAAAAAACTCCTTGCTGTTTATCACAAGATAATATTATTAACCGGTAGGCCTCCCGTTATCAACAGAAAGTCAACAAATGAAAAGAGTTGTGTTTATTTAGTCAGACCTTATTTTGTCTCGATACAGTTCCACACTACATAAGTCCCTCCGCTTGTATATAAACAAATGACATTTAAAAAAACTTCGAAGGGATATCATTTTGATTTGAAGCTTGAGGCAGTGAAAAAAAAAAATCTCATTTTAAAAATCCATTTAAGTTAAACTGCAATTACTTCAAAGGTGGCAGTAAGGTATACTTCTGAATTATTTTTAAAGATATTTTTAAGGGGGGGTCGGACAAAACTAATTTTCTGACAAGTAAGCTGAAAAAAACCCAGCCAAGCAGAAGATAAATGACAACATTGCGACAAAAATGTGGTTTCACATTCCCTTCTCCAGTGACACCCCTGTCCTTTTTTACTAAACAGCTACGAAAATTGAGGAAGGAAAATTTTATACGGAGTTATCATATATTGTATAATATACTCTGCATTTCGGGGTCATGTTGGTCACGTAACGTTCATACCAGAAAATATTAGGGAAGGTAAGGGAGAGTCGGATGAACAACATCATTCCCAGTAGGCCAAGAAAATTACATCCCTCCCCCCCCCCTTCAACTTAAAGACATTTATTTCCAACTTTCCAATATAAGTATACATTCTCCCGCTCCCCCGCAATTTTTCCACTCAGTATAATTGAGGAAGGAGTTATCACCCCCAGTGGCGGAGTTATCACCCCCAGTGGCGGATCCAGGGGGGGGGGGCCTGGGGGTCCGGGCTTGTCAGAGATTTTTTTTTTAGTTAAAAGGGGGCCCAAAAATGCTGAGGACCATTTTTATTCTTTCTTTCTTTTTTTTTTTTTTTTGCTTGTCAAAATTTTTCGTGAATATTGAGCCCCCTCTCTCAAGAAATCCTGGATCCGCCACTGATCACCCCCTCCCCCGACACTCTAGTGTACAATCCCCTGCCCAAATGATAGTTCCCCCACCGAATGAAACCATGATACAATAGCCGGAGATACCTGTCAATGTTGCACTGCTTCCAAAGTCTTCCTGAAATGCGACAAAGAGTAGGTTGTAGTTGAAAAGGAGCCCATTTAGCACGAAGTTGTAGAGGAACGTCGCGACGACCACCACACATCCCCATCGATTTCTCACCCATTGTCGAAGCGATAGGTGTCCCGTTGAGGAGGCTTGTCGGAACTCGACGGGCGCAGACATCTTTATTCGTTATGGTCACTCATGTTCGACGCAATGTCATAACATGGACGTATACGGTGTTCTACAGATAAAATAAGCAATGAAAATTTCGCAGGAACCTCGCCTGACCTAGTTTATCGTGCTAAGTGGAACCAGTTGTTTAGATGCCGCGGCGCAGTAAACGACACACATGTTTTATGGACGCAAGGCTGTTACTCAACCTAAACCGGGGGAGGGGTGGGAGGGGTCGATCCCGGAGCATTCTGGCAAATAAACTTGCAAGGCCCATCTAGATTAGAAAAAAGGACAACATTTTAGGGAAAGAGATAGTTTAGTCATCATCAAGACTATAGAGACGTATAGAGGTACGTGCATGCAGGGGCACGGGATGGTGTTTCATTAATGATTTAAGGTTTCGTTTATCTGCTTTTCTCACGTCTCCACTCTCATTCCCCAGCTTTTAACTGTCTCTCAACTTTTCTGCCCGAGTTTCATTCTAGTCCACTCCCATGCACATTTCATTATTTCTTCGACTCTTATCTTTCTATTTAGCGGAATATCTATTTATACTACTTTTCTTTTTGCCTGTTCTCTTGTCTCTTCTATTTTCGTTTATATTGTCTATCCAGGTCCAAAATACTGGAATTCTCCAAATCCCGACATATAAAATATATGTTAATGTATGTTGTATTCGAAAGCAAACGTAGACCTATGCGGAGGTTTGTAATATTTCCTTTTTTTAATTTACTCTCGTGATTACTTACTCGTGTATGTATAAGCCTGTTAAATTTCTTGTATTTATACTTTAAGCTGCGAAGTAGTGTTAGAAAATTACCATTGAACCAGCTGCATGCAGATCCCGTTACCTTTGTTTTCAATTTCATTGTCTTGTGAACCATAATTTCTTGTCTTGTCTTATTCTTTATTTTTTCAATTCCTTCCGTCCTGTAGCTTATTTCCTTCCTTTCTCCATTATTCCCATCTTCTTTTCTTTCTATAATTTGTAAATACATCACCAGTTTATTTGTAAATATCCATCATTATTTTTTTTTTCATGTGACACGTGAAAAAAAAAGGAAAAGTAAGCAACATTAACTGATCATCATTTTCGATCTGGCACATTTTCTCGAGGGGGGGAGGGGGGGGGGGGGGAGAGGGCGCTGACGCCTCTGACTTGTCCGAATATGAACTATCAACTATTCTGAATCTATTTTTATTTCTTCATCATTCTGAATACACTAGATAAGATATTTTTAAAAACTGATTCGGGAAGAGAAGAGAATATGGAAAAGGAAAAACAATGAATACGTAAGGAATTAGAAGAGGATAGATTGAAGGGGAAAAAACGAAGAAATACATTAGGAAAGAACAGAGGATATAGAAAAGGAAAAAAACAAAAAATACATAAGGAAATAAAAGAGGATAGATTAAAGGGAAAACAAAGAAATACTCAGTAAATTAGAAGAGGGTATAGATTAAATAGAAAAACAAAGAAATACATTAGAAAACAAGGAAATAGGATTTCTTTGTTTTTCTTATTTTCTATATCGTCTTCACCTCTTTCCTTATGTATTTCTTTGTTGTTGTTTTTTATTAATCCATATTATCCTCGTCTCATTTACTGAGTATTTCTTTGTTTTTCCTTTAATCTATCCTATTTTAATTCCTTATGTATTTCTTTTCTATCATGTTCCCTTCCCTGGTTAAACTTTTTTTGCACATAGCGCTGGTGATCGTTAATTAGTGCTGACGACTAAGACTCGTTTACCAGAGCACTTCTAGGATTTTTTCGCGAAAATGGCTAAACAGTTGTGTAAAAAAAAACATATGCGCGTATCGGTACGGCTGATCATTTTTTCTTCTTCTGATATTGATGCATTGTATTTACGAGTTCCATGTTTGTACGGTGGGAGTCTTTTTTCCCCCGAAGGTTTATTATTCCAAAGGTTCATTATTCCAAAGGTTCATTTTTCTGGAACACAAAATTCCCATACGAGGGGATTCATGGTTCCGAAAATTGGTTGCATTTAATCCCAAGGTTTGTAATTCTGAAGGGCCATTTATTGAAGGTTCATAATTGCAAAAGTTCAGAAGGGGGGTGGGCGAAGGGTTGTACAGTACACTCCCGCCCCCTCCCTGCGCCACACTTTTTAAAGTACCCCAAAAGTGCTCTTTTTAAATGAAAAAAAAAATCTATATATCATGATAAGTGCCCTTTTTTCTTATATGGGCCCCCTTTCCTTTTCAATAAGCGCCCTTTCATCTTCTGTAAGGGACCCATTTTCACCTCAAATGAGTGAACTTTTTCATATATGATAAGTGCCCTTTTCACCTCTGATATGTGCCCCTTTTAGATCTGATAAGTGCCCCTTGTGTCTTCTGATAACTTGCCCCATTTTACATATATTTCCTATTGTCGCTTCGAAACCATATTTCATTTTCGGAATTACGAACCATCGGAAAAACGACATGTGTGCCGGATCCAGGATTTTGTGAAGGAGGAGACCCACTATTCTGAAAATTTTCTGACAAGAAAAAAAAAAAAAGAAATTTAAAGGGCACCAGCATTTGTTGGTGTCTAGTGCCAGGGGAGGGGACCCGGGCCCCCTGGATCGACCCCTGAGGCGACATGTAACCGTC
This sequence comes from Heliocidaris tuberculata, assembly GCA_025618425.1. Classification (NCBI taxonomy): domain Eukaryota; kingdom Metazoa; phylum Echinodermata; class Echinoidea; order Camarodonta; family Echinometridae; genus Heliocidaris; species Heliocidaris tuberculata. The sequence goes on from CM046836.1 coordinate 45,821,635, forward strand.
AATACCTCCCTGCAGTCAGTAGATAATTTATTCTTTGCCTGTAATTTGATTAGTCAGATGCCTAGAATCTTGGTATGCGGTAGATCCTATCATGGTTTCTGTCTTTAACCTCTTTCGGAGAACAGACATCATAGTGGCGTATTAAGGGGTTTAGGCGATTGATAAACAAGGTGCCATATTAGATAAACTGCGCGAGTCTCATCGATCTTTTCTTGTAGGTCTTCACACGGGAAGGGGGGCTTACACCGTTACACCCTATGCTGGATAAACCATTATACATGTAGATTCCATTTAAAAAATGCGACATACTAGGCCTGATCTGAGGCCTAGATAAAGGGAATCCATAAGAGTACGAGGCGGCCTACAGGATTGCTAAAGTTCGGATGTTCGAGCAACCATCACCTCATGTTCGGGCAGCGAGGTGCCCGAATAATTCTTATTTCTTACGCAGTATATTTTGATGACGAAATAACATTTTTACCATAATAAAGGATTTTTTTAAAGGGCAACTAGATGGATATCATTATTCGGGCAGCGAGGTACCCGAATGTATAATTTTTAGTCTGCATGTAGACAGAAGGGAGTTAAGTCATAACAGAGTTAATGCCCTTCTGAATTTCAACACACCTAACATTGCTCGCTTCGCTTGCTCGCAAAATTTAGAAACAGGATAGTTGATATTCGGGTATAGGAGGTGTCAGCCCCCTTCGGAAATGTACCATTAAAAGGAATTTACATACTTTCACCCATTCTGTTTATTTTAGCCACCAAATAAGATAGGTATAGTTAACAAAATTTGACCTCTACCCCTCTAAAATCATATTTTGACGAACATGACGAAGATACACTTGAAAATAGCTCATTATATCATGCAGTAAACTATATAGAGCGGAACAATAAGAACATCTCTCTAAATAAGAAAAATAAACTAAGTTTGTCAACTTTGCTCAGGGAAAATGGCCCGTCCATAGTGAGGTAAAGACAATTAGCCTATCTTATTATTGTCGTTTAGGCGTATGCTTGTTCGTTCCAACCCAGCAACAACACGCAATATCGATTGAGAACAGAATGTGTCCTTTGTGCATGCATGGTCCGGCCAGCATAATTAACTATCTCGTCGTTATGTTAGAAGAGTTGAAAAATCCACTGATTGTAATGCAAATGTGAACTTTCTATTGATCAACATTCTTAAGACGATGTAGCTTCCAAATAATGCTCGTTCAGAAAGCTGTAAACCCATTACAACTACAGATTAATCCAGGCCATACAGTTAGAATGTCACTATAATGCATTCACCATAGCAAATATTTGGCTGCTATAGATTGCGATACAGTATTAGGAATTTATAATTGTATTCTTGGCGTGCATTCCTATTTACATTTTTTTTTGGGGGGGGGGGGGCCTGAAAAGGTAAAATGTGATTGGTTTGTCGGCTCGAACCACGTGATTTTGGGGGGGTCTAATCACCCATTCAAAGAAACATCTGAAGGATATCGCACGAGGTTACGCGCAAGGTTGCAAACCGTAGCTAGCTCTTTCCACTATCGTAGACAACGTCGTTTTGGAGGTTACTTAGCTTTGCTTCGTTTTGTGGACTTTCTTCGTTGCTTCGGTTGGTTATTACTTAACCTCGTGAACGATGGCTAACCATTATGGACTGAACTGCGTCGAATACACCCGCGAGGGTTCCCGGTGCAAGAGGAAGGCACCCCCAACCTTGGATGCATTCCGGTGCTGGCAACACAAACTGTAAGTGAATAATCATTTAATTATCTTACTTACGAAACATTACAAAAACTCACCGGCCTTTAAAATAACTCGTCCTCTAAACCCAGACCTAATTCTTGCAATAAATGCCTTAACGAACCTATTTTCCTTAAAGTTATGAAAAAAAATTCTTTCAAAGAAAAAAAAAAAGAAACCGGCACCAAGAAAAAAAAAGAAGGCTTATTTCCTAGCTGTACGAGCTCCGTGGCTTATAATACACAACTCGACGGGTTTACACAACTTTATTACAAGGTTGTTTAACAAATTTCACACAACCGTTTTCACACAACGATAAATTACACATCTGATTTAGAGTGTATCAATCTGGTACCGGTCCACGGAGCTTGTACAATGATGTACATGGGATGCATGTATGGCGTGCGGAAATGACATTTGCCATTCCACAACACCTTATTCAGGCAACATCATCATGTATAAGTGGGTGTGACACACAATGAGAGTTCCTATGTTCTGAATAAATTACCGATATTAGGTCAAACGGTGAAAATCAGCTTTTTGCCAACTTTAAAAGAAGCTGGAAAGAAAAAAATATTACTTCAATTCTTTTATATGATGTGGAGAAAGTGTTGATGTATAAATTCACAAAATTTCAGCTCCATATTTAGCGACCTTCCAGGCCTATTTGGGGTTAAAGCAAAGATCAAGAGGTGATTGACCTTTATGTTCGGACATGGAAAATGGTGGCATAATTAACATGATTAGATAGCTTGTGTAATTACCTTTCTAAATATGTCAATACCAACAAAACTGACTCAGTTGTTACAAAGGTATGGTCATTTCAAAATTGAAAAAAGTATCAATTTTTAGCCGACTTGCCTGTGGAATGCGTGCCATAGTGCAAAACGTTAGACCGATGGGACTCAAACTTAAAATTTCAGCATGGGAAAAGTCGATTACCCCATAAACAAATTTGGGCCAATTTGAAGGGGGTAGGGTTTAAACTTTAAAAAATTGGGTGTTTTGACATTGAATGATGTGACCCCCACTATATCGTATGGGGCGCAAAATTACGAGATCTCTTTTTAAATTAACAATGGGAAATCCACTGAGTATCGCTGTGGGGGGGGGGGGGGGTCTCTACGGATAAACTCCCTCAATCGAATCAATTATATTCCATCTTTACGCATCCATCATTCATATACCCATTCCTTAAATGCTGTCCTTTATTTAATTTGACAAAACTGATTTTATTGCTAATAGGAAAACGTCGATTATGATGACAAGTATTATAAAGAATAATAATTGTTCATTACTTCATTTTAAAGTCATGTATTTTCTCTTTCAATGTGTTTGATCTTTTATTACAGCCAGCCAGCCAGCCGGGGTTCGATGCTGTGCGCAGGTTGGACTAGAGATCGCAGACGAGCGGCTGCACCCGCGCGGTCTTCATACGCTCGAAGGAGAGGCCGGCGACGAGCTCTACTGCACGCAACACGGTATGTACTAAATTTAATACAAATTTGATGAGCTGAAATTAAAACATAAGAAACATTTACTCACGTATTTGAATATTTTGGATTTACATTACTTGTTTTAACAACAATAATAATATATAGGCCTAAACGTTCAATTTGAAAATGCATGTTACTCAAATTAAGCCTCCCACTATTTTGAGTAGACAGGTTAAAAAAATATCAGAAAAGGGCTCGAAAATTGTCATTAATGATTGAAATCATATCAGCCCCCACTTTCAAAAACGCTCTGCGGCCCATGTCTTTATAATCATAAAACAGCAGATATGGATCTCAAACACTTTAGGCCTAGTTCTTATATATTTTAGATATCAAATGTTATGCCCCTGTAATGGATATCGATATTTTCTTTAATGAATAAACTCTTAAGTATTGTTTGGTACTTTAATTCTATAAATATAATATGCCGAAGATATCCATTTGTACCTTTAATGCATTGCCAAATTAAATCATTATGCAAGAATTCAATTTTCCTTTAAAACTAATCTTGTATAATAGCACAATTATTTCCGTTACCTGATTATTTGGGTTTATGATAGAATCCATTTTCAGGAATGCCTTAACTGTTCATGTTGAAGAAGACCTTGTGCTAAGCAACAAAGCCTATTGAATTGGGGCTGTGTTATATTCTTTACTATTACAGTTCTTGTATTTGTCATACCACACTGCCTCTTGATGGTCGAATAGAAACATTTCTGTCCTTTCTGGCAGCTGAGAAGCTTGGTATTTTAATCTTTGCATTTATGATTGATATAAACTGATACAGGGAGTCGAAAGGGGTCACCACCCACCCCTCCTCCCTTGAGGATACACAATCATGGCTTAAAAATTCATGAATATGGGCCCATTTCAATAATGTATTTATAAAAAAAATTATTTGATATTAATTTTATCCCACTTTGCATAGAGTCGTTATGTCTGATACTCCCCAAGGAAACTGTAAACTATCATGAGCAAATTATTTCTAACACCACGTATAAAGTACGAAATTGATAAACTGGTCTACTAGTGAGAATGTATCTTCATTATATACCAATTTATTTTTCACTCCTATAAAAGGGAATAATACATCCCAAAGAAGTTCTATGTACTTGTTCTTCGCGAAAAAAAGAAAAGAAAAAAAAAAGCATACACCGAATACCGATTTGAAGAATTATAAGAGAACAGTGATAGATGTCCTCAGTCAAGCTAAACCAAAAAGACAATTTAGGGAAATCTCGTTCGAGACTCGTTTTAGGACTCCTCTTCTCATCTTTTGTTTTGATATACAAGTCACATATTCAATTCATCTTTTAAAAAAGAAGATAGTAATAGTATTATCAGTTGAAGACCTTTTTATTTTTAGGGCTGCTGTTGGGGTAGTTAAATGCTTAACAAAGATCTTTAATTTTCTATAATGTTCTTATTATTACAGACTAATCTGCAGAAGCAGCGAGGGGGAAACCGAGGGGGGGATACTTGGTCGAACACTGCTGAGGCTCTCGGGACGAAATTAAACGCCTTGCTACAGGAGTAGTGGGGAGGAAGCTGAGACGGGTATTGCATGGTCACTCAAACCAGGCCCGCTGCTTTATCGTAGTCAAGAAAGACTGGGTGTGGTCAGTGGAGCCAGACGCCGGAGGTCATTCCTTTCTTTGACCACCCGTTAAAAAAATCCAAGAAGGTAAGCTAATATTCTACATAACTCGACTATTTTAACATTAATAAAAAATAATTTGATGTAATGGACTAACGTTAATCAAATTGTATGCATTTCTTTTTGACAACCTAATAGTTGCCACATGACTTACCCACATAGCGACAGCTACAGCTATGGATTGAATAGCAACGGATGAATTCCTAATAATAATAATAATAATAGTAATAATAATAATAGTAATAATAATAATAATAATAATAATAATAATAATAATAATAATAATAATAATAATAATAATAATAATCAATAATGATAATGATAATGATGATGATAATAATAATAATAATAATAATAATAATGATAATCAATAATGATAATGATAATGATGATGATAATAATAATAATAATAATAATAATAATAATAGCAACGCTAATGCTAATAATGATAATAATGATAATAACGATAGTAATGGTAATAATGATTCTTGTATAGCGCAGATGTCTGTCAGACTTGACACTCATGGAGACCCTACACTTGTCACAGCGTTTTTAGAAGTTAACTTCTTCGATAAAATTATTTTTATTAATCAGCATTATTGCTGTTTGTAATTATTTTTTTATTTTTAGTTTGGATCTATGCCCTTTTCAACATTCATTTTTTTCTCTCTCTTTTCATTCCACAGATCAGGACTCACCGTGGGACGCGCATACAAACAATGATGGTAAGTATGCAGGTATTTTCAATGTCTACCTTGCATGTGACAAAATGTTCCTACTCACCAGACCTGACTTGGAGATGGTGACCTGTGAATAATGAGCCTACGGGGCACTGACCCTTAAACTGTGGGTGAACGGCACGCCAAGTCTGGCACTTCCCTTTCCTTTCTTTCTTTTTTCCCCTTTTCTTTCCTTTATATTCTGGTATGTTAGGGCTTATCATATGTTTTCCTGGATTGCATGCCACAAGATACATCATACTTTTTGTATGTCATGGCGATTTTTTAAGGGAGTAGCATAGGTTTCACTCGATTCCATTACAACTTGATTTCTGTATTGATGTTTTTTAAATTTTTATATTGTTTGGTGTAATTAATGCTTGACTGGGAGATCATGACCTGTGAATGATGAGCCTACGGGGCACTGGCCCTTAAAGGCCAAGTCCACACTAATATCAAGTTGATTTGAATAAACAGAATAAAATTAAACAAGCATAACAGTGAAAATTTCACTGAAATCGAATATAAAATAAGAAAGCTACGGCATTTTGAAGTTTTGCATTATTTCATGAAACAGTGATATGCATAACATGGGCGGTATGCAAATGAGTGAACCGATGATGTCACACACTCACTTTTCCTTATGTATTTTATGATATGAAATTTCAAATATTTCAATTTTTATGGATGTGATTATAAAGAATCTCTCCCTTGTATCAAAATAAGTTACAATAATGATGATTTTACATGTTCCATAAGGAGTCAAAACATGCTTTACATTACTGAAGCCAAAAATCGAAATATATGAGATGTCATATAATAAATACATAAGGAAAAGTGAGTGTGTGTTCACTCATTTGCATACCGCCCATGTTATGCATATCACTGTATCAAGAAATAATGCAAAACTTCAATATGACGTCACTTTCTTATTTTACATTCGATTTCAATAAAATTTTCACTATTATGGTTGTTTAATTTTACTTTGTTTATTCAAATCAACTTGATATTAGTGTGGACTTGGCCTTTTTAACTGTGGGTGAACGGCACGCCAAGTCTGGTGCTTTCCTTCCTTCCTTTCTCTTTTTTTTTCATTTTTCCCCTGGATTCCATGACATCAGAATTATGGTATTTTTGTGGGTTTTTTTTTTTTTTTTTTAAATATGAAATAGTTTTCCTCCCTTATTTTATGTTATGTCATGGCGGGTTTTTGTTGTTGTTGTTGGTGGTTTTTTTGTTTTTGTTTCTGTTTTTTGGTGGGGTAGGTCTAAGCATATTTTTCCCGTTTTTTAATATAATATGGCGATTTCTTTTTTTCATTATTATGAGCGTTTTGTATATATATATATATATATATATATATCTGGGGTTTTTTCTCTCTTGTGTCATACGGGGCTTTTTTTTTTTTTGGGGGGGGGGGTAGAAGATGTCTAGTTGGATTTCATGACAACAAAGATATCATGTATTGATTTTATAACGTAAAAAATGTTAAGTTTAGGTTATGCCTGGCTGGGAGATGGTGACCTGTGAATGATGAGCCTACGGGGCGCTAGCCCTTAAACTGTGGGTGAACGGCACGCCCAGTCATCAGGCGCTTTTTTTTTTTTCTTTTCTTTTTCTTTTTTTTTTTTTGGTATACATCTTAGTATAGGTTTTCCTAGATCCCATGACATTAGTGATATGTATTTATTTTAAGTATGAATTAACAATATGTCTTTTTTAGTGGAACTGCTTAGCATAGGTTTTCCTGGACCCCATGTACTTTTTTATTAAAATGTGGATGAACGGATGAACCTTTTTTTTTTCAAGGGGGGGGGGCTTATAGCTTTCCTGGATCCAATGACACAATAGATAATTTGTCATGGTTTTTTCTTTTATTATTATTTTTAAAGCTTTTTCTTTTTATTTTATTTTTTTTTATGGGGAAGGGTTCAGCCCAGGTTTTACCTGGGTTCCATAGCAATAGAGAATATTTAATGTTATAATGTTAAGTGTAGGTTATGCCTGGCTGGGAGATGGTGACCTGTGAATGATGAGCCTACGGGGCACTAGCCCTTAAACTATGGGTGAATGGCACGCCCAGTCATCAGGCGCCTTTTTTCTTTTTATGGTACAGCTTAGCATAGGTTTACTGGATCCCTTGACTGTATTTATTTTAAGTGTGGATTAACCGTATGTCTAGTAAGGTCCTTTTTTTGTATAGGTTGCCCATGGATTCAATGACGCAAGAGATCATCTAATGTTTTGTCTTGTTTTTCTTTTCTTTTTTATGTCATTGCGATATATTTTTATTTATTTTTTTTTTTTGGGGGGGGGGGTTGGGGGTTGGAAGGCTTTGCATAGGTTTGTCTGGATTTTAAGGCAACAAAGATATAATGTACTGATTTAATAATGTTATAATATTTAGTGTAGCTTATGCCTGACTTGGAGATGGTGACCTGTGAATAATGAGCCTACGGGGCACTGACCCTTAAACTGTGGGTGAACGGCACGCCAAGGCTGGTACTTTTTCCTTTTTGTTTTTTTGTTTTTTTCCTTTCTTTTTTTTTTCTTTTTCCTTTTCTTTTCTTTTCTGTTCTGTTATGTTAGGGCTTATCTAATGTTTTCTAGATTGCAGGACACAAAAATACATTTTTATGTCATGATGGCGTTTTTTAAGTGATTAGCATAGATTTCACTGGATTCCATTTCAACTTATATCATGTATTGATTTTTTTTTGGTTTTGTTTTTATTGTTTGGTGTAATTAATGCCTGACTGGGAGATGGTTACCTGTACATGATGAGCCTTATGGGGCACTAGCCCTGAAACTGTGGGTGAACGGCATGCCCAGTCATCAGGATTTTTTTTTTTTTGGTACATCTTAGCATAGGTTTTCCTGGATCCCATGACATTAATGATATGCATTTATTTTAAGTGTGGATTAACAGTATGTTTTGTTTTTTTGTGGTACCGCTTAGCATAGGTTGACCCTGGATCCCATTTACTTTTTCTCAAAATGTGGATAAAAGGATGAACTGTTTTTGTTTTTGTTTTTGTTTTTGTTTTGTTTTTGTTTTTTGTTTTTGTTTTTTTTTTTTTTTGGGGGGGGGGGGCTTATAGCTTTCCTGGATCCCATGACACGCAATAGATAATTTTTTTAACATATGTCATGGTGCTTTGTTTTGTTTTTTATTTGGCTTAACATAGGCTCCTCTGAATTCAGTGACACAATAATGTGTCATGCATGGTTTGGGGGAGTTGTTTAAAAGCTTTTTTTTTTTCTTCTTCTTCTTCTTTTCGATGGGGTAGGACTTGGCGCAGGTTTTACCTGGGTTCCATGGCAACAATGATCTAGATATTATAATGGTATGATATTAAGTGTAGGTTATGCCTGGCTGGGAGATGGTGACCTGTGAATGATGTGCCTACGGGGCACTAGCCCTTAAACTGTGGGTGAACGGCACGCCCAGTCATCAGGCACTTTTTTTTTTCTTCTTCTTTTTTTATGGTACTGCTTGGCATAGGTTTACTGGATCCCATGACATTAGTGATAGGTATTTATTTTAAGTGTTGATTAACCGTATGCCTAGTAAGGTGCTTTCCTTTTTTTTTTTGTTGTTGTTGTTGTTGGTATGGCTAGTGTAGGTTTCTCTGGTTTCCATGACAAAGATCTTACGTCTTTTTAATGCCCCGTATGAACGGATGAACGTTATGCCCAGTTTTTCTAATTTTTGATTTGATGTAGGGCATTCCATTGGTTCCCTGGATTCCATGACATAAGAATTATGGTATTTTTGTGGGGCTTTTTTTAATATGAAAAAACTTCTTTCCCCCTCCTTCTTTGTTATGTCATGGCGGGTTTTTTTACAGTTTTTTTTTTTTTTTTTTTTTTTGGTGGGGTAGGTCTAAGCATATTTTTCACTGTTTTTAATATAATATGGCAATTTTTTAAAAAAATTATGAGCGTTTTGTATATATATATATATATATATATATGAATATGTATATCATTTTTTTCTTGTGTCATACGTTTTTTTTTGTGGGGGGGGGGGAGGGTGGGTAGAAAAGGTCTAGCTGGATTCCATGACAACAAAGATATCATGTACGATTTAAAAACATAAAAATGTGAAGTTTAGGTTATGCCTGGCTGGGAGATGGTGACCTGTGAATGATGAGCCTATGGGGCGCTAGCTCTTAAACTGTGGGTGAACGGCACGCCCAGTCATCAGACGCTTTATTTTTCTCTCTTTTTTTTTTTTTTTTTTTGTACATCTTAGCATAGGTTTTCCTAGATCCCATGACATTAGTGATATGTATTTATTTTAAGTTTGGATTAACTGTATGTCTTTTTTTGGTGGTACCGCTTAGCATAGGTTGACCCTGGATCCCATTTACTTTTTATTAAAATGTGGATGAACGGATGAACCCTTTTTTTTGGGGGGGGGGGGGCTTATAGCTTTCCTGGATCCCATGACACGATAGATAATTTTATTGTAAATATATGTCATGGTGCTTTGTTTTGTTTTTTTGTGGGGCTTAACATAGGCTCCTCTGGATTCAATGACACAATAATGTGTCATGGTTTGGGGGGAGTTGTTTTAAAGCTTTTTCTTTTCTTTTTTACTTTTGGATGGGGTAGGACTTAGCGCAGGTTTTAACTGGGTTCCATGGCAACAATGATATCATATGCAGATTTTATAATGTTTTAATATTAAGTGTAGGTTATGCCTGGCTGGGAGATGGTGACCTGTGAATGATGAGCCTACGGGGCACTAGCCCTTAAACTGTGGGTGAACGGCACGCCAAGTCATCAGGCGCTTTCTTTTTCATTGTACAGCTTAGCATAGGTTTACTGCATCCCTTGACATTAGTGATATGTATTTAGTTTAAGTGTCGATTAACCGTATGCTTAGTAAGGTCCTTTTTTGTATAGGTTGCCCCTGGATTCATTGACACAAGGGATCATGTAGGGTTTTGTCTTGTTTTTCATTTTTTAATATGTCATTGCGATTTTTTTTTTTGGGGGGGGGGGTTAGAAGGCTTTGCATAGGTCTGCTGGATTTTAAGATAACAAAGATATCATGTACTGAATTAATAATGTCATAATATTTAGTGTAGCTTATGCCTGACTTGGAGATGGTGACCTGTGAATAATGAGCCTACGGGGCACTGACCCTTAAACTGTGGGTGAACGGCACGCCAAGTCTGGTACTTTTCTTTCTTTCCTTTCCTTTTTTTAAAAATCTTTTCTTTTCTATTCTATTATGTTAGGGATTATCATATGTTTTCCTAGATTGCATGACACAAAAAATACATTTTTTATGTCATGGCGTTTTTTTAAGCGACTAGCATAGATTTCATTGGATTCCACTTCAGCTTATATCATGTATTGCTGTTTTTTTGTTTTTTGTTTCTTGTTTTTGTGTTTTGTTTTTTAATATTGATTGGTGTAATTAATGCCTGACTTGGAGATGGTGACCTGTGAATGATGAGCCTACGGGGCACTAGCCCTTAAACTGTGGGTGAACGGCACGCCCAGTCATCAGGCGCTTTTTTTTTTTCTTCTTCTTTCTCTCTCTCTCTCTCGCTCTTTTTTTTTTTTTTTTTTTTTTTTTGGTATGGCTAGTGTATGTTTCTCTGGTTTCCATGACAAAGATCTTACGAATTTTTTAATGTCCCGTATGAACGGATGAATGTTAATGCCCAGATTTTCTATTTTTTGGTTTGATGTAGGGCATTCCATTGATTCCTTGGATTCCATGACATAAGAATTATGATATTTGTGTGGGTTTTTTTTAATATGAAATAGCGTCTTTTCCCCTCTTTTCTAATGTCACGGCGTTGTTTTGGGGTTTTTTTTTCTTTTTAGTTTTTTCTTTTGTTTTTTCGGTGGGGTAGGTCTAAGCATATTTTTCACGTTTTTAATATAATTTGCGATTTTTTGTTTTAAAATTATGAGCGTTTTGTGTATATATATATATACACATTCCTTGTGTCATACGGTTTTTTTTTTGGGGGGGGGGGTAGAATAAGTCTAGCTGGATTCCATGACGACAAAGATATCATGTACGGATTTTATAACGTAAAAATGTTAAGTGTAGGTAATGTCTGGCTGGGAGATAGTGACCTGTGAATATGAGCCTACGGGGCACTAGCCCTTAAACTGTGGGTGAACGGCACGCCCAGTCATCAGGCGCTTCCCCCCCCCCCTTTTTTTCATGGTACAGCTTAGCATAGGTTTACTGGATCCCATGACATTAGTGATATGTATTTATTTTAAGTGTAGATTAACCGTACGCCTATAGTAAGGTCCTGTTTTGTATAGGTTGCAACTGGATTCAGTAACACAAGAGATCATGTAGTGTTTTGTCTTGTTTTTCATTTTTTAATATGTCATTGCGATTTTTTTTTTTTTGGGGGGGGTAGGAAGGTTTTGCATAGGTTTGTCTGGATTCTAAGACTACAGAGATATCTTGTACTGATTTAATAATGTTATAATATTTAGTGTAGCTCATGCCTGACTTGTCAGGTGCTTTCCTTTTCTTTCTTTCTTTCTCTCTTTTTTTGTTGGAATGGCTAGTGTAGGTTTCTCTGGTCTCCATGACATAAGATCTTAACGTATTTTTAAAATCACGGATGAACAGATGAACTTAACGTTTTTCTAATTTTGTGTTTTTTTTTGTAGGACATTCCATTGGTTCCTTGGATTCCATGACATAAGACTTATCATATTTTTGTGGGGTTTTTTTAATATGAAATAGCTTCTTTTTTCCCCTTCTTCTTTTATGTCATGGCGTTGTTGATGTTTTTTTTTTTTTGGGGGGGGGGGGGTTTAGTTTTTTTTTTGGTTTTTTTTGTGGGGTAAGTCTAAGCATATCTTTCACGTTTTTTAATATGATATGGCGATTTTTTTGTGTTTTTAAAATTATGAGCGTTTTGTATATATATATATACATATAAACGTATGACACAAGGAATATATATATATATATATATATATATATATATATATATATATTATATATATATATATATATATATATTTATTTATATATATATTCCTTGTGTCATACGTTTTTTGTTTGTTTGTTTGTTGTTGTTGTTGTTTTTTTTTTGGGGGGGGGGGGAGGTCAGAATAGATCTAGCTGGATTCCATGACGACAAAGATATCATGTACTGATTTTATAACGTAAAATGTTAAGTGTAGGTAATGCCTGGTTGGGAGATGGTGACCTGTGAATGATGAGCCTACGGGGCACTAGCCCTTAAACTGTGGGTGAACGGCACGCCCAGTCATCAGGCGCTTTTTTTTTTCCTTCTTTTTTATGGTACTGCTTGGCATAGGTTTACTGGATCCCATGACGTTAGTGATAGGTATTTATTTTAAGTGTGGATTAACCGTATGCCTAGTAAGGTCCTTTTTGTATATGTTGCCCATGGATTCAATGACACAAGAGGTCATGTAGTATTTTGACTTGTTTTTCATTTTTTAATATGTCATTGAGATTTTTTATTTATTTTTTTTTTGGGGGGGTAGGAAGGCTTTGAATAGGTTTGTCTGGATTTTAAGACAACAAAGATATCATGTACTGATTTAGTAATGTTTGATATTTAGTGTAGCTTATGCCTGACTTGGAGATGGTGACCTGTGAATAATGAGCCTACGGGGCACTGACCCTTAAACTGTGGGTGAACGGCACGCCAAGTCAGGTGCTTTCTTTCTTTTCTTCTCTCTCTCTCTCCTTTTTTGTTTTGTTTTGTTTTTGGTATGAATAGTGTAGGTTTTTCTGGTTTTCATGACAAAGATCTTACGATTTGTTTAATGCCCCGGATGAACGGATAAACGTTATGCCCAGTTTTTCTATTATTTTTTTGGTTGTTTTTGTTTGTTTGTTTGTTTGGGGTTTTTTTGGAGGGCATTCCATTGGTTTCCTGGATTCCATGACATAAGAATTATGGTATTTTTGTGGGGTTTTTAAAATATGAAATTGTTTGTTATTTTTTTTTCTGTTATGTCATGGCGTTTTTTGTTTTTGTTTTTTGGTGGGGTAGGTCTAAGATATTTTTCACGGTTTTTTATATATCATGGCGATTTAAAAAAATTATGATCGTTTTGTGTATATATATATATATATATATATATATATATATATATATATATATAAAATATTTAGTATAGCTTATGCCCGACTTGGAGATGGTGATCTATGAATAATGAGCCTAGGGTGTACTGACCCTTACACTGTGGGTGAACGGCACGCCAAGTCTGGTACTTTTCTTTCCTTTTCTTTACTTTTCTTTTTGTTTTTAATTCTTCAGGCTTCGAATTGGCACGACCCAAGATATATATTTTTTGTCATAGCTTCGTTACACTGGATACCATTAAAACAGATATTATTAATTGATTTTATTTCTAATTCTATATGTTTACTGTAATTAATGGCTGACTGGGAGATGGTGACCTGTGAATGATGAGCCTACGGGGCACTCGCCCTTAAACTGTAGGTCGGGTGCTTTTCTTTTTCCTTTCCTTTTTTTTTTCTCTTCTTTCTGTTGGAGTCTATCATGCATAAGTTTCACTGGATTCATCACACATTACATGAGATATGTATTAATCCATTTTTTTTACATGACTTTGTTATGTTTAGTAACTAACCATAGGTTTTTCTGGATCCCATTATCACCAGAGATATCATGCATTTATATAGGTTTGTTTTTTTTAATGCATAAATTGTATGCCCAGTCGGGTGCTTTTTTAGTTGGATGATATATATATATATATATATATATAATTGTGAGAAATGAAAATGAGAGGATAATGGTTGCGTAGCTTAAATCAAAGTTCCCCAGAGCTGTCCTCCCTTTTTGAAATTTTTGCAAAGGTTGAAAAAATGTCTCCGCCATTATTTCCACGAGAGTTGCCAAAGCTGTTGTATATGTTATTTCCTTACAATTATATATATATATATATATATATTTATGTATATAGTCTTTTTGGAGATTATTATTTTTTAAATTCATCTATAATTTATACTATTTTTATTTTTATTTATTTTTTTTAAATTTTTTTTTTAGGGGAACAGGACTCCAGAGAGAGAGATATATATATAGGTTGAAGTTTTGTTTTGTAAGGGTTTTCAAAGTATTACCTGAATTCTATGAACAAGAGACATACTGATTTATTTATATATATATATATATATATATATATTTTTTTTTTTTTTTTTTAATGTCATGGCTCCTTTTTTTTAGGGCTTAAGATTCCTTTTCCTAGATTCCATGACAGCAGAGATGTATTTATTTTTTTTTATGTGTATGAACAGTATGCCCAGTTGGGTGCTTTTTGCGGGGGGGGGGGGGTTGTTGGTCATACTATATATATATATATATATATATATATATATATATATATATATATATATATATATATATATATATATATATATATATATATACACACATACACATACATTTGCTTCTACCTTAAAAGTCAGCAAATAAACTTGAAGAAGGCCAGGAGCCGAAAGCTTGTAAATACACCGAGTGACCTGCTTCATTCTGTTTCCATCATTGTCTCTTCACATATCTAAATTTAACATGGTTCAACCGAACGGTACACACATCCACACCTCTCTCGATATGACCTGGCGTTTCCGTTTTAACATGCGGGGTTTTTTTTTTTTGGGGGGGGGGGTTGGGGGGACGGTAGGGGCTTGACATAAGTTTCTCTGGATTCCATGACAAGAGGGAGATGTCATGTATTAGTGGGTTTTCGTGGGGGTGGGGGTTGTCATCGTGTGTTTTTTATTCCTTTTTTTTTTGTCAGGTTTTTTTGGGGGAGAGCTCATTTCTATGAGCTCTTATTTTTCTGATGCTGTTATGATTAATTCTACTTGCATCTTTGTTTTACCTTTGCTTTTCAACATTTGCTTCTATCTTTGCTTACAAATTTGAACACTGTATATCAAATTTGTTGCAACATCTCCTTTCAGCTCTCATTCACTATCACTATGATTCAAATCTATAATATCCTTGCATTTTTTGAAATGTATATCAGTACATCAGTCATCAGATTTTGCTGCAAAAATATTCCAACCCTTTCATTTTTGCAAGATTTTCTAATCCCTCATTCTATCTGTATTTTGCTAGCTCTTTGAATATGTTGAATAAGTTGTATTTAATTCACTACAAGACTTTCTTATCACCCCTTCCGTATATTATACTTGCAACTTTGATAACTGAATACGTCAGATTCATCACAAGATTTTCAGTCACCCTTATATATGAAAATGCATCAAATCTCTATTTTGTGTCCTGTCTCTATATGAATCAAATCTATAATCTTGTATCTTTGAATACTCTATATGTCCAATTCTTTGCAAGATTCTCTCACCCCCTACTATTATTATGATTACTAAATGTATTACCAACTTTGTTTGAAATATTTCCACCTTGCTTGAGAAATTTACTTGTATCTTTCAATACTTTAGGTTGGATTTAGTTTAAACTAAGCCCCCCCCCCCCTTTCCCTTTGTCACGTTGAATTACCAAATCGACTTCCATCTTTGTATAATTGATTCACTGAAAGTTTTTCAATCCCCTGCAATCCTTGTGAATTTTTAAATTTACTTGCATTCTTTATGCTGTACACCATATACCTAGATTAATTGCAAGATTCTCTATCGCCATGAATTATCAAATCATTTTGCATCTTTGGAAGATTTTCTATCCCCCTTCTATCCCTGTGAGTATTGAAATTTACTTGTTCACCGGGGGAGCGTTTCATCAAGCGTTTTGTCAGTGAATTTTACTGACAAATTTGCTCTCAGCCAATCAGATGCAAGGATTTCAGTAGCTTATAACAGTTGTCGGTAAAAAATCACTGACAAAACGCTTCATGAAACGCTCCCCAGATTCATTTCAAGATATTTTACCCTCCCCCTTTCTGTCACTATTATCAAGTCTTTTATGCGTTCTTTTTCTTAAATTTTCTAAACCTCCCCCCCCCCCCTCCTATCGCTGTGAATTATGAAATTTACTTTTATTTGTTTATGGTGTGCTGTACACCAGTTTCTATCGTATAAATTATCTACTCCCATCTTTAACTAACTGTTCTTTTTCAAACTTCCACCCCTTATCAAGACAGATTCAGTGATTAAGGTCGCTTTTTCCCTCCAAATTATAATGGTGATGCCAGACCATTAATGACAGTAATAGTAAAAGTAATTGTAATGATAATGATAGTGACAATAATAACTATAATAATAATAATGATAATGATGATGATAATGATATTAATAATTGCAAGATATTATGAATTGCCACCCTTCTCTCTATGAATTACCGAATCATTTTGCATATTTTATTTTGAGTGAGCGATTTTATATTTCAGAGGAAATATTTTTTTTGACTCCTCTTTCCCACTTTATTTTAAATACATTTTTTCTTATCACAAACTAAAAAAAAAAATCGCTTACGTCGCCTCTGTTAAGGACAATTCATGCCAACCAATCGTATCTATGAGAATAGAAATACTATGAATAGCATTCTTTGCTAATCAAATCTGAATTCAATGTACAGTTGCATTGATCATTTTTTTAATGTTAAGTAATCCCGCTTTAATTGATACATCAAATTGTATAACATATAATGCATCTGATTTTTTTTTTAATCTTTTTTTTTTTTTCAAATCTGTTATATTGCAAACGCTATGGTACTTTTCGTTTTTAGCACCCCTAAATATACGATAGTATTATTAGATTGTCACTCAAATTGATTATTTATTGATCACATATTACCTATATGTAGCCCACTTGCAATATCCAGGCAAAGGTGAATAGAACATTAAATGAAACAGATGAAGGTCAGTTTGAGATTTAAATTCCATCTCTGGGCTCAAGATGGAATTTTACTCAGTCATTATTGTAGTGACTCGCAATATGAAGGAGGAATTGTACATGACAAAATGCCTTTTATCGGAAATACATACAAGTCGATTCCATAATGATTTAATCTTTGTTTTACCAAGTTAAGTTTGCATATTGCAGACATGCATATGTAAATTTAATGCGTTGAATAATTTGCAATAGGGTGTATGAACCCAGACGTGGGAGCAATACCCCCTTTTGTATCAGCAGCTTTGTTTTCATTTCCAGACGTGGAAGTGTTAATGAAGTTGATCAATTCAGAATAAATTTAAGAATAAATTACTTTGTGCGTCATTATGTCATGCTGCAATGTCTTGTACTTGTCATAAAATAAGTTTTTCCTTTAAAATCACAATAAAAGTGCCAAAAGCTAATACTGCCATAAGCTAATACTGCCATAAAAAGTTTGAAATTGCAAGTGGGAAATGTTTAACCTGATTTCACTTTGTCAAATGAAATGTTGATTATAGTTACTGTCATAAAAACAGATATATCACAAAAGAAAGCTAACTGTTTCACTTTAAACTGAATTTTGCCTTCGC
Source organism: Heliocidaris tuberculata (assembly GCA_025618425.1). Taxonomy (NCBI): domain Eukaryota; kingdom Metazoa; phylum Echinodermata; class Echinoidea; order Camarodonta; family Echinometridae; genus Heliocidaris; species Heliocidaris tuberculata. Next base: position 45,839,700 of record CM046836.1, read on the forward strand.
ATGAAATCATTTTCATTTCTACGAAATTGTTAATTCTTGTGCAATGCTATGCAAGTCGCTGAGCTTGAATATTGATATATCTTACAAAATATATTTTGTGTAATATTTATTGTTATATTTTCGTATTGTGACATGATTTAATTTGCTTTGTATATATTCTTTTCATGATTAAGGAGTTCCTTTATCAATATCGTTATCATATTTATTTCCAAGATGCCTATATTGATGGCTGCATTACAATGCACATCATGCTTTTAGTTCTGCTGTATAGGTTTATAGTACCGTTTTCTTATTTTGCTAATTTTCAGTGAGAAATGAACATATTTCTGCATGTTTAAAATAATGTATTGCACATGGGTTTAAACTAAAAATCATTTGCCGTTTATGAAATATTTTACATCAAAGAGGGATGATTGCAAAGTAAATGAATAATAAGGCATAGATGAAAATGTAGTATTAATTTGTATCACGGCCATTGTAAGTAAACTTTGCTAAATTGTAAATGTATTATGTGTTGGTAAAGTTTTAGCACATTTAGATACCCATTCTCCTGTTACATATCTTTTAACCCTCCCCAAGATGAGGAAGGAGGCTATATAGCGCTCCTGGAGCCAAGTGTCTCAAGCTTGGTTGTTAGTTACAATATCTATAGGTGTACGTAAGTTAACATGTAGCACTGGTGAGTTAGGAACTGTCACAAGTGTAGCTATACCCTAAAAACTGCATTCATTCTCAGTTTAACCATCAAGTTTTATTTTACAGTGAGGATATTTGTAAATTAAAGCAGTATCAGTCTGCTTCTCTCACTGCTTTGGTTACAGGCATGTAATCATTTTACCTGTTGGATGTCAATGATATTCAAGCTAAAACCATTCAATTACTTTGGAAAGTAATATTTTACTATACACTAAATGGGGTGTCAGTTATGGGTAGGGGCAACTGCCCCTTCCCTTTACCTTTACTATAAGGGGTATGCTTCCCATTAATGAGTTTGTTCCCCCAATCTTGAAGATGGATAGACACCCCTCTCCACCAGTGATAGAATCATCATGGTGATCAATAAAGAGTATGATTTACACAATGGTCATGTATACAGTATTCATAAACTGTCCATATTCCATGGTTAAAAGAATGAATGACTGGTATAGTGCCATCCACTGTTTACAAGTTATATAGATGTTGGGTTGTATTGGTAGACATTTTTCTACCATTTGTAAGATGGTTGTTTTGAAAGACTACAGCATATTATCATGATTATGCAGGATAGGGTAATATACCCAGACATGAACATAACGACTATTGTCATTATTCATAATTACGTGTATGTCCCAAGTATTTACTTGACTAGTCAGATGCTTTTACACAAGGTACATCTTTAGTTGATCATACCAGCTTAATGCAGTCAGGCAACATAACATATGCTCCTCTGTCCATGTTCGGCAAAACAGTGTTTTGTAGTGTTGTAGGATAGAGATCCGTATAGTATTTAACAGTGGATGGTTTAGCATTGAAATACCTGCACTTTTCTTTCTTTATTATTTTTTTACTACAGGTGGCAGTTTATTACAATGGAGTTCTGTTTTTTAAAAGCAACAAAGTGCTTTAGCCTACTGGGCTGAAGAATTAGACAGAAAATTGCAAGTGTCCAATTTGCATTTGTATATTTTCCATCCTGTCATTCATAGGGAGTATAGGTTTGTGTAGGAGGGAGAAGGAAATGGAAAAAACAACTTTCAGGATCCCATAGAAGGGGTGGGGAGGGTCTCGACAAAGGATATAAAATTGCCCCTCCCATTTAAGCTCAATGTGGGGGAATTAGAGATGGGGTTACCCCCACCTTAAAGAATATGCTACGAGTGACGCAGGCCATCGACGACAACGATGATATGCAGCGAAGCAGATCGCCCCCTCCCTTGTATACCCATGTATGTGCATAACAAGCAAACGACACAAGGGGAGCCAAGAGGCACATATAAGCAGTGCAGCTCCTCCTCCCATTATCAGTGGTATACTAAAGGGGAGTGTGCAACACAGTGCCCAATCATAACTCCGTCCCTCCCCTATAGACACATTCGTGGACAACAACTGGGGAGGAGCCAGAGACACAGAACTATAGACAGCCCAGCTCCTTCCATTATCATTGGTATGTTGAAGGGGAGGAGGCGTCATCACCCCTAATTTACTAGCTTAACTGAATAGGGAGGGGCAAGATATACACGAGAAAAAATACCCCTCCCCACATTCCCTTCTACTATATGTAATCAAAATATGATTTAATATATTAACATTTTAATATTAAAAAAAAATCATCCTCTCCCTCCGAAACAGGCACCCTGTGTTTCAATATTTATTTGACTATCTATCCTGAGAAATCCATAAAATGGTAATGGGATAATTGAATTATGGAGCATTAGGATATTTTTTTGTCCATAAGTCAACTATAGAATGTGGGATCCGGACTAACTCGGCACTAGGGCGAACTCGGCGGAAAATCGTGGCCGAGTGAGCAGAGAGAGTTGAACTGATCGCAAATACTTGTGTTGAATTTCGCATTAATTACACATTTCAAAACACTTAAATTCAAAATTATTTGATATCAATGTGTAAAATGTTTAGCAAAGAAGTTATGTTGAAAATTTCAAGAAGTAAAATTATACAAAACATGAAATTTAAGGCTTAAAATCGGTACGGTGCGTAGCGGGGACTTCAACTCTTGAAACATAGTCACCGAGCAGTGCCGAGTTCGCCCTAGTGCCGCGTTAGCCCGACCCCAGAATATGTATGGCCTACATGTGTGATAGTGCAATATTTTGTTCATCAGTTATCAATAGCTTGTACTATTAATAGTGTAGTTATTTAGTCAGTTCGACTGCACTTGCCACCTGTAACTGCACATTAAGTTTTGTGCTTAAGGCACTCATTTGACCGGTGTTGATGGCAAAAAGAGGCAACCAGTATCCTGTTTGACATCTGCACTAATGTCAATGTAAGATAGCATTCTTCATATCTCAGTGAAATCTTTAAAATATATATTTTTTGCAATTAATTACAATTATAATATTGTGGTGCATAATAATGCAATTGATGTTATACACTGAGATCAATAGCTTTGTTTACAATTCATTAAAAGCACATTTTTGAACAAAGATACAATAACAGTAAACGTTTATACTTTTATCACTGGACCCCTTGGTAGAACAGTTGTGCTGCAATGGCACAGCTGAGCAGGGCGATCCTTCCAATATTATTTTCTCATGTTATCATCTATGTTATTATATATATGTTTTTATATTTGGTAAAAACACGATAAAAACTATTTTCGAAAAATCAACTGAAGGCAATTTCAATACCCCTGTCTATCACCTTACAATGGCGTATTTCGTTATCCGAACAAGATTTCTATGGGCAGTACAATAGGCCTTTGAAATTGCCCTTGAGTTTATTTTTCGAAAATAGTTTTTATCGTGTTTAAATAAACTAAAATTTAATAAAATTAACATTTTATAACAGAAGAAATGCATGATATATACGTATTACGATTTGATTGGTTATGTACCATGGAAACTGTAATCTTTGATAAATTGTATAATTTTGTATTTCAAGTTTGTCAATACTATAATTTAAGAGCTACCATAAGCGTTACTTAATTACTCTGATTATATTGTTATTAAAGAAAAGATGGTGAAATGTGTTATGTGTATACTGGTATTTATTCAGAGTGGATGTTCTCTCTCTGTCTCTCTCTTTCTCTCTCTCTAATTCTTTATATCCCATCCATCTTCTACCACTTTACTTCCGCCAACTACTCTACTTCTTTTCTGCTTCTAATACTATTCTACATCTACTTCTATTCTACTCCTTCCATTCTCTCTCTAGTCTGCTACCTTTCCCCCGCTTTACCATACTACCTTTCTAACCATCCCATCTCTACCATTACCCTACATCAACTACAATACTACCTCTGCTACCATTTCTACACCTAATAACATTCTATCTCCACTACAATCTTACCGCTATTACCGTCATACTTAAGACTGTCAACTTCTACTATTATAAAATTCACCTACCACTTTACTCTCTAACCACTCTTTTTTTCTACTGCTAATACCATTCTACTTCTACTCTACTTCCACTAACCTATTTCTCATTACATTCTACCTCAACGACCCCTCTTCTACCATCCTACCTTTCCAACCATTTAAGCTCTACCATTACCCTCTACAACAATACTACTTCTACTACCTTTCTACCTCTGCTACCATTTCTACATCTAAAACTATACCTCTGCTCCCGTATCCATCGTAATTAACTCTTCTACAATTGAAAGTCATCTGCTTTCATTTTCCCTCTATTGCCTCTACTACCATCCTACCTCTACTACCATCCTACATCTACTACAATCTATCCATCTACTACCATCCTACCTCTTTCACCATCCTACCTCTACTACCATCCTACCTCTACTACCATCCTCCCTCTACTACCACCTTCCCTCTACTACCATCCTACCTCTACTACCATCCTACCTCTACTACCATCCTACCTCTACTACCATCCTACATCTACTACCATCCTACCTCTTTCACCATCCTACCTCTTTCACCATCCTACCTCTACTACCATCCTACCTCTACTACCATCCTACCTCTACTACCATCCTACCTCTACTACCATCCTCCCTCTACTACCACCTTCCCTCTACTACCATCCTACGTCTACTACCATCCATCCATCTACTACCATCCTACCTCTTTCACCATCCTACCTCTACTACCATCCTACCTCTACTACCATCCTCCCTCTACTACCATCCTACCTCTACTGTCACCCCACCTTTACTACCGTTCTACACCTATACTATCATCCTACCTCTACAACTATTCTACCACTACCACTTTATTTTCCTATTCTACCACCATCCTATCTCTACTACCATGTTACCTCTTCTACCATCTTTCTTCTACTACCATCCTACCTCTTCTCCTACCTCTCAACTTTCATATCTCTTGTATCATCCTACCTCTACTACAATTCTTCCTCTGTTTTCAATCTCCCTCTACTACCACCCTACCTCTACTACCACCCTACCTCTACTACCATCCTACCTCTTCTACCTCTCCAACTTTCATATCTCTTGCATCAACCTACCTCTACTACCATCCTACATCTAGTATCATCCTATTTCTCCAACTACCCTACCTCTCCTACCATCCTGTATCTACTACTACTATCCAGTGGCGCAAATCCATTTTGAAATTGGGGGGGGGGGGGGGACATTCGCCTCCAAAAATCTCTGACAAGCAAAAAAAAAAAAAAAAAAGGTCACAAAAAGGTGGGGGGGGGGGGGGGACATTTGCCTCCAAAATTCTTTGACAAGCAAAGAAAAAAAGAAAGAAAAAGGTTATTCAAAAAGGTGGGGGGGGGGGGACATTCGCTTATTTTCAAAAAGGTGGGGGGGGGGCATGTCCCCCTGTCCCCCTGGATTTGCGCCCATGCTACTATCGTACCTCTAACATGTATAATACCACATTACCTCTACTACAATCATGCCTCGACTCTCATTCTACCACTACTACCATAATACCTCTACTACAATCCTACCTCGACTCCCATCCTACCACTACTTTCATTCTCCCTCTACGAACATCCTACCCCATTCTAACACCATGCCTCTATAAAACAATCCTTCCTTTTATTTTCATTCTCTCTCTACCATTCTATTACAACCCAACCTCCTTTCTTCATTCTCCCTCTACTACCATCCTAAAATCCTATTACTACCCTACTTCTACTGTAATAATATACCTCTAATTCCATCCTACATCTATTTTCATCCTACCTCTTCTACCATCCTACCTATAAAGCAGTCCCTACTCCGTTTTCATTCTCCCTCTACTACCATCCTACCATCATATTACCATCCTAACTCTGCTATCACCCTACCTCTACTACCATCCTACACCTACTATCGTCCTACCATCGCATCCTATTAACAATCCTACATCTACTATCACACTACCTCTACTACCATCCTACACTATCATCCTACCACCCTATTACCATCCTACCTCTAATATCACCCTACCTCTACTACCATCCTACACCTACTATAATCCTACCATCATATTTTTCATTCTCCCTCTACCACCATCCTAAAATCCTACTACCACCTTACCTCTACTACGATAATATACCTGCAATTCCATCCTACATCTACTTTCATTCTACCTCTACTACCATCCTAACTCTACTGCAGTCCTTCCTCTATTTTCATTCTCTCTCTACTATCATCGTACCATCCTACATCTACTATCGCCCTGCCCATACTGCTATCCTACATCTACTATCATGCTCCCTCTACTACCATCCTACCTACCTCTACTACCATTCTACACCTATCATCCTACCATCCTATTGCCATCCTACATCTACTATCACCCTGCCTATACTAACATCCTACATCTAATATCATGCTCCCTCTACTACCATCCTACCATATTACCCTCCTACATCTACTACCTCTACTACCATCCTACACCTACTATCATCAATATTCCTGATTACCATCCTACCTTTACTATCACCCTACCTCTACTACCATCCTATACCTACTATCACCCTACCTCAGCTACCATCCTACACCTATATGTATTATCATCCTACCATTCTAGTACCATCCTACCTCTACTGCCACACTACCGCGCCAGTACCAACACTATCATCCAACCATGCTATTACCATCATACCTTTACTTTCGCCCTACCTTTACTACCATCTTACACCTACTATCATCCTACAGTCCTACCATCCGATTACCATCCTACCTCTACTATTACACCACCTCAACTACCATCTTACACCTACTATCATCCTACAATCCTACCATCCAATTACCATCCTACCTCTACTATTACACCACCTCTAATACCATCCTGCACCTACTATTATCCAATTATGCTATTACCATATTACCTCTACTATCACCCTACCTCTACTACCATCCTACACTTACTATCATCCTACCATCCTACCATCCTATTACCATCTTACCATTCTATTACCATCTTACCATTCTATTACCATCTTACCATGCCTACCTCTACTGCTACACTACCCGAGGGGGGGGGGGGCACTCAACATATTGGACAGACGGGTATGTGCCGCTTTGACGACCCCTTTTTTCAACGGCCGATCGCCGTTCTCAAGATACCCGGCCGGAACAATAAGCGCTCGTCTAGCCGGCGCGCCCCGTTCCCTAGCTCTCGCTTACATACATGTCTATTCACTTGCGTGCGCAATTGCATATATATACATACTTGCATGCACTGTAGAATCCCCACACAAAGTGCAGTGCCTTAGTGCGTAGTAGTTCCGTAGACCCTGTTTTTTTTTTTTTTTTTTTTTTTTTTTTTTGTTGTTGCTCTCGCTCAGCTGGGTATAATCTACCGTTCCAAAGACCCTATGTTTTTCGCTTCTAGTCCGTTCCTTAAAACCCCCGTTTCGAGGGCGACTGCGGCACACCCCCGTCTGATAAAAAGTTGAGTGCCCCTCCCCCCCCCCCCCCCCGGGCCACACTACCGCTGCTATCATCCAACCATGCTATTACCATCCTGCCTCTAATCTCGCCCTAACTCTACTACCATCTTAAACCTACTATCATCCTCAATCCTACCATCCAATTACCATCCTACCTCTACTATTACACCACTTCTGATACCATCCTACACCTACTATCATCCAATCATGCTACTACCATCATCCTGCCTCTACTACCATCCCACACTAATATTATCGTATCATCCAACCATCCTCTTACCATCCCACCTCTACTATTAAACTACCTCTACTACTATACCATCCTACACCTACTATCATCCTACCACCCTATTACCATCCTACCTCTACTATCACACTACATTTAATAGCACCCTACCTCTACAACAATCCTTCCCTCTACTTCCATTCTCCCTCTACTACCAGCTTTCCTCTACTACAATCCCATTTCGACTCCCATCCTACCTCTACTACTATAATACCTCTCGTACCATCTTTACCGGTACTATTATCCTACCTCTTATCCCATCCTACCTCTTTTACAATGCTACTTCTACCACTATCCTATACCTCTACTAAGTTTCAGCCTCTTTTTTCATTCTCCCTCTACTATCATCCTAAAATCCTGTTACCACCCTACCTCTACTACAATAATATACCTCCAATTTCATCCTAAATCTACTTTCGTCCTATCTCTACCATCCAGTCCTTCCTCTAAGGGAAAAACATGTACACGAAAAAAGGGATACTTTTCAGCATTAGGCGCGTAACCCGGGTTACTCGTTTAGGGTATCAAAAACAGCAGAAAGAAGAAAAAGGGTATCAAATCCAGAGGTGATAAGAAGAAGATCCGCGGAAAGGGGGGCTAAGGGGGGGGGGGGATATAGTTCAATAATGTGTTCCAAATTAGGTTAAATTTCTTTTACGATTCCTTTTTGGCTAAAAAAAAAAGGTCGATTATGATGATCCTCAAATAGGATGTGAAATACCACGCAAGATATAAAATCGCCGTTAAAGGGTATAAAAATCAGAGATGTTAGACGGGTTTCCGTGTTTAAGGTTTCAAAACTACTCCTCACTGCAATCCCCGTTTAGGGTGCTTTTCAGAAAGTGATTTACGCGGATGATGTCATAGAGGTCTCAATGAGAGATGCCCCCCGGGGCGGGGGATCGGTGTCCGCGGGTCCATGGCCTCAGTCAAAGCTTACGAATTCGTGCTGTAATTTCCTATACCGCCCATTAAAACAAGCAGGTCATGTGGTTGGAATCTTATAGTAGACATGGTAAAGGCACAATTTGTTTAACCAATGACGAATAATTTTTCATGATAATATTCTTTTCTTAAATTGACATGCTGTGGGATGTTTCTGTTAACCAAGAACTTGAAAATATTCTATGATAATTAGTTGGTCAGTTTAGTGGTACCTGTACTTATTACTAGTATGACATGTGCATTATGATTTGTTAAAAATTATGATATTGCGTGCTCTCTCGGATTGTTTAGAATCTAAAAAAGCATTTGTTGGAAGCTTCAAGAAGTGCGACTCCTTTAACTCTGTGTGTGTGTGTGTGTGTGTGTGTGTGTGTGTGTGTGTGTGTGTGTTGGGGGTGCTTGTCTGTGTCTGTGTGCATTGTGTACGACATATAAAGTCTGCGATCTCAACATCTAGCAAATGTCTACATTTTTATTTTTCTCTCGAAATATCCTTTCCCCTTCTTTCCTCTTCTCTTTCTATCACCCCTTTCTTCTTGCTTGCTTTTTTCTTTCTTTTCTCTTTCTTTCCTATTTTGTTTCTGTATTTCCTTATGTACCTTCTTCATATATATTTCCTTTTTTTTTTTTTTTTTTAACTTTCTTTATGCATTTCTTTTCTTTTAATCTATCCTCTTCTCGTTCCTTATTTATTTCTTTGTTTCCCCTTAGGCATTTCTTTGTTTCCCATTTTCTATATTACCTTCTCTTTCCTTATGTATCTCTTTGTCTTTTGTTCTTTCCTTCAATCTATCTTCTTCTCTTTCCTTATATGTTTTTCCTTTATTCTATCTGAGCCTCCCGCTTCAGTGGAATCAATGCCCCTATCCTATTTATCGACCATCTAATATTTCTTGGGCGTTTCTTTTGGCCTTAAATAATGATGGTCATTAAACTAATACATTCATGATATCATAATGACCCCCCCCCCCCCCCCCATGTGTGTTATTGTGTTTGCTTGCTTCATAATAAGCCCGTTATAGCACGTTTTTGATAAACTTGAAATTTGTCTCTTCTCTTACACCATAACATTTGCTGATACTAGTCTTGATGTACCGATGAACCGCTGCCAAAATGTCTTTTAGAGCTTCTTTCAGTGTCCAGAGGTAAATTTATGGTAGTATCATAATTTTTATAATTATGCTTATAATGATACAGTTGGTATTTCGAATGAAACACTCAACATTATTTGTATTCTGAAGAAAGAAATTATATAGTCTTTCTGTGTAGTCCCATACCTAGAAAGATGTGTACCGGTACGTGCCAGTGACTGCTAATGAGTGCGAGTGCGAGACAAACATTTGTAATTGTATATAAGTGGTAGGGCCTATTTTCCAGAACTGTTAAAGAAGGAAGAAAGAAGAGGAAAGGGGGAAGAGAAGGGATAAGGAAGAAAGAAAAAGAAGAAAAGAAGGGAGGAGGAGGAGGAGGAAGAAGATGGATGAAGGAGGAACTAGGAAGAAGTGATTCAAGTCTCAAGTGCAAGTGAAGGACAGTGATTTATTAAGATATTAGAATTATGCAACAAAATTATCTTGAAGAAAACAAAATTCATTACTAGGATACCAAATACTTTGTATATATATTTATATATGTTCTTAGACTTTACATATTTTTGTTGATGTTATGAGTTCATAATCATGTTACTTATCATTGTAATCAGCGACTCATAGAAGACCACCACTATTGGTGATAATGAGTAACCCTGTCTTCAGAAAGAAGGAGAAGGAAAAGGAGAAGGAGAAGGAGAGGAGAGATATAAGGGTTAGGGAAGAAAGGAGGAGGAGGAGGAAGACAAATAAGGAGAAGAAGTACAGATGAAATTTTTTTGACCTACAATAAGAGTCACACATACAAAGTACAGATCACTCATAGCGACTTTACTATACCTAGTGTGTAGACTCTAGGCAGTCATCCACCTCGACACTTTCAAAACACCACTGCACAAAAGTCACCAACATTCACTCATAATCGGCATTTAATTTACAAAAAAAGACACCAACATATTCATGAAATACAATAAATTCAACTCACCGATGTTGGAAAAGATAATTCCAAAAATGAAATCCGTAATTTACTGTCACTTCTGGCGAAACGGGGTATCGCAAGTCACCGTGTACATTTCCTGATCGCCGCGAGCGCTGACATCTCCCGCTAAAAAATTCGGTCGTTAAAAGTTCGGTTCCTATCACGCACACGTAAGTCCCGATTTTCCGTGTGTGCGATCGTAGAGATCGATGTGCACGCGATACCGAGTTTCGTTGTGGACAAAAATTTTTTGGCCGATTTAGTCTAAAAACATCGGCAGCAGGAAAACAACATGCGATCGCGAAAAAAATTGGCGGGGATTTCTTAGGTTTTGGACATGATTTTGACTTTGGATTTTGCTGGAAATATCAGAAGTTCTTCCTAACGGCCATTTAAGGTAGGAGTGAGATTTTAAAGAGCTGAATTTGAAAGGAAGTATTTTAAATATTTATCTAATTTTTTCCCCCATACCTTAAGTACATGCGATAGAAAATGACTAGTAATTAGTATTTTTGCATTCGTTCCGCGTAGTGGTCAATATGACCACTATAGCTACGTGGTGTGGTACAGATAAGGTTTTTATTCATGTTTGTTGATGACCATAAAGAGTGGGGACACCCCCCCCCCCCTGATTTTTGTCTTATAATTCGTTCTTTGAACAACTACTAAACAAGACTGAATTGCCTGGCAAAAGAGGTAGACATTAAGAGGAACACATGGCCTGGAGTGAATGCTGTGGCCCTACTGGTGTGAATATGAATGTGTACATGAGTGCCCTAACTAGTGAGGGCATATCTCCAAGACTAGTACAGCTCAGTTAGCTCATAAAAAATGTCTTAATGTGTCAGAGAATAGGAAATGTCTTAACTTTGATGCCACTGACGTAGTGACACTTTGTATTTGAATACAGGCTATTCACCCGACACCTTCAATCTCAGCTTGCGATTCATAGTGGGAGACGGACATACTGCACAAACAGTAACATCTTGACTCTTCACCACCGAGGTGTCTTTAATGATGTATTCCCTCCTCAAAGGTAATCAGCGTTGGATTTGTAATCTTTTTGTGATATCTCAGATTCTGTTAACCACTTCTGTGCCCTGAAGTTTTTAACAATTGTCATAGATTCACTTCCAAGAGTAGAACTTTTATTTACAGTGCCCTATTTTGTTGTTAAATTGGGCATGAAATATTTTCCTTGTTAATACTTTTGCAATGTGTGTACCAGTTTCTGTTTTAGGAAGACATACATAGCAATTCTTAGTTCAAACATGTTCAACACTCAAATTCTTGGTCAGGAATGGCCGCCTAAGGGTATTCACTCGTCTGTGTGTTATAAGATATGGGGTTTAAGGGGTTTAATTTACAAAGAAGGTTTCTGAAAGTTTGCAAGTTAAAAACTTAAGGTAATTGTATCCCTTTTTTTCTTGTTCAAAATACTTTAGTACATTGCATATGGTTTATTTTTTCCTATTGCATCTGATTAGGTATCTGGTGTAAATTAAGAGTGATTGAATGACTCTTAGCTCTAATTGTACCTGACAGAGATAACAAAACAGATTACTGAAGTATTGGTAATGAATTATCTAGGAATGATAATGTTTGCATGGTTTTTGAAAAGCTCCCTAAGTCATAAAAACTTACTCTAGACTTGAACAGAATATTTCATGTATTTTGAAATAAACAGTTGGATATTCTATTTTATCCTCAAAATAATCTTTTAAAAATTTGTATTCATGACTGTGTGACCACTACCAATTCTGAGGTTTCACAAATAGTGTCTAAACCAGGCATGTGTAAGTTGTGAATATTGAAGGGGTGGACATGTTGGATGAGGAAAGACCTATGTGTTTGATGTGGCCAGTTGTCTCTGTGAATGGATCAAGGTCTTATGTGGGTGAACTCTTTCAGAAATACAGACAGCTAAAAGGTGCAACACATGGGCAAAGTATCCAGTGTAGGACAGCCCTTAAGCCTTGTTCACATATGATACCGTAAACCACTGCAAAAAAACAAAACAAAACAAAAACTGCTGGGGCAAAATAAAATGACATTAGCATAGTGTACCTCACTTTTCCATATCTTATAACACACAGACGAGTGAATACCTTTAGGGGCCTTTGTTACACATATTCTTTTCCCACCCCACTTGCAATTCATTTACACATAGAAGAGTTTTTATATTGCCATGTCGGTTTAGCTGGTCATGTGTGAACAAGCCCTTGAGACTTGATGAATGAATCCTTTTATCTTTTATATGCCACAGTGATGAATTGCCCAAGCTTCTGACATCCAGCCCCCAGTGTATCTACTGTGGTGTGGATCCCACTGCTAATAGTCTTCACATTGGTAATCTTTTGGCTCTCATAGCACTCATACACTGTCAAAGAGCTGGACATCAGTGTGTAGCTTTAGTAAGTTGCATTGTTTTTTATATTCATACCCAACATCTGTATGATGGGGGGACCTAAAGCTAAGCACTTTGTTTCCAGCAGCTAAAAAGACACTTTTTCAATGATTTATGCGAATTTCTTTTATATATCTTGGTTCTAAATACTCTGAATTAAATTCCTGAGAAAATTACGACGGACAAATATCAGTAACATTAATTTTCAAGTCGATGTCGATACCCATGTTGAATTTGGTCAAAAAAATGAAAGGGTCCTAAAGCTAAGCACATGTAATAAATAATGCAAATGTTGATTTTTAAGCTGACTGACGTGAATTTCATCCCGATTTGCAAATAGTGATAATATCACCAAAAATAAATGAAAATTACTCATTCTTTTTGGTGAACGTAAATAATAATCTCGTTGCTCAGTGACACCAAAAGTTTGGCGCACTGAACGTGTTGCATTGCGTGTATTTGCGGGGTGCGTAGCTTTAGGACCTGCATAGCTTTAGGACCCCTGACCATACAAAATTTTGAAAGGGTCTTTCGCCTTTCATGCCACCAGGTTTGCAGACATCAGAAATATGATTTCATAAGGCAACCATTCAATTGTGCTCAACTTTTTCATTGTTCATCTGATACGAAAGATATTCCGTATTCCATTGAATTATTTTAAAACATAATTCATGGATTCATTCCGAGTTTTTGAAAAGTAACACAAGGTCATCTTAGTCCAAATGTATTTGTAGACCGTATACTTAAAAGTAGTAGTGTATTACCTAGGATCTATAACAAACATTGCATTCTGTTTATATAAAAGTTATTTATGATATTGATTGTTGGGTGTATTACATTCTAATCACTGAAAAGTTTAAGATACCTGAAGATGTTGTAAACCATGACCTGTAAAAAGAAAAGTAATTTATTTATTGTTTAATGTACTAGATTGGTGGAGCCACAGCTTTGATTGGTGATCCCAGTGGCAAGGCTACAGAAAGGGAAGCACTGCATCCGGACATGGTAGAAAGGAACGCTGACTCCATTCACCAGTCTCTTGAGCGAATCTTCACTAATCATGAGAGACTTCTGTGGAAACGCAACCAGACATTGCCAGAAATAAAGTATTAAGCACCCTCCCCTCTACCATCAAGAATTATGCACTAAGAATATGTTGATATTATTCTTTTCCTTAGGAGAAACAATAACCTATTTCTAATTATTGAAGTTGGTTTAATGATTCACTAATGAAAAGAAAAATATCATAACAAGACACATATGGATTAGCAGATTCTGTTAGGGAATTTTCCCAATACATCCAACAACACATTTAAAAGTGTTTTAAATGCTTAGGAAAGATCACATTTGTGAGTGCAGTAATCTGCATTATGATGCTTTAAAAGTGTTTTAAATGCTTAGGAAAGATCACATTTGTGAGTGCAATAATCTGCATTATGCTGTTTTTGTTTAGAATACTGAATAACCAGGAGTGGTACAAATCAGAAAACCTGGTCCAGTTCTTAAGGACGTATGGTCGATTCTTCAGGATGGGCTCTATGCTGTCAAGACAAAGGTAAGCTGTCTGTCAAAGTCAACCCAGAGACAAGCAAGAAATGTAATATGTTTTGACAAAATTTGACATTTGTTTTTTACAAACTCTTAAATAGGACATTACCGTGTTATGTATTTGGGCAAGTCCAACAAATTTTGTTGCATACTTTCCCAACCATAATGAAGATTTTAATATACTGGGGCAAGACCAAATATCAAGAAAATAGTATAGTAGAATGTTGATTATGTTCTTAATTCCATGATACTCTTAATGTTAAAGGGGGTACCCAATGCTGAAACAATGTTAGTTCATTTAAAAGATCATGATTTTATTAGAAGAAAATCATCTGCCTTAAATTTTTTTAAAATTCGTGTTGCCAGAAAATCCACGAAATATGGTAAGACTTCAGGATATTTTGGCCCCTCAGCTGTGTCCCAATTTCAGCTAGGTAACCACAATGACGTCAAAGTGGTTACCTTGTCGCGCAATTATAGCAAAATGCGCGCAAGGTGTAATGCATTTTGTACAGTCTAGCGCGCAACACATCTGCAATACGCGAACCTGGGTAACCACTTTGACGTCATTGTGGTTACCTAGCTGAAATTGGGACACAGCTGAGGGGCCAAAATATCCTGAAGTCTTACCATATTTCGGGGATTTTTCTGGCAACACGAATTTTTAAAAAACTTAAGGCAGATGATTTTCTGCTAATAAAATCATGATCTTTTAAATGAATTAACATTGTTTCAGCATTGGGTACCCCTTTAAGGGGCGTCACACAGAATGACTAAATACCGTGGACTCGCCCACTTGAAAGTAATGCCTTATGATAACTTGTGGCGCTTGATTTTTTGTAACTTGAATCAAACTTTCTTCTTTTTTTTTATTCAGAGGTGCATCATGAACTTCAAAGAAAGGTTTTTCTTCTCAAAACCCTTTGCTCTTCACCATTACTAAGATTATTTATCATAATAATGGATCAAGTTAGCATACTCTATATTAATGATAATAATAATGGTAGCTTATTATGAATCGCTTAGAGCCGTCACGCATGCTGCTCATGGCACTTTATGTACATATACAAAGTAAAGTACAACAATATCTACAACTTTGACTCATTAAACTAAGAGCATATAGCATACAAAATTCAGCATGACCAGCAGCCTCTCAAAGAGGTTTGTTCAAGAATGATGCTAATCAGTCAATCTTTTTATGATTAGCCATGTGATAGCAAACTTGTAAGTCTGAATAAGTATGTGTTTGTATGTATGTGTTTAAATATATATGTATTTGTTGAATCAATCACTCTCAAGTGAATCTGTGGTGGAATTTAGACCTACCAATAAAATGGCATTCATTTTATGTTATATTTTGTTTGTTTGTTGAAAGTGTCCAAACTAGACTGAACAGCCCAGAGGGGATGAGTTTTTCAGAGTTCACCTACCAGATATTTCAGGCCTATGACTTTTTACATTTACATGAGCAGTATGGCTGTAACATACAGGTAAAAGCATTCAAAGTGATCAATTTGAAGATAATGCATCTTCAAATGAATGTTTAAAAACCATAATATGAATCTTATTATGATATACATGTATTTTTTATATTTTTTCCTAAAGAAAGCAAAAATGATTTCCCTGTCCTGTTTTTTAGAATTTCGTCTTATATCAATGTTTTTCATTGCTTTGATTAAACCCTTGGATTCATGATTTTTATGGAGAATTTCCTATCTGAATGTGCATTTTAAAACTTGTGAAAACCTTGATTTGCAAACTCCTTCCTCTTTTGACAGGAGTAATAACTAAGACTTACGTAAAGAAATTCTAGCCCTCAATTTTCATTGATGTTGGGACATAATGATACGATGACACTTATAGAAAAAAAAAACAACAAAAGTGTTATTATCCTAATTCTAGGTGTTAAAAAACACAGTGGATATTTATAATTGTTAATAACTCCAAGAATTATACATTGTATCAGATTGAGGTTTTTACATTGGGAGCAAGTTTCAGGACATTTATCTAAATACTTTTCTTGAAATATTGCTCTGAATATATAATTAGATTTTTTACTTTTTGATAAAAAGGAGGCCACAGAATCTATGTGTATCAGTAATTTATTCAGAATATAACAATTGTCATCGTATATAGATTTTGTAATGTATTCAAATTTAATGCTTTAATACCTCCTAGTAATATACAATTACATCCACCTGCTACAAGTCATTGTATTTCAATAGTCAGAATGCAGATTGCATACATGAAGTGTTGTTAGGTTGGGCAAGCCAAAATGTTTGTTCAACCTAACAATGCCTAATACATGCAATTCACATTCTGACTATTGAAAAAGTGTAAAAGCCTCAGTCTGATACAATATATAATTTTTGAGTTAATAATGATCAAAAGTGTCCACTGATTTTTTTAAACTCCTAGTACAATATTCTAAATTGTGTTGAAAGCATGTAAATCCCTACCACACAGTGAGTGACTGTCCAAACCTTGTTCTTCTGTCATGTTATTAGATAGGAGGCACAGATCAACTTGGTAACATTATGTCTGGTCATGATCTCATCAGAAGGACCGCTGGTAACGATGTTTATGGTAAGCATTTTCTATTTTAAAAACTATAGAGAAATGTGTGATAATGATGATATCCTGTGCCTGTATTATTTTGCTGGTTGACGCTCTGGCAGTCGTCACCAGCGCCCTGCATTTCAAGGAATAAATCCTACCAGTTACCCGTGTACAAGTCCTGGGTTAAAAGAGACAACTGCAGATAAATGCATTCTCTCATTATGTACTGGAAAAGGATTAAATCTCTAAAATGTCAACCACTTGGCTGCATATTGTATGATGAATACGGAATGTCATAAGTATTATTTGATACAAAGTTAACGAATTTATGGCTCTCATAATGAAAATACGATATGATGTATGTATGCATATGGGATCTGTAATTAATACATTTTTCCATGTTGATCCTGATGAGCAATCTTAGTACTTGTAAGACCCCAATCTCTCTTTTCAGATGTTAATGATGTTTTAAAAGGAAGGAAAATCAGTCCTAAAATTATTGTATTCAAATTTTAGAACCAGCTATATGCTATCTATATGCTCTCAATATCATACTCCTATTTCCATTTCTTTTTCTTCATTTGATTTTGGGTGCATTTATACTTTCTTTGTGAAGGCAGAATGAGCGTTTTGAAACACTTGTTTAAAACGCAGTTTCACGGGTTACTGTTTATGCTTCTTTTCGCCAGGCGAATTCGGGCTCTACAACTCTGCAAATGATTGTGTGTTTATGTTTCCCCAGGACCATGTTTCTGGAGAAACGCTGATTCAAAACGCTCCTTTTTGTGAGTTTTACATTGCCATTTTAAATCAAGGATTATACGAAAATGACTGTGGACGCAACCTTGTTTTGAACTAAACTAAACGTGTAACAAAAGGCTCATTCTGGCCTGAAAAATGGGAGCATAAACGCACCTTAAAACATCTCTATTTCCAGTTGTATTTAATAGAGACTTGTTCTTGTATATTTAACTCCTAGGTTTGACCATCCCATTGGTGACAAGTGCAACTGGAGACAAGCTTGGTAAAACGGCCGGTAATGCAGTCTGGATAAACAGAGACAAAACATCAGAGTTTGACCTCTATCAGGTAGTCATAAAAATTGCAGTTGTTTGTATCATGTGAAAGTGTAGAGATATTGAAAGGTGAAGAAATATTACTGTGAAAATACTTAGAACTTGTGTGGTGAATAACAAATAGCAAATTGTATGAATTGTGAGTGTGACAATAATGAAGAAATACAATTTGATTGTATTCATCTTTTTACAGATATGACAGGGTTACGGAAAAGAAGAAAACATAGCATTATGAAAGTTGCTGCTATGGTAACCTAATTGACTTTTCATATCTGGATATTTCCCACCACTGCACTTTACACTTAAGTACATGTAATAGCTGTTTAGCATTGCAAACATTTTGCTATTGTGAAACTAGAATAATTAAAAGCAGACAAACAGAAGGGAGTAAACACTTTAAACGTGTTTAAGTACTGTATACGCCATAAATTTTCACAAATAGGACTAGCCAGACTATTTTGTGAGTGGTTGAATTCATGATCGGGATATTCTCAGATCTACAAACGGCAATAATGATGTACTTTGGCAAAGCTAAGTGATGAATTTCCATCAAAGAGACAGTAATCAACTGACTACTTATGTTGGCAATATTTTAGCGTGTTGTTCAATTCGCGACCCACCAGCGATTCGCGAAATATATGGCGAAGACACTACTTCACAAGCAGCTGCAAACATTGAAAATTTCCCTTGCCTATTTTTATATATTGTTTTTCTTTATAATTTCTTATTCTAGTATTTCATCAGGATGCATGACAATGATGTGGAGAAATCCCTGAAGCTCTTCACCTTCCTGCCTCTACAAGACATTGATGCAGTTGTCAGAAAACACAAGGTAAATATTCTCTTTCACCCTCTTTGTTTTATATAGAGGTGTCGTAGTCGAGGTTTAAGCACTTGACTGGAGATGCGAAGGTCGTGGGTTCGATCAAGGCACGGCACTTACATGTATGTCCTTAAGCAAGACATTTTATGTACATTGCTTCTTTCCACCCAGAAGTTAAATGGGTACCTGATGGTTACCCGCTAGGATGTGAAAGTCATTGAGGTTTGATCAGCATTATGAGTGTCTGTAAACGGTGCCTTGCTGGAATGCTCCACTGGGAGTGGAGAAGGTGCACACACTGTGTGTGGGCACGCTATGAATCCAATGACCTGGGTAATGATATGTCTGTAAAGAGCTTAGAGACATCGTAGATGTATTAAGCGCTGTATAAATATAGAATGCTATTATTGTTATTATTATTATTTCATTAAAGTAATATGTTATGTTCTGGTGGAATTGAATTGTTTGAATGTTTGAGAGAATATGCTCAAAGCTTTATATATTTTGTTGATTAATGTAAAACAGTTCTTGTGTGCTAGTTTTAGAAATGCAGATTAGAGAGATTTGCTTTCATGTTGTAATAGGGAAAGGGTTCTTAAAGTAGATATTCAAAGCAAATCACAAATATGCTCAATAATGTATCTCTAGAAACTAGAAAGCTTGCAGATGGTAATCGTATAAGTTTTACGTTAACTGTGTGTTTGATGATTAAAAAATAACACAAATAAAAACACTTCTCAGCATCTGGGATATCCGAGCGATTCGCCAGAAATATACCGATGTTTTCGTGACGTCACATCAGGTGCCAATCCTGCCTAAGCAGACGACGTCCTATATCAAGTGAACGTAACTGCTATGCAATTATTGTTAAATTATAAAGAGTTTGGTTTGTTTCACCATGACCGTATTTCACATCATTCTAAAAGGGAAGTGAAACCGTTTCTAGTAACTAAAATCTTTTGTTTGTAAAAAGTCATGATAAGGGTCAATGATCAATCAAAGAAATCACACTTTCGAATTGTAAAGCCCGCTGAATTATAGCATGGATGGTATTCGTTCCCTCTTGAAATGCCGACATGCCGCGGTGCATGCAGCTGAAAATACAATGGCATCTTTTTTTGTTTACAATCGATTGATTCCTTTATTTTTTTAACGCTGCATTTTTCATCAAAATAATACCATGCAGGAAATTTAGAGTGAGGCAACAAATAAGCATTTATACTGACGCTAGTGAAGTAAGAGAAATAAGTGAAGATGAGATGACAAAACAGGCACTGAAAATGTATAAGATGTTATGGGGCATCGTCTACTTAGGTAGGATTGCTCCCTGGTATGACGTCACATATCTTAGCAGCGTTCAAAGAGCTCTATAGGTGCTATAGCGGGGCTGTGTTATATCATTTTATAATTGATAATAATCATTTCTTCAAATGTTTCCAAGCGTTAAATTTTGATAACCTTGTTCAATCTAAACTTCACCTATGCAATAATAAAAATTAAATCAATATTCAAAATTAATGAAATTCTACTTTAACAGCAATAACACATTTTTCTTCTTGGGTAAGATAATTTTTAAAAAGGAGACAGCTTAAAACTCCCCTGTACTCATTTAGTCAATGTGTGTATTATAAAATTGATTCTGTTTTATCTGGAAGAAAACCTTGAATTAATTTGTGAGAAGTATGATATTATTATGATTATGACACGAGAGTGATGATAATAATTTTTTTTTTTTTTTTTTTAATGCATTTCTCTGATACTGATTTTTCTTTTTGGTTTAAACTTTAAGGCAAAGCCAGAGAAAAGAAAGGCCCAAAGATTGTTAGCTGAACAGGTGCTTTTATTGGTTCATGGAGGTAAGTGATGAGTCATCCATGATAATTATTTCATGTACACTTTGAATATCTTATAAATTGACAAGTCATGTATTATGTTGCTTCCATTATACTTCTTTTAAGTACATTATTTGCAATCCATTATACTTTCTTTTTGGTGTAATACTCTTCTCATTAAATAAACCTTCGACACAGCTCTCCATAATGCTTCTCGTGGTGTTAGTATTTGAAAAAATTTGTTTAGAGGAGAATAGGAGGAGAATGATGAACACAAGCACATAGAAACTGACTTGAATGCAGTTTGGGTGGGGCATCTGACCATAATTCAATACCAGGAAATTCCTTGAATACCTGACTGTCTTACCAGAGTAGCTTGGCTGAAGCTAGTGTACAGTAATTATTGGCAGAAGTACTACTAGATGTATTGAGCACTACAGAAATTAACTTTTATTATTGTTATCATTATGAGGTATAACAATTTGTGGAAACAATGATTCAACTCAATGTGTATTACCACTATATTCTCTTATTCTCCAGAGGAAGGATTGCAGAAAGCCCAACGTTTGACAGAGGCCCTCTATAGTTCTGATCCTAGTGCCATAGAGAGATTGAGCATAGATGAAGTCACTCAGTTGTTCCATGGAGCAGGCTTGGTGGAGATGATGTTAGAACCTGGACTCACTGTCTATCAAGTTGCATTGGCTGCAGAAGCTTTACCACCAGGTTAGAAAATCTTCTTTTACCTAGAGCTTCTACTGTCCTTGTTTCATAAAACTTGTTATCAATAACAACTGCGACAATTAAAAAAAAAATTGTCTTACCCAATCATATGCAACAGTTTAAATAGCTTATATCAATTGCTGTAACTTCTGATTGTCCCAAAGTTGTATGAAACGGGGCCCAGGGGTAGTATTCTGAAAATCATGTCATCTTTTATAACATTTTTATAACATTATTGAGATGTAATGTATTATGAAATCTGATTTAGTTGTAATATCTGCATGTAGCTGGCTGCACAGGCAAATAGTTCAGAGAGACATTTGCATAAGCTCAAAGTTATAATCTGCACAATTTTTATTTATGATAGTGGATACCCTGTGCACTAACATAAAAGTTTTCAAAGTACCACCCCAGATTTTTGTGTTACTGTGGAAATCCAAAAACAAAGAAGGAAATCAAAACCTGAAAGAAACCACAGCAACCCAGGATTTTATAGTTTTATAGATGATGTTAGAACAAGGACTTACTGTTTATAAGGTAGCTTTGGCTGCAGGCGCTTCACAACCAGGTTAGAAATTCATCTTTTTAACTCTTTGGCACGTTGTCTCAAAATCCACCTAACTTACATGTAGGTCAGGCTTGAACCTTTTATAAGAGCATATATGCAGTCCAATATTTTACAGAGTGCCGAATTTCAACTTCTTTTGTTTCTTGCATAAGGTCACATTAGCTAATAAATACTAGAACCAGTATGTAATTTACTATGATATTTATTTATTTCTGGTTTGTTTATGATTAGGTCGAGGAGTAGGAATCATTGAAGATGGTGGGTTCTATGTCAATCAGCAGAGAGTAACCAATCCACAAGAAGTTCTACAGAAAGGTCTTCATATTCTCAGCAATAATGTGACATTACTCAGAATAGGTAAAGTATTCATTATTGCATAAACAAGTAGTTTTCCATTACCAATCAACCAACAGCTTATTATCTTTATATTTTTCTGTCAAGAGGAGTACTACTGTATGAATATTATTTTAATCTTTTAGTCCAATCTGTTTGGAATGGAAGAGATGTGGAATCATGGAAGAAGGAAAAAAATTAGGTTCAAGAAACTTGCTGTGTTATGGCTGATTTACTTAGCTCAAATTTGATCATGCTTCCAAATTTAATGTTCTCGAAAAGCTTAAACTACGTGTTATGATCACCCCAACCAATGAAAATTTTTTGTTCTCAAATTCTGTTTTATATTCATGCTGATAAATATGAAAATAATTGAAAAGGAGTACCATGTACTTAAGTTTGATACCAGATTTACTGGGCTGGGCACCTAACTCTGACCTTCTTTGTCTACTTTTCTAAGCTAATTGAAAAATAATGATCAATGATCTTATCCTAGACAAACTATATGTATACGCAAAGAAACCTTGTTTTTACCTCATCCATTAATTGACCAACACTGTCTATTACTCAGTTTGATTGTTATTATATTATTTTCCCATTCTTTCTTTCTTTTTCACTCAATGAAAACTACAGGCAAGAAGAACTACACACTGATCAAATGGGTCTGATAAGTTTCTCACATCAAAGCTTCTGGGATGTGTACGAGTGTTGAAAATCTTATCAGCTATGTAAGACGTATCTTCGGAATTCATATGTGCTCTACCATAGGCAGAGGTTAAAGGTCATTCATGATGTCATCAGATGACCCGAGAAAAATATCAATACAGTGCAATGGCATACTGTACAACAAAGATCTTTTGCGATTCCACAATGATGACCGTTTTCGAAGCAAGAAACTTTCACAGATTGCAAAGTTTCAGTATATTGTGATTTATTAATTTCGCAAAATGAAATGTTTGTGAGTCTGTAACACTCTCAGGATTTGCAGTTTCTTGCATAGGAAAGTCTCTGATTTTACAGTAGCTTTGAGATAAGAACGGGTTATATACTCAGAAACAGCATCCAGATATTTCATTGAAAATGTATTCGTGCAGAGTTCACTGCTCCCCGTATTTTCCTTGCTGTGTGTTTACATGATAAACACTAATTGTAAATTCACTGCGCATACCATATGTACAAGTTTCATTTTAGGAAGAGGTATTTTCTGAATTTCTACTCTGTGTTCCCATTCGTGGATCTTCTCATGCAGTGAGTATCATTATGAACTTGTATTATGTAATGTATAAAGAACATATAGCTGAGCAGTACTGACTTGAAAAAATATGAGCTTTTATTGACTTTAGATGTGCATGAAAAGGTGCTTCAAAAATGAAGATTTTGTGTGGTGAAATATATATGCTTAATTGTCTATTGCAATGTTGCGCTGCATGCTTGTGTTCATGAAGAAGATGCTTGCTGTTTGTCACGCTCCAATTTGAAGTCAATTTCAGCATTTTAATTGTTAGATATTTCTGAAATGACATACCTGAATTTATGCATGCCTCCTCTAGTAACATGGTAGAGAAAGGTCTGGAAGTCTGTACGTCCATCTTAAGTAGTGATCATACATCTCAAACAACTGTGTAAATTGTTAAAAGTACAGTCCACCCTGCTTTAGTGCCCACCTGTGTAGAAAGACCACCTGTATAGAAAGACCACCTGTCTATAAAGACCACAATTTTATTTCCCTTGAACAGTGTTTTTCATTGAAATCGATAGTAAAGAAACCTTTACATAAAGACCACCTGCTCATAAAGACCACCATTGTACCTTGATAAACCTTACATGATATTAGTGTGCATATTCATTTCGTACAGGCTTCCTTACAGTATTTTATGAGGTAACACACTACTTTTAGAAAGATTTGGTCGTTGCTTATGTAGTTTATGTACATGTACATGTACCTTCCCATATTCTCCACGACATGTTTCTTCCAATTATTTCTGTATTGTTTTTGATATGTGGTATTCAGATATGTGTTGCTATGTTGGACAAGATTCATCTTGCAGCATTCAAATATTGAAAGTGTGTACTGTACCCATGTACAGTGGAACCTTGTTATAACAAACTCCTTGGGACCAAGATAATTACTTCTTTATATTAAAACCTTGTTATATCAGGGCTAAAAAACATTAGAATACATAGAAGTGGGACCAGCAAAATTACCTTGATATAATGAGAGTTTGTTATAACAGTGTTCTTTATAACGAGGTTCCACTGTAATTATGTACATAATGGCCAACCATGTCAATAATATATCTAAAGAACAATTGAGGGAATGGAGCTTGGACATTGTACATGTAGTTGCAAAAAAAAAGCTAATATACTGTATAACCAATAATTACATTTGATAGCTAGCTAAGCTGCAAGATTAACAAACACAAGGTGTCATGGCCCAGCTTGTGATCCAAATTGCTTTTGATCCAAATTGATCACAAGCCCTCCAATCGAACACAAACTTCCAATTGCCTATTCAGCTACTACTTATTTTAGGAGTTGCAATTGCTGTCAAACTCAAATTGAGTTGTGTTCACTGTTCAGTTTAGATTGATTGCAACTTTTCTTGAGACAGAGCCAAGACTATTTGAAAATGCAGTAGATTGGGAAACTATGTTTTAAGCCTGATCAGTTAGTCACAGACAAACATTGGACATATTTTAAAAGTTTGAAGGCTTGTAGAAAAAAGTATTTAATTGAAGAGAACCATTTTATATTTTCATTGGGAAGAGCATCACTGAAGGAGTTAAAATTTGATAAAATTTGGTTGCCATGGTCACCTACTAAAATTAAAATCCATAAAATACACAATTTCACGGACGGACAAAATGCCCACTCTTAACCAATCAGGCTCTTTTACACTCCTTGTTCATGTACTTCCAAATCTACAGTATTTGTATTCAAATATACAGGTAAGTTCTCTGAGATTGCATTCAAAAGATCTGCTCTGTTTAATATTTTACAGAAAATGGTGCCATATAAATCCTGTGAATCACTATCATCTGTTTCACTGATTTGCTGTAAATCATTTATAACTGAATGAAAACAAAGCAGCAAATCTGAATTTGTACAATTTATGTGAATCCCATATTCATTAAGAAAATAAATGAATACAAACTCCAATGAAATTTATTTTGTATATGTTACATGCATGTTGCTATATCTCATTTTTTTTAAAATGTATGCCTTTCCTACACGTATGCTTTTATTATTGAGATCCATATTTTTTGTTACAATTCATGCATTTGATGCACTGTGTCCAATGGAAATCTGTTGACAGTATAATAAACTATGTGTGCAATTAAATACGGACATTATCTACTTGTATATTGAAACCAAGTGTCTCATTTCTGTTTCACTTTATTTTGAATTCAAATTTGACATGATAAATGTAAATACATGTACATAAAAATAAGCAAACAATGAAAATGTAACCTGGGCAGTGCCTCCCAAATCCATCCTTTTGTCTATTAAATTTTGTGGACATTTCATTAAAAAGTGTGCCAATTTTATAACGCACATTTCCATTGGATGTGGCTAACTTAGACTTACATGTATGACAGTTCTACAAGACACTGCCCCTGCTGACAGCCAAAAACAAGCATTAGGTTGCAAATCCCCATTAAAAAAAATGGGAGAAAAGATAATTTCTATAGATGGATATTATTGACTACTTTTAGCGTGAATTAATATTTAAATGGATTCTAATGAAGTAAATTAATATCATAAACCGGTAACACTTAAAAGTTCAGAATTTTTCATTTCAAGAAAGAAAACAGAATTCTGGCAGCTTATTGATGGTTTCACATACCAATAAACTCCATCAACATACACTACATTTATTTGTGGTGAGGGGAGAATTGTTGCCTTGGATACAACATAATAAGCCAGTTCGTAATTAGTACATCATACAAATGACCTTGAAATGACCCCAATTTGTACGCGCACATGCATCTGTTTCAGTGGACGCGCTAAAAAGTTGTTAAACATGTAAAGTCATACTGGTGTGTGCATCATGGTGCGCACACTATGAAAGCTCATACAGGGCAATTTGCGCAAATAGTAATTACAAAGTGGCTTATTAGTGGAAGATAATCTGATGTTTATGGAATTGCATTTGTATGAATGATTAAGTGGATAACTCAAACATAAACACCCTTATGTTTCATATATTGCAACAACTTTAATACATAGAGATTTTATTCTACACATACACGATTAATACATGTTGCTATACTACATGTATAGTGATAACATTTCCATTTATTGCAACAATTCACAACATAAAGCTCTGGTTCTCCATATTATACAAAATATACAAATGCCTACAGCATGCATGTACGTTATATAGTGCATGTCGGTGCAAAAAATTGTGTATTCAATACGTGTATAACTCTTTGTAGATTTTGTGTCAAATATCAGCTCTCTTGAAGAATATAAATTAAAATTTACACAGTTGACAGTTTCAACACAAAATGATAGAAAAAAATGTAATAATTGATTTGAAAACATAACACAAAATTCTAGCTGGTGGGAGTTGCATTCATTCATTCATATCTACAGGAGTGGCAAAGGAGAAAAAAATACAGAAAACATTTTCCAGATATCCTAAATCAAATATTGAACTTGAGGCATACAAAGTCTGACAAATTCTTGTAGAAACCACATTCTTTTACTGGTACATTAGCACATTTGTACCTGCTACTGATAATACATACAGCTATAACTCTATGAATTAATCTCTCTTTTTAACAAGTAAAAATGCAGTTCTGCAATGGAGAGAGTCGGTGCTCCAACATGTATGCTCCAGTAACACCAGGGCCCTGTTTCATAAAACTTGTTATCAATAACAAGTTACAATAATTGTTATAAGCTACTGAAATCCTTCCATCTGATTGGCTGAGAGCAAATTTACCATAGAAATGTGACAGTTGTTATTGATAAAAAGCTTTGTGAAACGGGGCCCTGCTTTGGGCTTTGTTTCATCAAAGATAAAGGCTTAGGGTTAGGGTTAGGGTTGCAAGTGGGCTTCAGGTTAGCTTAGGTTTGGGGTTCGGATTAGGATTAGGTACAGAATGTGGTCCAGGCTTGAAGTTTAAAATTCGGTTAGTACAGAGAAATAACCGTTTAGCGATCATCACCGAAGCATACATGGTACAACCATAGAGTCATGATCTAAATAGTAAATCGGTACATGGACATAATGTCATTGTGATCAGTATCTTTCCTGTCTATAGTCAGTAGCATTCTACAGTACTACTGTCTATTCAAAACATGAAAATACCTACTCATAATCATGAAGTTTGATTAATATTAAAAGAATTAAACATGTTCATTAAAACTGCAAAGATGTAACGTCTGTTGAGAGCCAGAAGGGCATTGACTCATATCCTTTTACAAAGAGTTAACGCCATTCTGCCTCTCAGCAGATGATATTATATTTGTGATTCAATGAACTCAACTGGGGAACTGATCTGTACTATTAAAGGAATGTAGTCATTGGTCATAATCTTTAGTGTAAACCAATTTTTAACGTACATGATTATTTGAGACATGAATTACAACTCTTACAGTATTTTTTTTCATTTTTTTAAAAAATATTATATTTCGGTGCTTGACATAGGTTGCATAAATATTAAAAATTTTAATCAAACAAGCAGCGATTTTAACTCAAAACATATACCAGAGCATTGTAAAGTATATATTAAGAGATTTACTTCAAATTCACGACTTGTTAGGATGATATTGGATTTATATTCATATTTCTCATTCGAGTATTGCAAATTGAAGATGATCTAGAAAAAAAAATCCATCAGATATTCACTCAACCATTGGCATAACAAACTGGAAGATTGAAAAAAGAAAGAAAGAAAAAACAAATAAACAACAATATCTATCAAAAGAGCTGCTAACTTTCACCAGATTATTTCAGTATACTACTGTCTAGTCATCCAAGTAATACAATAAACACAACTGAAACTAAACATAAAATATCAAATACTTTGCATAAAACTGTTGGTATTCTCAAATTTATATAAACAGTGAAGATCAATATTTGTTAGCAGCTTGGCTATTTGATGGCAGTGCTTATCATGGTTCAGATTTACTTTTAACTAATAACTCTGATGAATGTGATAGTGATAATCATGGTGACGAAAATGAGAAAATAACATGTAAATGTTCAATACTGATCACAACAACAACTTTTCAAGATGGCCTATTTCACATAACCTATGAAGTTGAAACTTACTATAACAAGGACCTTGGGACCATGAAAATTACTTTGTTACATCAGGAATATCCTCATATCAGGGTAAAAAAACAGAACATAAAGACTTGGGACCAGCAAAATTACCTTTGCTATATCAAGAATCTTGTTATATCAGAACTCTTTATAAAAAGTTTCCACTTCAAATCTCTGAAGCCTCCTCCAAACCAGTGATGCCATCAAAATGTGAAGATGCCATACATTATTCATTATTCAATGATTTGTTAATAACAATAAGGACAGAAATTGTAATTTGGTATTTTCTTTCCTTTATTTCTCATAATGGTCTTCCTGGTACTGTGGAGCATCCTCATCTGCATCATCCTGTGAAATAATAAATGAAAGCGAAAATTTAAAACACTGTCCCGTAATACTAGCACATATCTCCATATAGTCTGATGATAAACATGTACTTCATTTTCAAGTCTGGTATTTAGGATCTTTAAAAAATGGGAGATTTTCTTAATTTCTTAACCCTTACTGTACTGGGAGGTGCCCCCCCCCCCCCAAGTCAGAGAGGAGCTTGAAATGGCTCAGTTCAGTAAGGGTTAAGATAAGAACATTTCTACCCATCAAATATTAATTTTCTCTACAGTGTCCTACAGATCCTAGGGATTTCCTGAATATTTTGAGGCAAGTCCAAGATATTTTGTCCCCAAAGTTACAGGCATCATCACAATTTTTAGTGCACCCATAGGATAGCCCTTCTAGGGTTTGAATCAGACCAAAGAAGGAAAATGACCCTTGTGGTGTCAATTTTTGGATACTTTTCTTTATTCTTGGCGTAAGGAACAGAAAATGACCAAATACCAGGGATGTAAGTGGGTAGCAAAAAAAAATCCGGAAAATATTTGACGAGCACAGTGATTCAGTCAAGTGTAGGTGTTGGTGTGAGGAGACCCCCCCCCCCCCCCAAATTTTAAAGCTAACACATATACATGCACATACATATAAAACAGAGAACACTCCGGTCTTCGTTCGCATCCTTCTCCTCTGTCCATTTCCAAGTCCACTTATTCTTGATTCCTATGTCGATTTTCGCTATATTTGCAGTCCTGTCCACTTCCATTTTGATTTTTTAATTCCAATAAGAGGCACAAGAAAATCAGGAAACGAAGTCGAAACGCTATCACAAAGTCGTGAACTTCCAAGTATCTGTGCAGTATGCGATGCGACATTGACAGTACACAATACACAGGGCATCGCGCTGTGCACGTGTACGTATATGTGTGTATATTAGTGTGCTAGCGCTAGCTTCGCCATGCGGTCGTCCTGACAATGCACATTCCAGAACGCTTAGTCTCATACATCAGCCACTTTTCCTGTCGCCGCACGTTCAAAATACAAAATCATTACGTGGCTGTTACGCGAATTTTAGTAAAGCGCATGGTTTTACAGTCCATAGCACTTGTCCACACATACTCGTTACCAGGATTTTTATACAAAATTCGTGCTGTGCGTACGAGAACCACTTCACACTATAATTAACATACTTCGTATGAAACGGCCAGTAAAAGACTATATTTCATTTGGGAGGGGTTTTTTTTCCGCCACTAGGTTAATGCACACGAAAGTACGATAATGCCTTCAACACCTAACATGTCACAGAAAAAAAACCCGGAAATATTTCTTTGATTTTAAAAAATCCGGAATTCCGGAAAAATCCGGAAGTCTTACATCCCTGAAATACCTAGGACTTTTCCTTCTACATGTATAGAGCCTATTTTATTCCAATATGTTTATAACTGCCATCGTCTAGTACTGGTAGTGATGTTGGCACCCAACAAGTACTAGATAAAAGTCAAATCCAACTTAATCTGATTGCTCAGAATTTCTCAAATTTTCAGACTAAGTGTACAATTCATCAAACTCTAAGAAAACTTCAACCAAACTTGATCTGAAACTGTCATTTCCTCCACACTTGCGAAAAAAGACGTGAATGTTGCTTTTTTCAAATTTTACTATTACAGCTTCTTCATGAAATCTCTTTGAACTTCACTTGTCCTAAGGATTTTATACAAGGGTAAAATGGATTAATATTGTCTCACTCACCTCATCAGATAATTCAGGAAATATTTCCTTGATGATAATATCCAGCAGAATGTATGAAAGCTGAAAAAAGGTGAAAATAATAATAACTAAGCGTGTTGTGGGTGCTAAGGAGTTTTGTTTGTTGTCTTACTTTTATGAATGAATTCAATGACTGGGGTGATAATAATATCTGTAACACTCTTCAAAATAACGTAATAGTTTAAGCTTCTACCAAACTTAAAACTTAGTAGGCAAGCTTTCGTCCACTCCTGTGGACTTTTGCGTGCCTACTAAATTTTAAAGTTGGTAGAAGCTTTAACTACATGTCATGATCACCCCAACCAATGAAAGTTTTCTGCATCATACGCTTTACTAGGGATGGTATTTTGTAAACGCTACATAAATCCAGATTTATTTCTATTATTACTTACCTGTTTGTTGAGCTTGGGATATTGCAGAGCATCAAACACAATCTTACATCCATCATAGAACTTCTCCTCTCCTAGAACCTTGGGTACAATGCCTACAGAGAATGAATAAATCAACCATCAATTCATCAAGAGGAGGTTAAGGAGGTCTGAGAGAGGTGAAAAATAATTTGTGAGATTTCTCTTTGCATGTCAATGAATCGTAATTGGACAAATCAATGGTTCTTAAATGTGTAATCACTGATCTGTGAGTCATAAGACACAGAAGTGTGAAGCCACTACACTTAAAGATAAAATTGAGTTCTGGTCAAATGATTACATTATGAAAGAAACTCTCTCAAAGCAAGTGGGAAAGGTTGATCATGGCTACATGAGAATTGGTGTATACGGTGAGGTCTTGGAATCATCAAAATGATAAGAAATTGACCAAATCTCGCTAAAAAGCACATGCTCTGCACACAGAAATGGGTATATGGGACTGGACACACATGTGGAATGAATGTTCGGCCCAAACTCTTCAGCTATTTCTCCTCATATTTAGAATATGAGGGCATTTGAAGGGCAATCCTTTTCAGGGGACATTTCTACTATGATGTTCTTCCAAACTGACATAAAAGGAATGAGCAAGCTCACCAATAATTTTTCATGTTTTCCAGAACTCAACCTTCTTTTTAAATCTCATTTCATTCTGCCACATCAGATTTTTTTTGGGGGAAGCATTTACCTCCTTGTGTATGAATGAACCTTAACTGTGAGAAATACAGCATTTCTCACCTGGGAAGAATTTGAGCATCTGTTGGAAAGCAAACTCTTTGCGTTCAAGCTTCTGTGCATCCGTCCTGGGTGGGTCATCATCAAAGAAAAGAACATCTGAAATGAAAATAATACGTAAAATACATAAATGTATTTCAAGCTGTGATTTACTTGAAGTTGAACAGCTTGCTGTGGGTAGACCATTGTTGCAGGAAAATAGAGGTGTATGATAAAACTAAAACAATACAATCTAGCCAAACAACTAACCAAAAAAAAAGTACATGCTAGTTTAATGTAAATTATGATGAAGAAATAGCTCCTTTAATCAAAATGAAATAATTCATTCTTAAAAGGCAAGATATATATGATATAAATGGAATACAAATACATTGCATATATTTAAAAATTCGAAATAGGGAACCGACAGTCCTCTAAGAAACCAATCACATGGAAACCATAACAACTGACAGAAATGAATGTAAAATAGTCATGATGTGAGAAAATGAAAAGCAGCATTCCAAAAAGCTTTTATACAAAAAAAATCTAAAAATAAATTATTCACAAAATGTTAGTTAGTTCTGCAATATAAATGAACCCATGTTAAAGAAATATGAAATCATATAGACTATTTGCCTTATGTGACATATTCTTATAAAGGTCTAATGAATTCAAAGGGCCCACACATAGTTGATTTGGAAAATTAGAGATAAGAGTCAACATACCTCTAAGTAGATGAATGATATGCTCCATCATCTGTTCACTCTTCACCATCTCCATCTTACAGTTGATGAAACTATAGACACAAAGATCAAAGGTCAAACTGTCAACTGGGGAGTAACTAATCATACTTGAATTGAGAACCTGCTCCTCGTAGAGAATAAAATCTGTCTTTGTATGATAATCAACCTTTATCCCTTCACTAGCAAAATCTCTACGAAAATACCACTTATTTTTGCGTTTTTTAACATTCAGAAGATTCGCTTGATTCTGTATGTTATTGAGTCAAGGCTGCCTATAACCAGTAAATACAGGTAGTAGCAATACCTGGACAAAGCCTCTGATCAGAGGGGTGAGAAGCTGTAAGAAATTGAATTTGACAGAAATAGAAATCGAAAAAAAATAGAGATATTTAGAGAAACAGAGGAAGAGAAGAGATAGAGCTAGAAAGAGACCCAGAGAAATAGAGGGGGGGGGGGCGGGAATGTGCTAGAGGAAGAGAGAACAACAAGGAGTGTTTTCACATAAGTTTACTTACTAATCCACATATGTTTCCAGTGAATTTCCAAATATCTTTGCGAAGGTTACAATCATCTGATGCATCCATACAGGTACGTCCAGAACAGAGCGAGCTGAATGCAACACAAATGAAGGATGTACAAACACAGAAAGGATAGAACAATTGGGAGTATGTCAACAGATAGCTTCTATCAAGAAATTTATATTTGGGTTTTGTCAACCCACTGAATATCTCATGTACTACAATACCAAAAGATAGTAATTTAATTGACATGGCTTATTCAAGATAAAAAAGATATGGAAAGCAAACACTTATGCAACCTGAAACCCTCACAAATTGTAAAACAGTGGCCTTTTTCACAGAAAGAAACTTTCACATACCGCAAATCATTTATAGTTGTGATTCATTAATTTTATAGCACGAGATTTTTGCGAGTCTGAACCACTAGCAGAATTCCTGATAGTTTTTGATTTTACAGTACTATAGTATGAACAATAATTTCAATTCATCCTGGGTTTGACTCAGAGCTACTAACAAGAGAACACTTACCCAAATACAAGATGTACTGGATGATTCCGTTGAGCTGCATATAGTTAGCTTCTGGATTGATCCAAGGTTCCTTCAGGTTAGGCCTGTCCAATGACTGACCAGCATTGTTCTCAAACAAGGGACTTGATAGCTGGACAGACACAAAGAGAGAGAGAGAGAGAGAGAGAGAGAGAGAGAGAGAGAGAGAGGAAGGCACGAAGAGAGCAAGACAGAGATGAAGGAAGAGGGGGAGGGGGAGAGAGAGAGCAAGAGAGCAAGAGAAAGAGAGAGAGAGAGAAAGAGAGAGGAGAGGGAAGGAGGCACAGAGAAAGAGCAAAATAGAGATAGAAAAAATTCATAGAAAAGAGAGATACCAGCATACATGTGATTTTTAACAATATCCTGATAAGACAAATAATTTTCTTTACATCTAATCTGATTGAAATGAAAATAAATTGTACTTGCTGCTTTTATTCATTATGTTAACTCTTCACATTCTCCAATCAGAACCCTTACCATTTCTTTCTCTGTAAAATCTGGATCGGTTTCATCCTCGTCAGTTCTAAAAGAAATAACCAAAAAAAAAGAAGAAAGAATAGAAGGAACACCAAGATGAATATTAGGAACTGTTTGTGATTGTTGCTTTTTTAAGAGTCTAGAGTTACACAGTGTTTCTACATTCCCACATGGAGGATAGAACAGATTTAAAGACCCCTAATTTTCTTGAGATTCTTGTACTGGACATTTCTGATACATGCAGCATTTATAAAACTCCAGTAATAAATTCAAAATTCTGTAACACCTGTATCCTCATGAGAACACATCAACACCAAACATTTCATTTTTTATGGAAAATATGAGAATTCCAACAATTTTTTTTTTGACAGGATTAATGGCTTATTTTTAAAGTGTTGCTACAATTTACAAATTCATCACTGTTTCACGACCTACTTGACTTGAACTAACACTGGTTTACTTCAGATAAGCTTTGGGTTCAAGACTTATATCATACTAGTTATTGGTCGTTGGATACATGAAACACACTTGAATGAGTCATTACCTTGCTTTAGGCTTTGAAGCTTCAACAGATGCAAGGAAGGTGGCCAAGAAAGGCTCCAGATGCTGCCCCCGCTACCAAACAAAATGAAGGGGAAAAAAGGAAGAGAAAATGATAGTAAACCATCTTGATTGCTGTGTGCCCTAGAAGTGTAATTTACTACTGCACTAATTTTTTTAGTATCAAGGAGCGATGGATTAAAGCAAAATATTCACAACATCATCCTAAAATGTAATGACACATTGTATAGATAATGAAAAAAGTATGAATAATGAATTATGGTAGAAACCATGTACACTATTCTACATGAGAGAAAATAAGAAAACAAAAAGGTATATATGGATTAAAAAAAAAAAAAAGAAGAGCTTTGGTTGTTGATATTTCAGTTAGCATGTTCTGATCATTAAGATGATGACTGTATACAACACGATAAAAACTACTTTCGAAAAATCAACTCAAGGCAATTTCAATAGCCCTGTCTATCACCTTTAGAAATGTGCGAACATTACAATGACGTATTACATAATCCGAACCTGATTTCTATGGGCAGTACAATAGGCCTTTGAAATTGCCCTTGAGTTTATTTTTCGAAAGTAGTTTTTATCGCGTTATACAGTAAACCAGAATGGTAACTATTGCTTCTATTGATGATCCGATTGAACCTAAAAGTCAATCATTAAAATAACTAGAGGTTACTACAAGGATCCATAATGTCCCACTACAAGCTATATTTCTATATATAATACATTCATCTTGGAAATGGTCCATCTTACCTCTTTGATGACCTTGGTTGAGACTGAACGTACAAACTTTCCTGCAAAGCCAAGCAAATGGAAATAAGCATTGACATCTCAATTTGGCAACACATTCAAATGCAAAATTGTTACTTAAATTTACATACTTGCAATGCTTTCATTCATAATTATATGTATTTAGCAATTATTGAAAACAAAGTTCATCTTTCTGAGAAAAAAAAATTCAGTGTTTCTCTTACTTGATAATCTTCTTGTCGCTTACACTTTGGACTATTTTTGTGTCTTAGCCCTTATATACTGAAATCATACATTTTCAGCTTATTCATTTGAAGTTCAATCCTTTCCTTCTCTCTTCATCTTGACATTAAAAAAATTGAATGGAATCTGTTTCACAATGCTTTTCTATTCTTTCATTAGGGAATTGTCCACTTTGTGTACTGAACATAACTTTGTACACCATACCAGCTTAAAACAGTGTGAAGAGGTTTGCTACATATTAAACCTGAAACTTTTGAGAAATAAAGTTTCACAAATTGTTAAAGGTAACAGATAGTTTTGGGAAGCTCTCAAAAACTTTTCGTGAGATTTCTTTGATTTTACTTAATAAATAGCAGGGTACTAACATAACTAAGTTGCTGTGAAGTTTTTTCCTCCTCAAGTGAAATATTTATCGAATGAGAGGTGAAAAGTAATAAAAATCTCTGGCCCAAAAAAGAGGGGATGTAAATTCAAACAAAGGCCACACACATTACGCACATGGGGATTGCTGTGTGTTATAGAATACGCTACACACAGTGCAAAGCGCTGGGTTTATTGTGCGGGGAACCTTCGGGTGGATATGGTCTTAGCGTGAGGCAGTGAAAAGCCGTTACCAAGCGCTTCTTACAGATATTTACCCTAAAATTTGTTTGAAATCGTGAATGGAATGTCAAAGGATCTTGTACATGTGTCTTATGATAAAAGGAGAATAGTATGTGACTATGTTAGATAAGCTTCTTGCCAGTATGTTTTTGCTACCGAGACTGTCTATGAGCTTTAACAACAACCATTTTAGTAGCAAGATCCTTCTGCAAGGAACAAGAACCTGATGTTGTGATTTAATTATCACAATGAAAGGGACATGAAATAAAACTTGTGATACCAGGGCAACATAACATGATCATAATGTGAAACATACCCAGATTGACATCTCCTAGGAACTTGTTGACAAATTCTTCGTTTGTTGTAAGGAATGTATATAGAAGCTGACTCCCTCTCAAGATTGGCTTGGTAAGCAGGACCTACAGGTATTCAATAATTAAGTATAAGCATGTAAGCATCAAGATTTCTCCAAAAAAATTCTGAGGACACAATTCTTTCATACACAAGTAGGTTTCAAAACAAAGACAACACACATTTCTATCATGTGGGCAGCAAAAAGGTGTCACCACTGACTGTATTCTTAAAAAGAAAAACATTCTCTACACCCTTAAAAGGAAATCCAACCATAATAGCAAGTTGTACTGAAAGAAAAATGAAAAATCAGAGAAGATGGGTGAAAGGTTTAATAGAATCGGACAAGCAAATAAGAAAGCTATGAATTTTTAAAAGTTTTTTATCGCTATACATATGGGAATTTTAAATTGGCTGAATCAGTAATGTCACTGTGATGCAGTGGCAGACAACTCCCCCATTTACTCCAACACACAAAATGACTAAGTTGTCAATTTTCAAAATGTATTACTCAGTAGGATCTTTATTTTTCAGGAGGACCTATAACAATATGCTATCTACAATATATTTGAGTACTGCCCAGAGGGAAAAGGTGCCTAGGAGAAAAACGCAAATTAATGATATTTTAGTGCACAACAAACGGGAGAGTTGACTGCCAATATGTTACAACGGACTCACCAAATTGCTAATTTTAGATTCGCATAGATTTAGTGATCTCATTTCTCAAACATCCACAACTTTCTTACTCCTTGTTCGATTTCTTTCAAACTTTCACCATCCTGCTTTTCTTATTTTTCTGCTTTCACATTAATCATCTTATTACCAAGGCTGGATTGCTCTTTAAAACTTGAAATCTAAATACTAAATAACCACTATGCACATGCCCTTGTAGAATGCTTAACATTACATAAAAAGCTCTTTCAAAATTATTGTACCAAAATGAGATTGAGGACAGAATATCTAACCATTCAAACAAAGTTTTCTTACCCTAAGATATTTCTCTAATCCAGGTCTCTTCTTCTCCATAAAGTCATGAGACTTGCTTCCAAACGGTCGTCTAACAGGAAGCTGAGCATCTTCAAACACTCCTGATAATACAAAGAAGTTTTTGAACCTATCATGTCGAACAAGAATTGTGCTAAAATATTGACCCTACTCTACATATATATTAGATTTGAGAATGAAATAATGCTATTACATGTATAAATTCACAAATATAACTTAAAACTAAACACAAAATCAAGCAACATTTAATGAAAAAGATAAGTTAATGTACTAAAAACACCCACATTACGTACCATGGAATTCTCTCAACTTCTGTTCCAGTGCATAGAACTCATGGTACCTCCTGTGAAACATACAAAAAGAAGTAGACTTTTAGAAGTCACTGTACTCTATCTTATAATTCACTAGACCGAAAATTCTGTCTCTCGTTCATTAGCCTCTTAATTTTGACAGGGTCAGCCATTCACTTAGAGACAGAAACGCTCCTATCACTCTGCTGTGCAAACTTTCTGAGAGCCGACGATCAGTTTTGGCATGTAGTCGTAAAAAGGCTTGTAGACCCCCCCTTTGAATTATTTTTTACAAATTGAATAGATTAGGCCTAGGCTCTAAACATTCACGAATCTGTTCACTTACCAATTTGATTGTTTTATTCCTTGTAATGCTCCTTTTTCAGGTAATTCAGGGTCCAAGTTATTATCTGTTTGAAAATCTTGCAGTCGTATTCAAACGGTTTCCACTGCGCAGGAATGAAGATTTTCAAACGGATAATAACTTGGACCCTGAATTACCTGAAAAAGGAGCATTACAAGGAATAAAACAATCAAATTGGTAAGTGAACAGATTTGTAAATGTTTAGAGCCTAGGCCTAATCTATTCAAATTGTAAAAAATAATCAAAAAGGGGGTCTACAAGCCTTTTTACGACTACATGCCGACTGATCGTCGGCTCTCAGAAAATTTGCACAGCAGAGTGATAGGAGCGTTTCTGTCTCTAAGTGAATGGCCGACCCTGTCAAAATTAAGAGGCTAATGAACGAGAGGCAGAATTTTCGGTCTAATTATTCACATACATATTTAGAGAAAATGAATTTCGTGGAACAGAAACTTTACAAATTTTCACCGTTTTTTTTTTAAAGGCAAGAATGCTGGAGATTA
Organism: Heliocidaris tuberculata; assembly: GCA_025618425.1. Taxonomy (NCBI): domain Eukaryota; kingdom Metazoa; phylum Echinodermata; class Echinoidea; order Camarodonta; family Echinometridae; genus Heliocidaris; species Heliocidaris tuberculata. The sequence continues at coordinate 45,878,870 of CM046836.1, forward strand.
AGTAAGATTTTTATTGAAGAAATATGTAATGAGAAGGCAGGCTGAGAGGCAAAATGAAAGTACCAACAAGAATTATATTAAAGTATGTGTCATATTCATTTCTGTATGATACAGCACAATAGAGCTTTTAAAACATGTAAATTTCAACAATACTGAGAGTAGCATATTTGGCAATGACCCTAACAATGATAAGAATCTCTCTATGGACACAACATACTACATATGTGAAGACCAAGTGAACAAATGTAAATACAAACTTCATGGATAAATCAGATGTGACAACAAAGAGGCACTACAATTGTTGGAACACCTATAAATGGCTCCTTGCTACTGATAGCACTGCAAACTGTAGGATCCCCATGTCTTAAAACTGTGCACCAAAGCATTCTGCATGCAGTGGAGGGTCAACTGAAGCTACATGTACATGACAAGAAGAAAAACAAATGTCATGACGACTACATGGCTGGTGACGAAGACGAAACATACCTTTCTACCTGCCACGAGTTCTTCTCTCCATCCCCTTCCCTGACGTCTATCCTCTGAATGCTGATGATGAATACAAAGCCTTCTTTACCTCCTTCCATCTTCATCTCAACGCCTGGTATACTGACTCTCCATGCACTCAGATCATGCTGGGGTGATGAGACACCGGTCTGGTGGGTATCTTCATCATCATCTAGGTCTACATCAGACTGGTATACAAACACATAACATAATCATTATTATGCTGGGTATACTGACTCTCCACGCACTCAAATCATGCTGGGGTGATGATACACCAGTCTGGTGAATATCTTCATCATCATCTAGGTCTACATCAGACTGGTAAACAGACACAATTATTATGCTAGGTATACTGACTCTCCATGTACTCAGATCATGCTGGGGTGATGAGACACCGGTCTGGTGGGTATCTTCATCATCATCTAGGTCTACATCAGACTGGTAAACAAACACATAACATAATCATTATTATGCTGGGTATACTGACTCTCCACGCACTCAAATCATGCTGGGGTCATGATACACCAGTCTGGTGAATATCTTCATCATCATCTAGGTCTACATCAGACTGGTAAACAGACACAATTATTATCCTAGGTATACTGACTCTCCATGTACTCAGATCAAGCTGGGGTGATGATACACCGGCCTGGATGTGTATCTCTATCATCAGACGCTAGCTTATGAAGACAGGAATAGAGTACTGCACAGCACGAAGTCCTCTGGGAAGATATTAATGTACTTTTGCCAATCTCAACCCATGAGTAGTAGATGTGGTATATGGGTACCTGGTTGGAACTGTCTGCTCACTGGACATGAGGACATGCGCGTACTACACTTATGGAGGTTTAAACCATGGGTTAGATAAACCTCTTTTGTGAATTCAGGCCTTTATGTATTTTCATTTTGCCACTGCAGTTTTTCAAGGCAGTTAACTGCATCCTGTGTGAATGTAGCTTTCAGTGTGTACTTACAGATGGTTGGCTGGATTCCTCGTACAGATCTAAGCTGAACAGGCTTTCACCATCTATGAAAACAAAACAACAGTATTGCGAAAATAATATTGAGTCATAACACAACCTCACAATAGGACTGATAAGCCCATGGATCGTTGATCATTTTTATCACACGTTCTCAAATTAATGATTTTTGAACAATTACATTTTGATCATTTTGTATGATTATGGACCACCACTTTCACCCCTATACAACTAGTCCTTTTCAGAGGATATCAAGTCGGGGGGGGGGGGGGGATGGTCTTCCATGAGATCTTGGCTGCAGAATGATCAAATAAATTTTCAAACAGCTCCAAAATTACTTTTGTATTAAAACCACTTACTTCCTATCAGTCATTATCATATATGCAAATTATGATTTTTTTTTCTTTTGCATGAAATCTCCATCCGACAAATGGCCACCAGTCCAAGACTGTGGAATGCATATCCTACTAAGCTTTCATTATGCCAACATTGAAAATAAAAATATGAAGGAAAAAAAAAAAGTACTCTTACCTGTTTGTCCTTTGAAGACACCCTTGATCTTACTTCCTAACTTGCTCATTGCAGCAAATGTGTCACTTGGCCTCTTGCTTGCCACTCTGTAGAATGAACATGAAAGAAGAAGCAGCTACTTTAACATTTCAGCATTTACAAGGTGTGAGGAATGCTTATTATTATCATGGGATGAGTAAAGTATAATACTTGACTTATTTCACTTAAAGAGAAGACTGAGTTCTGGGAAATGTAAAAAACAATGTGTGAGCTTTCTCATTCCTTTTATGTTAGTTTGGAAGATTATCATAGTAGAAATGTCCCCTGATAAGGATTGCTCTTCAAATGGCTTCACATTAAAAATATGACAAGAGACAGCTGAAATGTTCCGGCCAGACATATAAGTGTAGTCCCATATACACACTTTTGTGTGCAGTGCATGTGACTCTCATCAGGATTGAGTCAATTTCTTATCATTTTGGTGATTCCAAAACCTTACAGCATACACCAATTCTTCAGTGCTATATGATAAACCTTTCCCAATTGCTTTGAGACAGTTTCTTTCACAATTCAATCTCATGACCAGAACTTAACTTTATCTTTAAGAATGTTGAAAGAACTGTTAAGACTATTTCCATGGTCAACCAAGAGACTTTGGTTTATCATGAATAATTTAACACACCTATTCTAATGCAGTCTTGTTTGATAAATATAAACTTATATACATGAGGGAGAAACCCACCATGCAACTTTCTATCACATGTAAACTGTAATATGAAAACTACTATAGTGAAACATTATTCAGCAGGAGTATTTGTAATTATGGACATATAAACTATGCATACTGTTTCACTCTTTAATTTGAAAAAAAGAAAAAACCCGATATCAATATGACTTTGTGAGCATGGTACAGTAGTATAGTTTCAATACAATACATATTTTGTATTTCCTACAAAACATCTACAACTGTAAAATATTTAAACTATGTTCAAATTAAACTTTATACAAGTAACTATTGATGTAATACTATCACACATTCACAAAATGAAGAAACTAGCATCACTCTAGACTGTTGTCACTCTAACAATACATGGACACAATCCTTCAATATGTATAATGAACAGATAATACAATGCATCATACTACAAACTAATGTACACTGTACACTACATAATGCACCAGCCTAAAATTCAATATAATTTATCAAAGGAGGTGGGGGGGGGGGGGGGGAGAAGAAGCATACCACTTTTAGAACACTACCCTTCTTTAGCTTAAAATCCATTGCACACTGAAAAAAAGCATCAGTCTAAGCTCTGCTTTGCCATCAGTCATTTGCCTTACAAATCGTATCAAATCTTCAGAGCGACACCATAACAGAAGCATCCATATTACACTCTATCATTACTAGATATGTACATTTGTAACCTTCTCATGCAATCAATGCTCACCCAGAGCAAAAAAATATCATCACAAGAACTTCATTCATTTGAGATGGGTTGAAAACTGATGGCCGAATTCTGTGTTTTTGTTTCAAGTTGTTGCCACCTTACATGTACTGATACACCGAGACATATAAATTAATTATCAACTATATGACAGTGACAAAGACTTTGGTGTCACTTTTAAATGTAACAATGAATATAATCATCTATGAAATTCATACTTTTTTTAAAGTAGAATTTGGGTGGTACATTATAGGAAACCATCTGTTCAGCTGTTCAACTGTGATTATTTTTGCAAACAACAACATATAATGAATATGAATATATTTTGCGCAGCTATAACCAAGCTGACAGAATGACAAAATACCACCAAGCCTAAAATCTAGAAATCTACAAGCCCAGCTTTTTAGCAATCCCTTCCACGAACAACCTAGTTTATAATGTTTTTATGCCTAATGTACCCTGTAAACCAATTACATGTAATATTGTTATGTTTCATTGTTTTATATGTACATTGCAAACCCATTGTTGGAAGTGGAAATAAACAAAATAAAATGAAATGAAACAAAATGAATGAATGGTCACTCTTTTTGTACACAATATTTATTCTCATAATATTATAAGAATTCTAAAGAAATAAGGCAAAATCTAACACAAAATTCCAAGTCCCGATAAAAATTAAACGTAAAAAAAAATAATAATAAAACAGGGAGAATGCAGTGTTTCCTTTTTTGAGAGAGAGAGTGGTTCTAAAATAAGCAGATTATGATTTTGAAATTGCAAAGTCTATGACATACTTTTGAATTTGAAATTCTAATTTATTAGCTATTTTCTTTTATGAGAGATTCAAATAAAATGACATTTCAAATGAAAATAACTTTCCTATTCTATTCATTTTTATTTGGCAGCATAAGAGAATGTGCATGGGGATATAAAATGACACTCTATTATAAGATTATATTGATTACTACATGTAATTCTACATATAAAAAAAACCAAAACATATCATATCACTTTGCAGCTGAAATTACAATGTTTGAATTAGAATGCATTTAGACAACTTGCACTAATTCTGCATCAACATCATCAATTAAAACAAGTGAATAATAAATAAATTCAGATTGATAATTGTTCTAGCAAAGTCAATACAAATATTCAACCATAAGAAACTCAGTTTTTTCAAGCTGGATTGTGGTTCACACAAAATACAATATGAATACAAATATATGTTATGTGTACATGTTTCCAAATGTATTTTTACAAAGATCACTAAGCCTGCTATTCATCTAATATTTAGGTCTGTTAATGGGTGATAGTGATGTACATGCACAGTTACTAATCATCTGATGCTACGGTCACAATATCATCTAAAGCCTAAAGCTACATATTAAAGGGCCATGTAGGGCTAATCTTGAAAGAAAAGATAGGATATGGTTATCCTGTGGCAGTGACTCACAGGTCATTTGCGGCGCTTCCTGCAAGGAGGAACAGGGATTTGAAATGGTTCAACATTATGCCAGGCAAAGTCAGCCCTGTTTTCAGCCGTGGCACTTACTGAGCAGTCCAATGGCTCTTCATTCATATCTTTGGTCACAGGCATAGACACGCATAATTATCCATTGTTAATGGGGGGGATGATCTATTCATCATCCCCCCACTATTTAGAAAAGTGTGTTCGTATCTATGCCACTGTCTGTGGCCCATTTTTTTTAGGAGAGTCTCAAATGGCCATTACGTAAACATCTTTCGGCTCTACAGCACCTTTCTTACCCCTATCAAATGCAACAACAAAATAACTTTTTTTCTTGTAAATGGTCGAATGTGCTCCTCACACCTAGACTTTTCATGACAGTGTGACCGCAGCATTATATGTACAATACTAAACTGCAACATGCAATATTAGTAGAGGAGTATGAATACTGACCGTTGAAGAACCGTTAGGGGTGGAGGGGTGGAGTTTACAGGGGAGGGGACGGGTTCAGGAGTAGAGCAACTTTGGGGATAAAATGCAGGATATTGGGGTTAAAAGTTGATTAACATAAGGTTGGGTTGAATAGGCATAAATATAATGTGTGATGAGAAGGGTGTAAATAATTGTCAATCAGGTAAATTTAACAAGAAAGGTGTGTTTTGGTTAAATACACAAAGGAAAAAGATTGAAGACATCAAATAGCCATGACCATATAGAATATAGAGTCAACAAGAGGCCAAATGGACAATGAGGATTTTAAGAAAAATCATGATGAGATACAGTGTTGGGGGAAATAAAAGAAAGGAGATATGGAGAAAGTAATGGTAAAATATGAAATAATCGATTTAGAGGTTAGAAAAAAAGAAGGAGAGAGATCCAGTGAAGCAATAATATAAAGTGAAACACAAAAAAATGAATATTTGTTAAACAGACTTTATATAATATTCAGTATTGCACAGTGCCTGCAGTTAGTTATTAGGTGAAAGCAATTTTCAATGTGACCCAATAAATACTGTGCAAGAATATAAGGAGAATTAGTGAGTTTCTGTACAGCAGATTAGGATGTGGAATTACATTTTAATAAAATTTGTTAAGTGCCTCATGCATTATTTGTTTGTTTGTTATGAACTGAATCATTACATAGGGATTGATTGATAGAGAACCAAGAATAAAAATGAACAGAGTTAAATATAGGCACAGTAGTGACATAAAGGATGTGTACTTGTATGCAACATATTATTATCATAATGATTATTTTTATAGCTTAAACCCTTTCAGAAAGCATCAGATCACTAAAACTGATTAAAGCAGTTGCTTTCCTTGTGAGAAGTTTGTAATACAACCTTAAACACATCAGCTCATGTTTCACAGTAAAAAACTATGAATTCATAGTTTTTTTCTTTCTTTCTATAATCAATTAATGATGATTGCTTTTGTATGAAGAAGTCATTTAAAGATTGGAACTATGACAGAGTGGGGGCACAATGGAGGAGTGTTTTGTTTTCTTGAATTTCAATCAATGTGGGCATGACTTGAATAAAATATAACTCTGCATTTTATCTTAAATTGTGTCTCTTCATCCAGGTGTATGAAACAGGTACAGAGTGGAAATAGATTCCTGAAGTGCTTAAGAATTGAGAATGATAGCATCTAACAGTGCACTTGAGATATACATATCATTGTCATTGTCAGCAGTATAAAATATATGGCTGCATGGCTAATGCCACCGTATTAATAACAGGTACTTTTCATTGGTTCACAAAAGACATCTGATAACAGGCCATCATTAGAAACGTCATTATTACAAGTAGTCAGAAGTATTAGTACTGTAATTATTGATATCAATTATACTAGACAATGCATATGCAATAATAATAATCAGAGTTTTTGTTTACCTGCTTGCTCCTCTGGCTAATGCATGTCTTCTCTTCCCACATAACAGCGTGTAGTACTAAGAGAGAAAACAAAGAATGAACGATTCACCGATTGTAGGATACATGTATGTATTCTCAGGACAAATAATTATGAATCTGGGTGTATATCTCTCAGGTCTACAACCCACATTTCTCATCAATAGTGATCTGTCCACATACAGGTTTAGCAACCCTATCATTTTCTCAAACAACTGTCTCTCCAAGGCCCGAATTCACAAAGGAGGTTTGGTTTAAACCATGGTTTAAACCCCCTCCTTGGTTTTTTTAAGCAAACGTGCGCACGGAATCTGATCCAATCATATATTTTCTTTGAGCGCGCGCATGGGCAATGTGCGCTTATTTACGCTTATTTTAGTACGCTTACGGAGGTTTAAACCTTACCCATGGTTTAAACCTCCTTTGTGAATTCGGGCCAAAGAGTTCAGATCTCAAATAAATGTTTCACTTTACCTTATCCCATTCCTCCACAATTTGCAATAAGATCATCCACAAAAACTTTATGAGGTTTCTCTAGTGTCGTCTCTTCTAATGACCTCCTGTGACTCTAATCAGACTATGCTCATGGGCACATAACCTTACAACTACCTAAAGAGACTTATTTATTTGACCAATCACTATAGTATTGCCTTTTTGTTTAGTCCTTTTATAAATACAAAAGGCAAAAAATGCCAAATGAGAGGCTAAGGAGTTACTGGTTTCCTAACTTTCTTGTTCAACAATGACAATTCTCAAAGACAGTGTTATAACTTAATTGTTCACAAATGATTTTGAATCGCTTTAATTTCTTTCGGCCAATGCTGTGTCATTGCAAGTCAAAGTAGTATGAGATAATTTTACTACTGCCATAACAGATACAATCAACTAACGGGATAGCATTGACTGGGAATTTGTGAGTCCTTGCTTACCTCTTCCGAATGATGGAATAGAGGGCAGTATGTACTTTCCAGTAAGCTGAACACATATTCGTAAGCTCTGTAAATAAACAAACATTCATAAAATTTTATCCTCTTACATGCAGAACAATGAACCCAGTCAATAAAACATGTACCATCATTTGCAAAAGTTTAAGACCACCTCGGGATTTGTGGGTATTTCAATAATTTGGAATACTTTCTTTTGTCTCATTGAATGATTACATAACATGTTTACTACAGTGATCAGTAGCACAAGAGTAATGCTATAAGCCTATAGTTCAAGTATGATACATAGGTTATGCCATGAAAATAATTGTATATCTTGAAAAATCTAAGTTTTTTAAACTTTTTTTTTTCTCTGAGTTGTTGCATTTTGGAGTATTGGTCTTAAACTTTTGCAAATGATGGTAGAATGGATGTAGCCTTTCCAATTCCCAATCTGCTTTCGATGTTGGTAGGGTATTTTTTACCCTACATTACCACTTCTTTTAGTTACGAGAACATTCGTTTCAGATGAAATTGATGTACAAATTATTTTGTATTGTCATTTTTCAGGGACAATGTATCATAGCTAGTTTTTAGAATCTCACAAGTACAAGCTTGTTGAAGGTCATTTCATTTTCAGTAAAATACAGTCATCATGGACCCTGACAAGAAATAGCATGTCTTGGTTGAGAGCCAAAATGGTTTTCAATGATATTGTAATTTTTCAGTGACAATGTATTATAACTAGTATTTAGAATCTCGAAAGTACAAGCTTGTTGAAGGTCATTTCATTTTGAGTAAAATATATTCATCTTGGGCTCTGACAAGAAATAGCATGTCATCGTTGAGAACCAAAATGGTTTTAGATGATTAATGCCCTTCTGGCTCTCAGCAGAGAGGGTGTGGTAAATACAAACAGTTTGCAATAAATCATTGTGACATGTGATCGCGATAAAACACTGGAGAGGTAGACTTACTCAAAGAGCGTAAGAGTCTTTCTCATACGAACAATTCCTTCAGGAGGTCCTGTAACAACTGAGAAGTCAAAACAAAAAATCAGCTACTCAACCATGCAGTCTTAAGAGATGGGAAATGGCAAAAGAAATGACTTTTTAAAAAAATCTTTAAATTGGGTAAAATCTACCTGGTTCCATGTTTTTCAGACTTTTATTTGACATTCACATGCAGATCGTGCACCCAATTTCTAATATTGGGATGACAGTAAAATTATTTGCAACCTCTAATAAATAAAATTTGATATATTTATTTAACAACTGTAGAAAAATAATCTAAAATATAAATGAAATATACATAAGCATCTATAATAATAAAATTTTTATCAGTATAAAAATAATATATACAACAATAATGGTTGGGATACCTACTATCTTTGAATGCTGTGACAACATCTTCTTCAAAGTTAATCCTGTCTACGGCATCTAGAGCAAAGTAGAGATTGTAGAGTTCCTTGGCCTCCAGATGAAGGTCTTCTTTCTGCTGATCTGTCATGTCAGGGACCAGACTACGACGGTTAAAGTCCTCTGTGATCAACAGGCAAGGATATAAAGATAGGTGTCGATTTATTTGAAACCAATGATCTTTTATACAGAGATGCAGACATGAAATACGAGGTGACCCTAATCGATATACTTCGGCTCACTGAATTAAAGCTAATAACGAGTTCTGGTAACAGAATTCCATTTCGAGAAAAAATGAGCTCAAAGTCATTCTAAGCTGTTCATCATCAGCATCTAGTAGATGAGTTGTTGGGACCAACAATGCAAACAAGTAACAAATGTATCCTGGAAACCACATTCAGTGAAAAGCACATCTAGCATTTCACACAGGACACTGTGTTACGATAGTGAGTCAGGACCATTAGATTAATTTCCTTATTGTTCTACCCAGTTACTGTACAGTTTCTCTACAAATTCATTTGGCAGATCTATCATTTATTGGTAGTCTTGAACCTTTCATGTAAGTTTTGTTTGATCCTGAGAGAATTTATTTGCCGCTATTACAAGAATTCGAGATTAGTTTTGAGCTCTGAACTCAAACATGCTGTTAAATTGCTCATTAACCCTTTCAAGACAATTGACCACATTTTGTGGTTTTTCTCACTAACTTTTGATCCAGAGCTCTAAAAAAATATACCAGATGCACGAGTAGAAAGAGCAAAATTTTCTGCCCACACTATGTCCATTTTTATTGCATGACCATATTGCGTTTGATGCCAGGAATTTCAAAAACAAGAATAAGCTTTGAGATCCTTAAATTGGCAACATATTGAGAGGTTTAAAATCATTGTTTTTCATCAAAATTGGCAATTTCTTTCAACTATTCAACAAAGTTCTAACCATGTATATTGTTTTCAAAGACATTACACCTTATTTGAACCATGTAGCACTAAAAGAAAAATATTATTGTTGCCAATTTGAAGAACAAAATGTGATCAATTTAGCCCTTAAAGGGAAAGTTCACCCTGAAGATTACTTGAGTTTAAAAAATGCAGAAAAAATAAAGAAAAATATTGGCGAAGGTTTGATGAAAATCGGTCAAATAATAAAAGAGTTATGACTATTTAAAGTTTTGGATTCGTGACGTCACATGCGAGCAGCTGCCCATTGGTCATGTAATAAATATTCCATATATTCACATTTTTTTTTACGTTCCACGATAAATTAATATTGTTTCTTTTCAGAATCTAGTATTGAATAACATTTCTGACAATATATCAAATGCACAGACGAAAATATTCTAAATTTTCTGAGAAAACTGTATTTTATGGAATATTTATCACATTACATAATGGAGGAGCTGCTCGCATGCGACGTCACAAAATCAAAACTTCAAAAGTCCATAACTCCGTTATTCTTTAACGGATTTTGTCCAAACTTTCGCCAATATTTTTCTTTATTTTTTCTGCATTTTTTAAACTCAAGTAATCTTCGGGGTGAACTTTCCCTTTAAATAATCCCTGTCCTGAAAGGGTTAAGGTACTTCTAATCAATAATTCTCAATTACACAAAATGAATGTACACATAAAAATGCATCCTTGCAGAGAAGCACTACATGAGACACTGCTTTTCAAGACCTGACACAACAGTGAAAGTCTCCTGATGGAGGCTATTTGTTCATGTACGATGAATAATTCATAAAAAACTGCCAACAACAAAAATTCTACTAGAAGCTTGAGTCAACATTGGTCATTACCGACTGTCAAACAGAACTGCAGAAGGTTGAGAGCGCCCTCTCTCCGCATGAATTGAAGAAACGGAAAGAGTAGAGTACTGTTACTCAGGATCTCAGATGTTTCATAGTGAAGGGCCTGACAAACAACAAACAATTCAGTAAAATCGAATGGCAATCAGTGTATACATAGCTTTTTTGCTATTTGGCATTTATTGCAATGTAATGAGTTTTGAACAATTAGCTTACCAGATTTATCACCACTCTATACTAATAGGAATTGCACTAAGAAAATTCTGATGATGCCGAGATAAAGATTTCTTCTTCTTTTCCCCAGTTATCAGTTGGATCTCTGCACTCATTGAAGCAATACTAAACTATTCAAAAATATAAGGTATGTTTCCATCTAAAAAGTTACTTTTGTCCTTTTGTTCCACCGTAAAACTGATGAACCATTAAAAAAAAAAAGAGAGAGATATATGCACTATCTCTACCCCCTCCAAACAAATATCGTTGTAAATTCAAAAGATCTGACAACAGTATGTGTACATAATTGTATGACACAAGCTTTGGCAACAACTGCTCCAAGCTCCATTTCAAACACTTAATCTCTGGAACAAACATTATGGCCGGAATTCACAAAGGTGGTTTCAATTCAGACCATGGTTTATGCAGATTTTGTGGTATAATTCAATTCAATTCAATTCAATTCGGTTTTATTTGATCTCAGCCAAAAGTCCGAAGACTAACAATGTGAGTTTACAGACATGTCATATATAATCAATTATTATTTTAAAAAACAACAAAATTCAAATGCATATACAAACGTACAAAATGGAAAATATATGTATCAAAATAAATATACATGTATATATTAAATCAAAAGCATGAAAAATAAAGAGGCAAAAGAAATAAATTACTATGTCAAGAGAATGTACTGAAGAAAGGCCTACCACATATGGAATAATAATAAACAAATGAAGAACAAAGAGATAAATGAAACTGATTAAGTATTACATATAAAAAACAGCAATTAATATTAAGCAATAAAAGTTCAAGCATATTCATTAATACTTAAAATTTGACAATTTAAAGATCTAAAATTTTCTAAAAATCTAAAAATTTTAAAAATGGAGTCATGGCAGTATTCTGATATTGATCACAAGTGTGACGTGAGTACAGTGAAATTTAAATGCGAAATTTAAATGTAACATATTGAATTAAAATTTAGCATATTGCACATAGAGGAATTTGAAAGTCTTTGGAAACATGTATCATTAGTTACAGTAAGAGTGGCATATATAGTGAGTTTGGTCAAAGTTGTACTGAAAATCATCATCCATAGAGAGATAGAGAAAAAGAGACATACAGAAAAGAGACATACAGAGAGAAAGAGAGAGAGATAGAGAGGAAAAAAGAAGGAATAGATTGAGAGAGAAGAAAGAAAGGAAGAGACAGAGAGAGCAGAGAGAGATAAAGAGAGAGGGGAAGGGGAGGGAAAGAAAAAGGGAAAAAGGAAGAGAGAGATCAAAGAAAGAAGGGGAATGAGGAAGTGAGTACAAGAACAAAAATACATGTGGTAACGAGTGAAAAATGAATCGAATGACAATCATCATGATAGTAAGTATTGCACTTATATTGCTGAAATACCTGTAATGCATGCTTATAGTGGAAAAAAAACCTCGACTTATTATTCAGATATCGAATAAAAGACAGGATAGGGGAATTTCGGTACCTCTCAGTTCTCATCCTAGGCAGGGACAAATCAGATGCATTACGCAGGGTACGGTTACAGTCTCTAACCCTGCTCTCAGGCAGGAGATGTCGATGTACCTTGGATTTGAGAAGTGCCTCTGCAAATCTGAGAGAAAGGGATGTGCGTCTCTCTTTAAGAGAGGAGACGCCAAAATCAGATTGCAGTTCATCATAAATCAAGCGTATAAATACGCTTGATTTAGCGCATGCACTTAAAAAGATCCGAAATGAACGCGCGCCGGTCGCGAGTGATTGGCAAAAACGCTACATTCACGCTAGTTGCCATGGTTCAGACCATGGTTTATTTAAATCAATTTAAATAAACCAGGGTCTGAACCATGGCAATTAGCGAGAATTTAGCGTTTTTGCCAATCACGCGCGGCCGGCGCGCGTTCATTATTGGATCTTTTTAAGTGTATGCGCTAAATCAAGCGTATTTATAACACGAAATCTGCATAAACCATGGTCTGAATTGAAACCACCTTTGTGAATTCCGGCCAATATCTTACCCGAACCCTAAACCTAACTTGAAACTCAATCGCAACCCAATCCCTAACCCCTTATCTTTGACAGAGTAAAGCTTGGAGCAAACAAACATCCCTGGAACAAATGTCAGATCACCAAACAGAGTCACACCTACTGATTTCATATCTTTGACTTACATTAGCAGCATGACAAGGTTTAGCCTCACAAAATGCTTTCAGGATGTTGACAGGCTCTGTTGGTGGATCAGTGGATTTGGCCATCTGAAAGACAGATATATTTAATATGATAGAATTAGAGACACTAAATGCATACAAGGTGGTAAAGAAGTTATGAAAGAAATGTTTTACTTAAACATGGCCTCATGTAACTTGCAAATTTCACAGACATATGTCAATCACATCTTAATCAAGTCTCCCTTATATTTCCTTAAATAAAACACATCACCTATATTTCATTTAGTGAAAGAAAAAACACAAGTAAATAAAATCATTCATCAAATTCATAATATCAGTGATTTGAATCACTAATTTTTTTCCAATGAATCTAATTCAGGTTCAAATCAGTATTAATCTAATTCACTAGGGGTGGGAGTTTCGGGTATTTTTTCAATTCGGGAACCCGACTATTTTTCGGGCGGGTTCCCGGTTACCCGAAAATGATATAACACGAATTACAAGCCAATATTTACCCCTAAGAAGCTACAAACACTGTGGGAAAACTCCTTTGTGTTTGGCAACTGAAATAAACCATTCGAGGAAAAAAAAACAACAACAACAACAACAACAAAACAGGCGGAGGAAATCGCGTGGGCCGCCTAAATCTAATCTGTAGAAATTGTCTACCGTCTAATCATGCCAGCGCGCCAGCGCCTTAGGTAGTCACGCGCGGTCATACAGTCCCTCGCACATGTTTATCCAAAATACATGAATGTACATGTACTTATAAAAAAGGAAGGGGAATACAAAGAAATCTTATGAAGAAAAACTCGTTTGAGACGATGATCATGATGATTCTTAATAATTTTGTACGGGCAGCTCTTGGGAATTTTGACATCGTGATCGTAGAGATCGAGTCACTTACTCACTTTGTACACAAACTTCACTGTTCACACGGAGTATTGATTTGCCTGGCGAAAATGGCGAGCTTTCTGTAGTATCTACACTCCTCATACTCTAATTATACACATTGCGAGTCCTCACGCACGTGGTCATCGTCTCACCGACAGTTTCATTCTCAACGTGTGATCAACCCGCCAATTATTGAAATTCACACACACGTACCACTACTAGTACACATAAAATCATCAATACATGCCGGGTCCTCTCTCTTCGGCAGTAGCACCATTGATATCATCATCGATCATCATAATCATCAAAGACATCATCATCATATCATCATTATCAAGATAATAACATCATCAAAACAATTATCTTCATCAGACATCAAATATCATCATTCATCAAACTCATTATTCATCAAAAAAATCATCAAGCTAACATTTTCTTCTCTGTCCGACTGCAACTTCATCCTTTAACACACACATGCGGTTCCCTTTTGAAATTCGATCTGTTTATACAAAGCGCCTTTCCGCCCAATGCCGCCGCGGTATATGAAAGGAAAAAAGAGAGAGAGAGAAAAAAAAAGGCGCATACCTTCATTGGCTGGCTGGCATATGACTTGTCATGACTTGTTATTAACGGACCGCTCATGAAATGACGTCACAAGCCCAATTTTATGAATGAAAATGTTAATCGCGCGCACTGTAGACATCCTTTGCTTCTCACAGCCTTGCTTTTCACTTTCGCATGAACAATGAAGGATATTATTTTGGATATATCGTTCATGTACTCTTAATCTGATTTCAGTAATTGGTAACTTCTTTGCTAAAGTTTCAGGATATTGTGACAGTGTCAGATCGTGATCGTCGATGTTAAAAATACCTGTTTAATAGTGTACGAGTTGTGAGATGCCACGTGCGAGTGTGGAGGGACTGTTGAATATGCATGAGTTTGTAAACTTTACGCCCGTTAATCGCTCATAGACTTATCGTTCACTGCAAAGAAGGGGGAAGGGCACTAAATGCAAATTATGCCATGGGTCAATGAACCAATGAGCAGTCTCCGAATAGCGGCAGTGAGCTTTGCTCTCTGTGTATACGAATGTGTAAGGTTATGTTTCACAGTGAGTTGAACGAATCAAAAGCACATCACTGCAATGGTGCGCTAGAGCGCTACATGGATTTTTTTTACATGTAAATAGTAAATGGCTGTTCGACGTTCATCTACCGCCTTGTCGTGTACATACATAGGTGATAATTAAATACTCATTTTCGGGTATCGGTTATCTAATATTTTGACCCGGGTCCCGAGGCTCTCGGGCGGGACTCGGGTACCCGGTTTTTAGTCCTAGCCCTATAATTCACCACTCTTTATATCAATACATAGTGTATCAATGTATACATTTAATAAAGTGGATGTAGGAAAACAAATCCTCAAAAATTGAACTTACAGGTTCCTCGTCAAAGAAGACTTCTAGCAATTTGTTGACAACATCCTGTAAAAACATGAACAGAGAATGATATTGATCAGTGAACATATTACAATACAACTTAAATACACACAATTTAATAAAGCATTTTACAAAACATTGAAAGTAACAGTTATAACAATAAATCTGAAATATTGCTTTTCCGATGAGACATATAATCAACTGCAATTCAAAAGTATAATTGCATCTCTTTTTAAAAAACCAAGTTGCAACAAGTACAAAAGAGTGAAAAATTTCTTTACATATTTTTCAGACTCTGAACTAGAGCTGACATTTTAGAAATACAAAAATGTGGGACCCTAGGGTACTATGTAACTGCATGTATCTCATCTCAAAATATTTTTGTTTAAAAAGCCAGTCATATACTCTTTTATCATGTATGAATAATACTGAAATCACTCTCTGTAATTCTTGGAGATGATCTAAGCTGAGTACTCACGGGGTCTGCAATGACATCCATTGCTGGCATGATGATAGATCTTGACAGTAACTCTCTCAGAAAAGATATTGTGCATCTAGGTAAAATCAGATATGAAGCATTATCACCACATTACCAATTATCTCATTTCAATGCCATGTTTGCTATTGAATAATCAGTTACTTATTAGACACTTACAGTACGGAGCAATGACCTAACAGTATCACCACTATCCTCTACATTTGGTGATTTTCAGTTAATTTTGGGTATCACTTGTTTTGAACTGAAAGAAGAACAACTTGCAGAAAGAAGAACTTGCAGAACAGCTCAAAACATGCACACAAGATTAACTCATTTCCCTATTTTATAACATAAATGTGACATGCTGGAAGTCTCCTCACCAGACTTATCTGAAGTTTTCATATTTAATTTTCCTAAAATCTTGTATTGTTGCTTGCTTGTCGGGTGATTTATTTTGTAATCTCTTATTTACAGGTGAAAGTATAATTCAAGATACTATATCGATTAATTAATGAAATGATAACTCTTTTTGAAATAGTATGAGTAAAGAGTTATAATCCATTCATAAAGTATATTATGCATTGTTCATATATTTGAATTAATTTCTTACTTGCTCTCCTGCGGCTCATTTGAGACGATGAATGGAAAGAGAAGCTCACAGAGGTTTCTGATATATTCCAACTCAGCGTGTCGATTCCTGACGGCTACGTGAAGATGATTACCATACTGCTTCACAGTCAACTCCTGAATATCTTCACCCCATCTCGCTGCAAAAGTCAAACAAAACAAAGGGATCAGGAGTTTAGGTCTAGCGGTAACATCTATGGGCAGCTCTTTGTATTCACCTACAAACTGTCTCTGATCAGACCCAGGTTCGAATCTTGGTCACTTCTTTCAGATGGTGACGTTTAAGGTAGGTCCCAGACGTAAATAATCATATTTGATTAATACACATCTGTCAAAACTCAATTGCACACACACAAAGTATAATGACTACATGCACTGATTTTTAGATAATGCTATTGATTCAAACTCACAAGTAAAATCAATGTGACGATGCTTCAGACAATATGGTCTCAAAAACAAGGACTGCAATCATAGCTCAAAAATAAAGCAGTGCTGGAGTGGGGGGTAAAATACATGTAGCCCCCCAAAACAGCTTCTAATTCTTATATGTCATTCACTAATGACATGAAATGAGTGTAGTGCCCTCAAAATGTCTAAAGCAAAGCCACAACAGAAGGTTTTACCTGATTACTGGACTACTGTACTGGTACATCACTACTATCATCATACAGATTTAGTGAATGAATTACTAACCTTTTCTCTTTGCTCTGAGGTAAACATCAAGATGGCTCAGGCCTGCTTTGATCAGTTTGTCAACAATAACAGTTGGTAGGTCAATCTAAAGAATTAAAGTAGATATTCATTGATTTTTAAAACTGACTTAATTTTCATTTTTGCGTAGGTGAAGCTTAGACCGGACAAGTTTGTCAAAATTCGACGCTTGCAAACATTCGAAGTAATGATTATTATCAATTACAAATTGCTAAAATACAGCCCCGACATAGCACCTGAACAGCTCTCCGAAAGCCGCTGAAATGTGTGACGTCAAAGGGAGGACGTTAATTGCACAAGCAGACGATGTCCCATAACATCTCACATATTTTCAGTGCCTGTTCTGTCATCTTCTCCTCTGTTATTTCACTTCACTAGCATTAGTCTATTATGTTTAATCCATATATTGCCTCACTCTAAACCCCGTGCATGGGTTTATTTGGATGGAAAATGAAGCATTACAAGAATAAAGGAATCAGTTGCTTGTAAACAAAATAGACGCCATTTCATTCACAGCTGCATACACCGCTGGACGTTCGGCGTTGAATGAGGGATAAATACCGTCCTTGCAATCATTCAGCGGGCTTTTCAATTTGAAAGTGTGGTTTCTTTGATTGTTCATTAACCCTCATCCTATATATTTAGAAACAAAAGATTTCAGTAATCAGAATCTGTTTCATTCCCATTTTAGAATGGTGTGAAATATGGGCACGTTTGAATACACTAAATTCTTTATAATTTGAGAAATAACTGCACTGCACTTATGTTCATTCTTTATGGGACGTCGTCTGCTTGGACAGGATTGTTCCCTTTATTGACGTCATTGAAACATTGTTATTTTTTTGGCGAAGCGCTTGTATATCGCAGATGCTGGGAGGTAGTTTTATTTGTATTATTGTTTAATTACCTGATATGTAGTTGACTTTAAACTGATACGATTGCTATCTGTTAACTTGCCAGTTTCTAGTGATACATTATTTATCATATTTGTGATTTTCTTTGAATGTGTACTTTAAACACAGGAGGATAATGGGTGAAAAAAAACCAACTTTATATTGACACAACAGAAGACTAATATCACATAGGAAGGAAATATACAAACACAGACACGAAATTGAAGTTGAAAGAAATTCAAATAAAAATTGTAGCCCTCTGACTCTCCTGAGACTCTTCTTTAGTCTATTTAAAGCCTGTTCAAAGGATTTCGAGGATATAAGTGAACACCCTTAGACACGCATATCAGCAGACAATATCTCAGTCCATATGGGAATGCAGTGGTAAAGTGGTTTTATTTCTATCATCAACACCTTTCAATCAGGAGGAACGAGAGCTTTAAAGTTGCCCATAGCTGCGTCAGAATACGAGGCACTATGTCTCACAGTCTCTCTCTCAACCCGAGAGTTGTAAATACATATCAGGTAGAAAGGAATTCTTTGGATACTGTGAGTGCCAAAACAGAAATCGTGCAACTGAAGCAGTAGTATTGGATTGCCCTTCTCACAAATGCCGAGTGCATGTGAGCACTGTACAACAAGCTAATACATCATTATTACCCGCGCCGATGAAATCGGTAGGGTTATGTAAAGGGTTCCGTATGTTTGTATGTTTGTTTGTTTGTTTGTTTGTTTGTGTACAAGATAACTAGAGAACGGGTGAACGGATTTGCACCAAATTTTCAGGGATTGTTTGGATAGTGACAGGAAAGAATCCATTAAATTTTGGTGATGATTGGTGGATCCCAGCAAATTCTGTGAGACTTTCTAGTTTTGACTCTGTAGTATAGTATATGTAAAGATCACCGTTTCGGAGCCGATACCGATATCCCAACAAAGCGCATCGATAGCTTAACACTGGTAATGGCGTCAGCACCATTCTCAACGAAGAAGAAAAAAATGTTTTTAACTACTGATTTATTAGTCTAGAATATCGTAAAATTGCCCGAGTAGTCCGGTGATTCTAAAAGCAATCCTTATTTGATCTAGAGACCGGTAAGAAACTTCACAGAAATGGATAGTATTGATAGGAACAGTAAGTTTAGATTTAATTTCTCTCGAGTTTCTCACTTGCAGCAGAAAATGCTGCGGTAGCCAATATGCAGCTAGACGCCGGATCAGACGGCCCAACGCGTACATGGCTAACGGCCAAATTTCGGGCATCGGCTCAGATTAGCCGTGAAGCCTTACTTTTGCATTGTGATTGTTGATTTAGAACTCATCCTAGTTAATAATGTGGATTCTCTGGGTCTTTTACTACGGAATATCGAACATCATATTTATCAAATCTATCTGGAAAGAGACCAGTAAGAAACTTCACAGAAATGGATAGTATTGATAGGAACAGTAAGTTTAGATTTAATTTCTCTCGAGTTTCTCACTTGCAGCAGAAAATGCTGCGGTAGCTAATGCAGCTAGACGCCGGATCGGACGGCCCAGCGTGTACATGGCAAACGGCCAAATTTCGGGCATCGGCTCAGATTAGCCCCGAAGTTTCATTACTTTTGCATTGTGATTGTTGATTTAGAACTCATCCTAGTTAATAATGTGGATTCTCTGGGTCTTTTACTACGGAATATCGAACATCATATTTATCAAATCTATCTGGAAAAAAAACTAGGTAGGAATTTTTTATTCACTCATTCCGCCCCTTTAAAAAGCAAAGGTAGATCTAGTTCCTTTCCGTGTGCTCTAGATCGAACGTTGGACTAAATGTTGGCCTAGATTTAATTTCAGACCTATATGAACATACTACCTCATAACACCTGTAAAATTACACTTCGAATGATGCCTACTGACTTTATTTCTCACGGCTAATCCCCCAAATTTCCCGTATCTAGCATACAAGTAGCAACACCAGCACCAACACCGAACGTGAAATGAAAATTTCTTAATCCCTAGGGTATAGTGTTAGTGAACGGAATTTTGTACATGAAATTAAACACCGGCAACCGGGAACTACGTCAGAAAATCAGAGGTCAACACCTAACACCGCTGATTTTTTTCTCATTTCATAGTCGGTGTTAGATCATGATTTCGCGGCAAAATAAACACTAACCACAAACACCAACACCGAGCGTGAAATCACCCAATGTAGATTTCAGTTTTGACCCCATAGTATAGTATTGCAACTACTCTGTAGCACCGCCAAGGCGTGGGTCTGCCGCCTTTGACGGCCCCTCTAGTTATATTTTTAAATTGTATTTCATATAAAAATGGCTTCGAACCTGATTTGAGGAAGTACATAGGGATAAAACTGACAATTAGGCAGAACAAAAATCAGAACATAGGTACCTGTTTCAATCTCCTCAGTATGACTGAAATGGTGTACCTCAAAGAGGTTCTCAGCTCTTTCACAAACTCCTCATCCTTGCTGATGGATTCACTGTAAAGAGAAAACAAGGACCCATATCAATATTGGTTTCACTGAGATTGAGAAGCAAAACGAGGAAGGGTTAATTCTCTTTGGAAACTATATACATATCCATTTTGATATAGAACAAGTCTCTTTATTTGGAAAAAATCTGAAAACATGGTTTATGATTTTGTGTTGGAACATCCCTAAAAATGGCCCCACTTTTAGATACTGACTTTAAACATGCGTTACTGTTTTCTTCAGAATAATACCTCACCCATATTCTCGCTAAAGTGCAAATCCCAGATGCAGTAATAAATTGAAATCATTTTGCTTTGCCATCCGAGATCCCTTGTCATAGGTAAACTTTTCTGCCAAAATAACTTTTAAAAATGGGTATGGGTTTGGAGGCTTCAACCGCACATCCCCGTCCAAACAAAATCTGAGTACCCATCCTGGGTACTGCACAGGACGTCAAACTCTATGATGTATTGCAATGCATTCATATTCTAGCATAGTTTCAGTCGATGATCAAGAAATTATAACACTAGTCACCTAATTGCATTGTTTTATATACAGTGTTTTTGTTCTGTCCCCCTTAAAGGGAAAGTTCATGTTGACATTAAGTCGGATTTAAAAAGAAGCAGAAAAATATTTTTAAAAGATCAATAAAATTGGAGCAAAATCTGATGAGAAATAAGAAAGTTATGAATTTTTGAATTTGTAATCAATCAAACACAAGGTGGAAACTCTGACATATCTTGTGAGCTCCTCTCCCATTTGCTCTGTACACAAATATTCATAATTTTCATTTTCTTTGTTTTAAACGAGGTAATAGATTTTTATCATACAGGTTTTGTGTAAAAGCATATTAAGTGAAAAGATTATACATAGGGTGCATGTATGATAAAATATTTTGAGTGAGAAAATGGAAAAATATTATTTTTCCATTACAGAGCAAATGAGAGATGAGCTCACAAGATACGTCACGGAGTTGCCAATTTTTGTGTGATTGATTACAAGTTCAAAAATTCATAACTTTCTTAATTCTTATCGGATTTTGCTCAAACTTTCACTGATCTGTTTCTTTCCTTTTTTCTGCTTCTTCTAAAAACTTAATATAGGGTCACTTTCCCTTTAACCCTTTCAAGACAATCTACCACATTTTGTGGTTTTGCTCAATAACTTTTGATTCAGAGCTCTAAAAAATATACCAGATGCATGAGTAGAAAGTGCAAAATTTTCTGCACACACTATGTCCATTTTTGTTGCATGACCTTATTGTGTTTGATGCCAGGAATTTTAAAAACGAGAAAAAGCTTTGAAATTCTTAAATTGGCAACAAATTGAGATGTTCAAAATCATTGTTTTTTTCATCAAAATTGGCAATTTTTTCAACATTTCGACATAACGTTAACCATGTATATTGTTTTAAAAGATATTACACCTTATTAAAACCATGAAGCACTAAAGGACAATTTTTATTGTTGCCAATTTGAAGAACAAAATGTGATCAATTTAGCCCTTAAATAATTCCTGTCATGAAAGGGTTAAGTGAGTCACTACGAGTGAATTTTAAAAGCACATGTATGTCCATCTATACAGGCACAAAGCAACAAAGGTAATGAAATACCACTGGCTTCCATCCAGATCTTTGAAGATGAGATCATGAAATCTTACTCACCTGTACCAAGAATACACATAGTCTCTGAATACCAGCTCAAAGAACTACAAAGAAGGATAGGGGAAATACAATGAAAAATGTCAGATTGGATAAAGAAAACAACTACAAAAACAACTACAAAGAAAGGTAAGGAAAATACAATGAAAAATGTCAGATTAAATAAGGAAAACAAGTATATAGCATGCAATAAGAAATTTTCTGTTATTTAGCAGTAACTTAAAAGGGTGAATCATTCCCTTTTATACAAGTAACTCAGTCACACTGCAAAGCCAACTTCAAACTGACTCAAGATTGACCAATTCTTGGCTTTTTGGGGGGTAATTCAATTGTTTGTTTTGTCTGTTGTCAGTCTGGTATCACTCCTGTTTGGTGTGACTAGGGTCTCTATGTTTCCAGTAATTGGTCTATAGACATGTTGTTTATTTCAACTTGACCTTGGAAAGTAAATTACTTTCAATGAATAATAATTTAAAAGGTGAATATACAATGTGCAAGAAATGATCTGTTTTAAAAACATCAGACAAATGTAAACAGTTTTTTTGATGGATTTTTTTCTTCTTCCCTGGATTATGTGACTTTGTTATTAAACGGAACATAAGACACATTCAAAGTACATAAAAGCCTCTCTTTAACCTCATAAAAATCTGATAATTTATTCTTTTTAAAACTTAACTGACCAAAAACTATCCACATTTCAGTCATTTTTCCCATGGGTCCAACAATCTATGTCCATTAGTGGGATATGTAACCTATCTGATAAAATGAGATGAAGGGTTAGTCTTACCTCTGACAAGGCATCATCTACCCTCTTTGGAATGCTCAGATCAATCCATGGTTGGTAGTTCGTATGGTACAGCTCCCCTCTTTGCAGGCAGAAGAGAAACGGAAATGAGGCTTAATAGCACAACTTAACCTGTACCTAAATGTTTAGAGAAGTATATCTTCCCCAACATATACATGTACAAGCTTGTCTGAAGATAAGCTTGTACTCCACAATAGCTTTAACAGTTGAATATATGCTTCAATAGGTTTTGTGTGTATTAGTGGGGATTGGTCCAGTCTAGATCATTCATACATGAGAGGAAAATAATTATTTAAAATTTCACTTTCAACTCTGAAACCTCAAATTTGTAGCGTAGTAAGAGTTGAAGAGTCCCTGAATCAGGTAATCTAGCAAATTTAAGTAAATTAAATCTTGCTTAGAGCGATTTTGTTGTCAGTTTTCACACAAGTGCAGCAGTGAATTCGCGACACAGTCCCACATACGTTTGGTCCCATGAGTGATCTTCTCCCTCCCCTCCAGCTAAAGTTTTATTCATCTTTATAGTGCTTACAAAAGAAACCCTGTTTATATCTCCTGTTTATACAAATTATATCATTGGATTGTCTAGAACTTAATAGAATGAATTAAAGCAGTCACTGAAAAATGTTTGAGGTCTTAATGTTTAAACATAACCTTAATCAATAAAAAATGTCTACACCAAATATAATAGCTAGAAATGAAGAAGGTAATACAATCCCAGATTTAAGATGAAAGAAAAAAATTCAAAAAATTCCTCCGCACACTCGTTAGGCAATCTCATATTATCATCAATCGTTAATCGTCGTTCAGACTATTTTGTGTACAGGTCTGTGTCCTCATAATCTTCAAATTTCTCTGGAATGTACATTATATCATAATGTGATATTCACATAAGATAAGAAAGGTATATTATCATTATCACTATCATTATGATTATTATGATTATTATGATTACTATGATTATCATTATTATTATTATTATATCATCAACATTATTATTATTATTATTATTAATATCACATGCATTATCATTATTAATAATCATTACCTGTGCCTGTTACAGTTGTCATTGCCACACACTGGACATCTTCCGTGGTAGGCTTCTCTGAGGGTAGACTTCCTAACACCAGCAAGCTTCTCTCTCTCAAACATTCCAAAGAGATTGGGTAAAGTGGATACCCTCTTGAAGAGGACGTGGAACAGAGACACCCCAGCAAGACATGACCACACAATCAGTAACACAGGAAGATACCTAAAGGATTAAGGTTGGAAAGAAAAATCATTATAAATAACCATTAGATCTATTATTATTATTATTATCACTATATGGGGCTGTGTCAGTTTCGGCATGATAGGATCTTTATCATCTTGATGAAGTGAAATTTTCAGGCTGTTTTTGGCTGGCGATTTTGCTCCTTTCCACTAAATACCAGCACACATACCGTATGTGCTAGCTATCACACACTTGCTATGGGAGGCGATTCTTCGTGGTAGGAAGGTACGGGGTGCGATGTTATCTACAATAACCTCGCATAAATGTGAGTGGAACCAAGGAGACGCCATGGGATATGTACGGTGGCTGATTTTTTTTTTTTTAGTAGTCTACAGCGTAATAATGCCCTAAATTACGGTATTTTAATGCCCTATTAGTATTACGGTGTAATAATGCCCTAAATTACAGCATTATAATGCCGTAATAGAGTGTATTACATCATACTTCACAGCATTATAACGCCGTAATAAAACGGTATGATTTTTTTTTTTTTTTAGTAGGTCTACAGCGTAATAATGCCCTAAATTACGGTATTTTAATGCCCTATTAGTATTACGGTGTAATAATGCCCTAAATTACAGCATTATAATGCCGTAATAGAGTGTATTACATCATACTTTACGGCATTATAACGCCGTAATAAAATGGTATAACGCCGTATTAGCAGATTAGGGCGTTATATTGCCGTAATTTAAGGCGTTATAATGCCGTAATTTAAGGCATTACGCCGTAATACTAATACTATAGGGCGTTATAACAGCACTCCATAATAATAGGGCGTTATATTGCCGTAATTTAGGGCGTTATTACGCCGTACTAAAAAAAAAAAAAAAAAAATCACTGGCGGAGATCAGCCACCGGCGTAGATATGGGCATGGCTCCGCATGCATGGGCCTAAAGGCCCGGTCACACCGCCAGAACTTTGCTGGAGCGTTCCTGGAGCGGTGAAAAAAATTCATCACCGCTCGTAACCGTTCACCACCGTTTAACAGAAGTTGGCCCCCGTTAAGGCAACGCCGTATACGCTCGGCACCCGCTGATGGTCCCTCCTACCGCTCCGAAAGTTTTGAGCTGCACAAAATATTGCGAGCGGTGAGGAGCGGGCAATTTTCCGCTCCGGCAAAGTTCACCACCGCTCCAACAACGCCCAGTCAAAGTTTGGCACCGCTAGACGCAAGTTCGTGGACGCTTGGGTCCGCTAGGCCAACGCAAAAATCTTGAACGCTGGACCACCGCTGCTTCGCCAGCTTTGCCCGGGCGGTGATTAAACGTTGCACAAACTTTGGTGGAGCGGTTGTAAGCGTTTTACGAGCGGACACGGGATTGCTGGAACGGTGTCGGGCGTTGAAGCAGCGATCCATTGCGGTGATGAACTTTGGTTTGGCGTTGGTATGGAGGTGTCGGAGCTAAACCAACGCTCGCTACCGCTCGCTAACGTTAAACCAAAGCTAAAGCAACGCCGGCTTCAGCGGTGCACCGCTAAGGCAACACCCGTGTTTTCGATTTTTTTTTCCCATTTTGTGCGCGGTGACGAGCGTTTTCGAAATTCGGCCCCCTCTGCCTACCGTTCAAGGAACGCTCCAACAAAGTTCGGGCGGTGTGACCGGGCCTTAAGGCTAAGCCTCAGGCGCAGGCCGCACCAGTCCAGGGGGGCGGCGGCAGAGCTCAGCTATTCTGGCTCTGCCTAACTCTGCCCAAAACCCAGCGCAGTTCTTATAAGATAAAACTTTTTAGAAAGATCCACCTGAAGAATATAATGCTGACTGTTAAGAGTACACCAAATATTGTCGAACAAATTGTGTTCTGTCGAACAAGAAGGATCAAATCGTTGAACAAAATGTGAAAATCAGCCATCACGACACATAGTACATCAACCCATCCATCCACGGCCACCGTCTAGTTTGTTGACTATAATTTGTCGATCGATGAGGGCGCTTTTCGTACGACTCGTGTGCATTGACTGTGCTGTAGGACGGATTTTCTTTCTGTTTTCTCCTTCTTCATGTAAGTTTTGTGCAATGAAATGAATGATGCGCAATGAAGAATAAGCTAAGGAGGCAATATGATCAGAAAAATTGTATTTTTTTTGTTTATCTCTGCCTCTTTCCTGAGCTGGATCAGTAAACTGGGTCTAGTACGAGTACGACTACGAGCATACTTTTTTTAATTGTCCCACGTACTGAGATCCGTGTATTATGTATTTGATACAGCATTATTCTGTATAAATTTATGTTCAACATAATGTTGCTTGTCTTCTGAATAAACAGAGGGAGAAGAAGAAGGTGGCTGCTGTGACGAGCTGGGGCCTGTTTCTCGAAACCGTCATATGTCTAAGTTCTTAACTAAGTCAGCGCTAGTTCTCTAGTTGTCCGCTATGTGTTTCACGAAGCCGTCTTTACCAAGATGCATGACAACTTCCTGACTAAGGACTTGTGACGCCTCCAACCCTGTCATATCTTTTTTAGTCGACGTACAGCGCCATCACATGTTATTTATTAGGTAGATTATGGTAGGCAAAAAGTGGAAAGAATTTTTTCTCACATTTTTACTACTTAATATGTACTTCTGCCATCAATATCTACCATACCCATATTTTTTTTTTCAATTTTAGTGGAGGGTACATATGGAAGTCTAGCCAAATTATATAAAATACATAGTGTTTTTGTTCAAGGCTTGTCTCCACTTAACTCTAGTGAATCAACACTCTTTCCACATTCTAATGGATAAAAATAAAAAACAAACAAACAACAGTCTAATTGAGATCATTTCAATATAAAAGGAACTTTTTTTCAAATGAAAAAGAAAACCATAATAAAAACGATAACAATAATAGACTGACAGGAGATAGGCCTGTATCAAAATGTGGTGGGATTTGAAGAAAAAAAAAGTTAAACCAAAACTTGTCAAATTAATCCCATCATTGGAAACTGGGGGGGGGGGGGGGGGGGGGAATATTGACAAATAAACATTGGGCAAGAAAAAAATACAAGCCTTACTGATAAGCAATGGGAACTTGGGAAGTATTATAATCTAGAAAAAATATAAATTCATAACTGTTGCTCGGTATGTTTTATGTCAAAATGAATTTAGTAAGTCTCTTAACTTCTGATTGCAAAGCTATTTTACGATATGATTCCTTCATATCTGATCAATTAGCATGAAAAATGACGTGCTACCATAATAAACTTGAAAATCACATGTTACGTCTTATATAATAATTACAAGAGTGCTTTTTGTGTGAAAACAAATAATTGGGCGATCTTCGTAAATGATTTCTATAAAGATTTCTTTGGTGAACTAAAATCCGACGAAGGAACTGTAATATGACACAGTAGGCCAGCCATAGTACGGCATATTCTCTGGTTTTCAGACCCATATCATTGTAAACATAGATTATATCTACGATTTTTAAAATGAATACTTTGAAATATACGTGTTTAAACTTATAATATGAATATTTTTGTAATTTCCATATCATACTCAAGCCCAAAAACATTATGTAAAACATTCAAAGCATATTATTATTTCAATGAAAATATATGGGTTTATTTCTATAAACTATCAAATCACGACATCCGGGGGGTACCTATCCAACGTAACACTGGCTCACCGATCATGAAATAAATCACTCATATTTTTCATTTTACAAGCGAATCCATCATGTAATTTACATAATTTAAAAATTATCGGGCATCTATTATACCCTTCTACATTTTCTATTTTCTTTTATTCCCTAATTCATTCAAATATTTGCAGTTGAGTTAAATTTAGCTTTTAAAAATATAGTGTAATTGCAACCAAGGCTACGTGTCGGCTCCTTTTCTCGCCGATAGTATCGATATCACGAGATGTCTAGCTAGTTAGCTCTTCGTGAAACAGTTTAGGAAGATCATGGACATCTCCGTAGTTGGCGGAAAAAGTTATGACTGTCTTGTCGTTGGTTTCGAGAAACAGGCCCCTGTCTGCTGCTGCACGCTGAGTTGTATGCCTTGACATGAAATTGAAAAAGAATGCATGTTGCCTGTTATTTTTTGCTATCAATTTATCATCATCGTCATCGTCGTCATCACTTATAGTTATACATGTACATGTACAAGCTTATCTGAAGATAACCTTGTACTCAGACTAGCTCTTTTATGGGTGAATAGGCTTCAATAGCTATTGTGTGTATCAGCAGGCCCTTTTCCAGGCTAGATCATTCATACAGGAGAGGAAAATAATTATTTAAAATTTCACTTTCAATTCTGAATCCCCTAATTTGTGGCACAGTAAGAGTGGAAGAGTCCATGAATCAGGTAATCTAGCAAATTTAAGAAAATTAAATCTTGCTTAGAGCAATTTTGTTGTCTGTTTTTGACTGCTGCCACAGTGAATGTTGGACACAGTCCCACATAGGCAAGGGCCCATGAGTGCGTCGTCATTAATGATTAAAACAAGACATTCTGTTATTGATTGTCATCGTTGATATTTCTAGACTCTAATGAATTAGAACAAGACTATTATCATTATTATCATTATTAATAGGGTCTGTTATTATTATTATTATTGTTATTGTTAATATTATTATTCATAATATTAGACCATCTATTAAGTATTATTATTATTAGAATTTAGGCCTAGATCTATTATTATTGTCGTCCTCGTCGTTATCATCATTATTATTGTTATAATTATCATTATTTTTTAAAATTATTTATATTAAGATCTATTATTATTATTATTATTGTTATTGTTAATTAGTATAATTGTCATCATCCTTATCTTCAACATCAACATTATGGTGGTAGCATTGTAAGAGAGTAACACTGAAGCAAGAAGAGGAAATAAAGTTTCATATACCGGTATTGTTTTCTATGTAAAGGTCTTGTTGTCTGCAGTCACAATGTTTGTTCTCGCTGAGATGGTGGATACAGTACGCATTGAGCCATGGTTGTTCAACGTTAAACCAATCGATGCTATCACAGAGGAACTCAACAAGAAGCTTGCAAACAAAGTAAACCCATTTATTTCCTCCTAATTAATGTGCCTCAAAGTGTGCCATGAATTTATGTCTCCTTCCATCACTGCACTTACCCCTAATATTGCTACCGATTCTCTATTTATAAACAAACAAGCAAACAAACTTGAACTACTAAAATGATTTTATGAGACAAGTCTTTAATCATATTTCTTCTTGATAAAAAATAGTTGTTCCATGATTTCAAACTTCATATTTCATGAGCCTGTTTAGAATTACAAGGATGAACACAAACCTTTCAAGTTAAACAGAAAATGAAGTAAATTAACAAAATTTGGGTGGTTAAAACCCTATTGCACTGAAAGGGTCTAAGTAGAAACATTTAAATATTTTTCTCCAAAATGCCACTCTCTGAGAAGAAACATAATTGTCAAACCTTTTGTTCTAAATAAAATTTTGATTTTAAAAATCTTATTATTGTATGCAACTATGTATTAATTTTGTTCAATCTTTAGGAAAACGAACAATATCAGCTCTTGAGATGAAAGTCTTATCTTTTTTGTATATTTTATACTGTCTCTATCATTTTCATTGTTAAATTTTTTATGATTGAGCAAAAGGATAAATTCAGGTATTGATCTTGAACTTGATGTCTTGCTTTTCTGTCAAACCTTCTCAATTCAATTACAATAAAAAAAAAATCAAAATTGATGTTTTTATTTTTCTTAGGTTGTACCCAATGTTGGACTCTGCATAGCCCTGCATGACATAGTTAAGATGGATGATTCACATATATTCCCTGGTGATGGTGCATCTCATACTAAAGTTCATTTCAGGTTTGTCGTCTTTCATCCTTTCATGGATGAGATCCTGATTGGACGAATCAGAAGCTGTAGCCGTGATGGTGTGCATGGTAAGTCTGATGGTGATCCAACAACTTCTCTGACAGCATT
Organism: Heliocidaris tuberculata; assembly: GCA_025618425.1. Taxonomy (NCBI): domain Eukaryota; kingdom Metazoa; phylum Echinodermata; class Echinoidea; order Camarodonta; family Echinometridae; genus Heliocidaris; species Heliocidaris tuberculata. Next base: position 45,909,381 of record CM046836.1, read on the forward strand.
TGCTCTGGGCGTTTTATATGGTTTAAACTTTAAAGGTAAAGTTGAGTTCTGGTCATGAGATTTAATTATCAAAGAAACTGTCTCAAAGCCATTGGGAAAGGTTGATTATATAGCACATAGTAATTGGTGCATGCTGTAAGGTTTTGGAATCATCAAAATTATAAGAAATTAACTCAATCCTGCTGAGAATCGCATGTATTGCACACAGAAATGTGGATATGGGACTACACACAAATGTTCAGCAGGAACATTTCAGCTGTTTCTTGTCATGTTTTTAATGTGAGGGGCTGAGGGCATTTGAAGAGCAATCCTTTTCAGGGGACATTTCGACTATGATAATCTTCCAAACTAACATAAAAAGAATGAGAAAGCTCACAAATTATTTTTTCCTTTCCCAGAACTCAACTTTCTCTTTGAGAACTAGATTTAGGGTTTGAATAGTGTTTTAGGTTTCCAGGAGGGGATGGGTGCATTGCTGGGTCCAGGGATGAAGTTAGGCATTTTACTAGTATTGGAAATTGATCTTGTGGAAACTGTTGCTGGAATTGAGTAATCGAGATTCGAGAACAACTCCTTCTCACTCAAGAAAATATATGACCAGTGGCGTAGCATGGGTCCAGCCATTTAAGTGTGGGGGCACTGGCATCATGGGGATAGGTGGAGTAGTGGTTATACTAGGTTGATGAAATGTTAGAGGTCATGGCCACCCAGTAAGGGGGGAATGGTATGGAAAGATGAGTATAAAATGTATAACAGTTTTAAATTTTCATTCTTTCTTTTGTTTTGCACATGACTGCATATTTTTCAGTTTAGAAACTTAGCCTCAAATTTGTGTTTTTGTTGATTTTTCTTTTCAGTATCTTTAGGCTTCTTTGATGACATTTTGGTTCCTCCGGAGGCCCTTCAGCAGCCTTGCAAATTGTATCCTTTTTATAAAACAATGAAAATACAATACAGCAAAAGTATGCTTATTGTGACAGTAATCCTGCAGAATATTATACTTTTCAACTTGTTTTCAACAGCAGTAAGAAAATGAAACCACAATTTTCTTGTTTTGTAGATACTTTTTAGCAAGTTAATTATTTCCCTAACAGTCTGAGATATAGGCCTAGATGGTGTGTTGATGTGACTTGTAGATCTATACCTATAATGGTCTGGAAGAGATTGTGGCATATACCAGGCCTGTGAAATCTCTGCTTTTTTTATTATTCTGGCCGATTTCTATTTCCGCTTTTTCCCGTGTGCTATTCCCGCTATTTTATTGGCAATCATTATTTCAATGGTTTTAAATGGCTGGACACGTAATTTAGCTAAATGGCTGCGAGCGCCATGCGGAGTCTAGCTCTCTTGCGACCAAATATGGAAAACAACGTACCGTTGTATACATGTATGTACTGTACCGTATGTGTTTTGACTTCGTGTGCGAAGTGAAGTTCATGCTGCTTGCATTTGTATACTGGACAACTGTGGACCGCGGGCCGCCGGTGGGTGGCTGTTCAATGTGCATTATGTCAGATAAGAAGCAGAAGACAAGTAAATAGATCAGGTAAACTAGGTTTTGGCTTTTTTCTGCTCTGTTTTTTTAAACCCCACTCACAGGCCTGATATAGTGAAATCAACCATATTCAACAGGTTCAGGGTGAAAACTTTTGATAGAGTGGGAAAAGGGATGATGGCTCAGTGATAGAGCAGTGGTATCTTAACTGGGATGTTCCTAGATTTGAAACCAAGTTGATACACTAGTTTCTTTTGGTAAGGCATTAGTCCGCGTCAATTACCAAGTCCCTCGGTTAGGATTTAAAGTGGGAGATCCACTGGTTGCTTGTCTACTAGCATAATACTCGCTTTCTCAGGTATCATAGTCAAGTTGTTTCAACACTTAACAGGAGAGGCGAAGGTAATGGCTCTATCCGCGAAACAGCATTTATAGGTATTAAGCAAGGCATTTTGCCCACATTGCTTCTCTCCACTCGGGTATTAAATGGCTACATGATGGTAGGATGCGAACGTCTGTGTGGTTTGGTCAGCATTATGTATGCGTCATGCCTGTAAAGTGGTGACCTGCCTCTGGTTAGCCTGAATCCGATGACTGGGTTGGTTATAGATCTGTTAAGTGCTTAGAGACAATGTGGATGTATGAAGTGCATCTAGAGATATTATAAACCTTACAGCGATCATGTGAAATAAAGATCAATATAAGAAAAATGAGAGGTGTTTTCCTGAATGTGTCCTTGATCAGTGACGAGACAGAGCAGCTCTGGGTATGGCAGTATGAATCCGAGGAGGGCACCCATGATATGTTCATGGATATCAATGAGGAGATCCGATTCAGGGTGGTTGATGAAGTCTTCACCGATACCACTCCCGTTGGTCCTGATGATGGCTTAGAGGCAGGAGCGGACGAAAACGAGACCAAGAAATCACCTTACAGTCTGGTGGTAAGTACAAGGTAAAAAAAAAAAAAAAAAAATCACTTTGGTTTCACTCAAAAGTGTTTTGAAATAATACTGATACAAATAATATTTATATAATCATATAATTATTTTTATCATAAAGTGATGTTATTTACTGGAACCACTTGTAATGTTGAGGGTACAGAGAATGAATTCATATTCTTCCTTTTTTTCTCTATTTCTTTCTTCTTCACGCACATTCAAAGAAATATTTCATAGAATTTTTACATTGAAGTATTCAACTCCAGTTTTGCTTTTATCTTGCAGGGTTCCATTAGTGAACCAGGTCTAGGGCTATTAGCTTGGTGGTCCAACATGTGAAGAGATGGACCTGGTCCAACATGTGAAGAAATGGACTCTCTGAATGGCAGGACCAGTTCAAGAGGACCTAGTCTCCATCGTTTCCAAGTTCAACCATGAAAAAGGTGGAAAGCTGCCATTGCAGGGTGGTGACAAAGAGGAATTGGTGTGAAACAAATAGAGCAAAGATACATCTCTGCTATGAAAGAGATGGAAGTAAAAACCAATGAAAAGTTCTCTGAATGTCAGATTCCCACTGATACCTGAAATGATAGAGATGAAATGGGCTAGGAGCAAACAGAGCTAAATGCGGTGATAGGGAAAAAACTGAACATGTTATGGAAAGCAAAACAACAGAATGAAGTTATTGAAAGATGAATATCAGATTAGGGTTATGGAACCCGAATGACGGGCTGAAATCAATGTCTGAAAGGATGATGATGTGGTAGCCACCAGATGGAAAGAGACAAAGAAGGGTTCAGTGGACAGAACAAGAAGGCTAGATATGACCTTGTTCACATATGCCATGGTAAATTGCCACAAAAAAATGCTTTGGCAAAATAAAGTCATTTTATGTGTATGATTGACAAGTGGAGAGAAAAGACATAGCTTCGTGCAAACAGTGGCATAGCATGAGTCCAGCCATTGAAGGGGGCACTGGCATCATTGGTGGGGGCACCTGTCTTACTTGGAAAATTCAGTGCAAATTTTACTTGGCTACAGATGAGGGTGCGAGAAGTGGTCCTATCATCTTCTTTTCTTGTCTTTTTTCTCTTCTTCTTTTTAAAATTTTTTTATGCCATGCGATGGGGGGGGGGGGGGGGGGACACTCACCTCCCTGTGCCCCTGTAGCTATGCCACTGGCCCAGATAATGGACATTATGGGTAATCACTGAACAATGAGTTATATGATGGAAGATTTTTTTATGTGCACTGTGCTAACATGAGTTTTTTGCTGCTACAGGTTTGCATCATGTCTTAATGAGGTTTTAGCACTAACACAATACAGACATTTGTATATTTACTGGAAGTTGAAGAAGATGATAGAAAAAAGTAGATTGTGGAAAAGAAACTGGAACCACTCGAGAGAGAGAGAGAGAGAGAGAGAGAGAGAGAGGATCTATTAAGAGAGGTGATGGCAATCCGTTTAGGATATACAGACATGTAAAAAACACTAGAGAAGATGACAAAGTTATTTTGTTTGTTTTTGTTACTTTTCTGCCCATTACACTTTAAACTATGCTATTCTTGCTTCGTGTCATTTTAAACTGAAACATACAAGAGATCATATTGAAAGGTTAATGCATTGTGTTCATTTCTTTATAGTTACATGTATTTTACATGATTTAATTTTGCCAATGCTACAGCTTTTGGGAGTCATAAAATATGACCATTAAAGGGAAATCCAACCTTAATCACAAGTTGCTCTGAAAGAAAGAGGAAAAATCGGAGAAGCGGACTGGTGAAAGTTTGAACGAAAACAGATAAGCAATAAGAAAGTTATGATTTTTTTAATGATTTTTTTCAAAATGACTTAAATGTTTTTTTTTCCCCAAATGTATTACTCAGTAGGATCTTCTTCTTTCATGAGGACCTATAACAACATGCTATCTCCAATATATTTTGAGTAATGCCTCGAGGGTAAAGGCACTTCAGAGAAAACCGCAAATTAATGATATTTTTGTGTACGACAAACGGGAGAGTTGTCCGCAATATTCACAATGATCCCACCAAATTGCCAATTTGAGATTCGCATAGATGTAATGATCTCATTTTTCAAACATCCATAACTTTCTTATTCCTTGTCCGATTTCTTTCAAACTTTCAAGATCCTGTTTTTATTATTTTTCTCCTTTCACACAAATCATGTTATTAGCAAGTTTGGATTGCCCTTTAATGAAATGAAACGTGTAAAGAAAATTAAACTTTAGAATGTATCATTTTACATTCATAAATAAAGATATAGGTTTACATTTTGCATTCAATTAGTGGACCTGAAGAGGGAGATTAGAGAGATAGGAGGTTTACATTTTGCATTCAATTTGTGGACATAAAGAGGGAGATCAGAGAGAGAGAGGAGGTTTACATTTTGCATTCAATATGTGGACCTGAAGAGGGAGGTTAGAGAGAGAGAGGGGGGGGGGGGGTTACATTTTGCATTCGATTTGTGGACCTGAAGAGGGAGATCAGAGAGAGAGAGGTTTACATTTTGCATGCTATTTTTGGACCTGAAGAGGGAAGTTAGAGAGAGAGAGAGAGAGAGGGGGGGGGGGGGGGTTACATTTTGCATTCAATTTGTGGACCTGAAGAGGGAGATTAAAGAGAGAGAGGATGGCAAATGAGAAAAAGGGAGACTGGGATGTCAGAGGGTAACAAAGAGATAGATATAGAAAGAATTTTGACAGGAATTTTTTCAGGGCTAGATTGATCACATTTTGTTCTTCAAATTGGCAATAATATTTTTCTTTTAGTGCTACTTGGTTCTAGTAAGGTGTAATCTCTTTGAAACAATATACATTGTTAGGAACTTTGTTGAAAAGTTTAAAACATGGCCAATTTTGATTTTAAAAAAATGATTTTGAACATCTCATTGTGTTGCCAATTTAAGGATTTTAAAGCTTTTTCTCCTTTTTAAAATTTCTGGCATCAAATGCAATATGGTCATGCAACAAAAATGGATATGATATGTGCAGAAATTTTTGCTCTTTCTACTCATGAATCTGGTTTATTTTTTTAGAGCTCTGAATCAAAGGTTACTGAGCTTAACCACAAAATGTGGTCAATTGTCTGGAAAGGGTTAAAGAGAGACAAGAATTGAAAAAGATGAGAGAGATAGAGAGAGAGAGAGAGAGAGAGAGAGAGAGAGAGAGAGAGAGAGAGAGAGAGAGATCGCATGGGAATAAAGGAATGAAAAGGCCTAGCTGTTTTGAAATGGATTGTTCCTTTTTCAGAACATGATCATCACAATCTTGATATGTAAAGGGCTATGACACATATAACATCCTTTTGATAGGGCAGTTTTAGTATATGACAGATTTTATGTTATTTATAAATTTCTCCACAATGGGATGGAAGTTATGAAGACTAAACTGAATACATTTATTTTCAGGAGAGGGGGGGGGGGGGGGGGGGGGCGGGGGGTAGGAGGCAGATGGATTAATCATAATTAATCCATCCAGAATCGTTAGAAGCAATTATCATCTTATTATGAATACTCCCCAGTCAATCTCCACAAAATGAAATGAAACCACTTTATTTACTCCTGTGACTTTATTTTTTGTTTTTCTCACTTTTGAAATAACAATATATGTATATCCCTAAAAGATGGGTATCGCATTTAGATATTTCTTATAATTTATTTTAAATACACGAAATCGCTACTTTTGATCTCACAAATTATCTGTCAAACCTCCAAATTTTCTGAGGAATATTGGCCTGAACCCCTGAACATGTACCCTGCTTGTGGTACACTCTCATTATTTCGAAAATTCAATTTATGAAATTTCTTGGTCTAGAGAACGTCACAATGAATGAGCTTGGTAAAATGATAGATGATGACGAATAAATAAATACTGAGAATTATTTAAATTGAGAACGGACTTCTTCAAAACTGATCGAGGCCAGTGAAATTCGAGCTTTGCCGCCATCTCGTGAGGAAACGCGGAACACACAGCTTCCCGTCGCGTAGATACGGAGTACGTACCAGCAGCTATTTAGTTGATTGATTGATTTTTGCACGCTGAACAATGTAAATGCCTTTTCACAACAATGCGCGATACAAGCAAACCGTAAAACATGAAAGCTAATCGATATCAAGGGATTCACACCAGCAAAATCCAACTTTTTATATGGAACTGACGGTATGGAAATATTGACACAACTTGTGCAGGAAAGGTATGACAAATGGTTCTGAATTCTCTTATTATTGACCTTTATTTACCCAAAATTGTGATATTTAGTCCCGCATATGGAACTTTGTGTTGGAAAATTTAATGTTGAATTAGGCCACTCACACTTATGCAAGGTTATTGGAGATAACCTCGCACTATGTATGATGGGGGGACCTAAAGCTACGCACTTTGTTTCCAGCGGCTAAAAAGTCACCTTTTCAATGATTAATGTGAATTTCTTTCATATATCTTGGTTCTACATAGACCTACTCTCATGACTCTTAAATCAAATCCCTGAGAAAATTACGACGGACAAATATCAATTAGACCCTACATTAATTTTCAAGTCGATGTCGATACCCATGTTGAATTTGGTCGAAAAAATGAAAGGGTCCTAAAGCTACGCACACGTAATAAATGAATGCAAATCTTGATTTGGAAGCTGACTAATGCGAATTTCACCCCGATTTCAAAATAGTGATAATATCACCAAAAATGAAGGAAAATTACTCATTCTTTTTGGCGAACGTAAATGATATCGTTGCTCAGTTACACCAGAAGTTTGGTGCATTGAACGCGTCGTATTGCGCGTATTTGCGGGGTGAGTAACTTTAGGACCTGCGTAGCTTTAGGACCCCTGACCATACCTTCATACAGTGAGCAATTGCCTCCTATAGGCAAGTGTGTGATATCTTGCCCATATGTGTGCAAGAGAGGAGCAAGATCACCAACCAAAAGCAGCCTGAAAATTTCACTTGATCAAGATGATAAAGATCCTATCGTAGGATCTGGCATGAAATTAGATATTCTATCATTTTAAAATGTAGAAGGAAGTATTTTCAAAAAAAATTTGCTGATTATATTGGTGTTTTTACCTCTCCAACTTAGAGGTCGTGACAGGCCAAAATTGACACAGCCCCATATAGTGATGGTCCCGTGAGTGGAATTAGGCCTACTTGGAACTGTTGAAAAATAGTGCCGTGTAAGTTACATACGGGATCCACTCACACTTATTCGAGGTTATTGGAGATAATTTACACTTATGTGAGGTTATATTGGAGATAACCTCGCACTCTGTACCTTCCTACCGTGAGCAATTGGCTCCCGGCTCCCAGATAGGCAAGTGTGTGATCCCGTGTGTGATATCTATACTTGGCAAGAATTGCCCATATGTGTGCAGGAGAGGAGCAAGATCACCGACCAAAAACAGCCTGAAAATTTCACTTGATCAAGATGATAAAGATCCTATCGAAGAATCTGGCATGAAATTAGATATTGTATCATTCTAAAATGTAGAAGGAAGTATTTTCTCAAAATTTTGCCAATTAGATCTATATATAATTGACACACTGACTATGGGCCCCATCATGATCCTGTGAGTGTACAGGACCTCTCGATAAAAATAAGGGACAGTTCTTTTGTAATCATGTTAATTATTACTTTTTACAGGATTACTAATATTACTAACACCATAATTACTTTGGCATGATTTATAAAACTGTTGTGGTGATTTGAAATAGGAAACCACAAGGCACAATTCACGGGGCTAATTTACTTTTACTTATATTACAAGGGTACAACACAGGATCCATAAGTCAGGATATAATGCAGAGGAATTAAACTTAAATGCATAGTTGCAGTGCATGTCTGTTGGTGCATATAAAGAGTGTATGAGTAAATATCAATCCCTCATTTCAGATACTTTCGCACCAGGTATCCCAAGATTTGATTTAATCACATAGGTTAGGGTTGGGGTAAGGGTTAGGGTACCCAAAATCGAATTTTAAGTACCTGGTGCAAAAGTAAATTAGTCTAGTGTCCAATCATGCCAATTCACTCTGCACAGCTTTTCATTTCGTCACACGCATTGTTTCTTCTGTTCTTACAAGACCAACTCTAAACACATGTATGTGCGTGCAGAAGAATGAGTGGTCTCCTGAACTACGATATCGCCTTAAGCCAAGGCTTAATCTTAGAGTCGTTTCCAATTCTAGAAGAACAATTAAAAATCAAATTGTGAGTGAGACAAATGTGACAAAGATAGTGACTAAGAAAAAAACGAAAACAGGAGAGTGACAAAAAATTTTTAAAACAAAAAAACATTCAATCATAATAGTGTAGACTACATTTACATGTAGATCTATGAGGTTTTCTGGGATGTAACTGTGTGGAAGTTGTACTTGTAGCTGATTTTGCCAAAGTCAATTTTGTGATAGACTGTATAGACTATTTTTTCTTCTTTTCTCTTTGCCTGTTAGAAAACAAATCTGAACATTTGCTGAATATTTTGTAATCCAACAACCTGTTTTTATCTTGACAGCAAATATGTGATGACCATGCAGGTCAAGGCTCAAAATACACAAGGGCTCCAGGCAAAGTCGCCCCGTAAGGGGAAAAAAGACATTTGAAGTGGTAGATCTACCCCCAGAGACCTAGTGATAGCACCCCCCCCCCCCGAAAAAAAAACAAAAACAACAACAACAACAACAAAACAAAACAAAAAAAAAAAAAAAAAAAAAAAAAAAAAAAAAAAACAAAAAACAAAAACAAAAAAAATTTAATCAAAGAAATTACAAAAGATTTTACTAAGAGGCCTCGGTTTTGGGGAAATTTGTAAATGAGCCTCCCAGAAAAAAATAGTGGGGGTGGTGATTGGTTCCATGACATTTGCTCCTAAGACAATTGCTCCGGTCTAAATTTGCCATGTTAATCCTAAACCTAAACCTAACCCTAATCCTAACCCTAATCCTAATCTTCACATTGTTCTTAACAAAACACCAAATCATGACCTTGACCTTAACCGTTGACCTTTCGAGATATGGTCTGAGGAGCAAATGTTGCTGGAGCAAATGTCGTGTCACCCAGTGATTACTTGACTTTTCTTTTTGTTTGTTTGTTTTTGTGCTTGTTGGAAAATTTTCAGCTGCCTTGTCGGCAAACATGGTCTGACTCCCCTCTCCCATCCTGCACCCAGGCAAGCTTGTAATAGAGAGATAACATCCAGAGTACAATTTTGCTTTCTCATCTACTTCCAAAAAGCAAAGAGAAATTTCATTATGAAATATCTTATTATTTGCAACCAAATTGCAATGGTCAGAGAAATTCTTAATACATTCTGTAGTGATCATTACACTGCAGCCTCAACTGCGTCTTGATTGAATCACACCAGGATTTTTGTTTGCTCAGAGAGGCAGCAGATCATTGTCGCAACACTAAATATTCAGTGGCTGCTAACTGACGGCAGAATGTATTGTTCTCATTCAGTCTGGAGACATTGGAAGGGCATGTTGTTCACATTTTCTTCTCTGTATCCTTTTGAAGAAAAGTCAAGATGTATTCAAGTACTCCAGGTTAAATGCAACTTTCACTAAATTAATTTTAACATAGGAGACTGAAAGTCTTTCTTTGTCTTCATGTAGATTGTGACAGCTCAGAAATTGAGAAATGTCAAGAGCACCATTCATATGTTTATTAGAAGTCATGTCATGACTTTAGGATTATCCATTGGCTATGTGGAAGTAGCTTGGCCTGAAATCATTCTGAAATCTATTGTGAAGTAAAGCTCTTTGATTCTTTTGTTATTGCAGATGGTGTAGACGGGACTGAACAGACCTTCTCCATCGTGAAGCTGCCCTCAATCCCTGCCATGATGCCTGTCTCACAGCTAGCTACCAGCTCCGTTGAAATCATGAAGCATCCACCGACGACCACAGAGAACTTTGAGTTCAACATCGGTCAGTCTCCGGACCTCCGCTGTCTGGCATCCAAAGGGACCACAACATGCACACAGTGTGAGTCCTGTGTGGTCCGCACCAGACTCCTAGAAACCAGGCAGTGGTTCCCTCGTGCCGGGGAGAAAACCAAGAAGAAATTTGTCCTGGGGCTTGTGCGTCGTTTTCACAGTGCTAACCTGTTCTCGTATATAGTCCGCATTCTTAAACCACTGTGCGGTAAGGACTTCTTGTACTCTCGATCCCGGGCCAACCCAGGGCTTGTAGGTGATCATATCGATGCTGGCTGTGATCGTGCATTGAAGGAACATGTGATAGAGACCATGATGTCCGATACGCTAAGATGGTTTGCCAGTGCTCCTTACTGGAGTAAATCTAACTTTGCTCTTGGTGTACTACAGACATGTAATGGAGAGCTAGTGCATGCTGTCTGCAAGCTATCACAGACCATGCTGATGAATGAACAGCAGAAACAGATACTTAGGAACCGAGATATTGGTGAGTTGATTTGACCAGTCATAAAACAAATTATGACATTTTCACTTGAAACAAGCTGAATATAATTTATTGTTAATTATACATTGCTAATAAGTAAGAAAGAGAATGATGTGATGTCATATAGGCTGTGTATTCAAAGTAGGCATGCAGCTGGAATTATGTTAACGTTTGAAAGTAAATTACACTCTGTATGAATTAGTTTGATTTCATATTGGGAATCACAAGCACTCTGTGAACATATGCCAAAGCATTGCTGATGATAGTGAAATTGTAGCCACATAATTATGAATTCTGACCCCTCTAATCTTTTGAATGTGAAATGGGCAGGTAGGCCTACATGAACATGTTAGGGGAAACAGTTCACCTCATCAAATATTGTTCCATTGCCAGTAATGTATCTAGTTGACATGAATGATGAAAGGCACTTTCTTGATTTAAAGAGGGATCAAGCATGTTTGAAAAGGGATTAGAATGCTATGCCTAGGTGTCAATAGAAAACAAAGCTCACCTAATCCCTTTCCATTAGCATCCCATTGGTGTGTCAATAGACAGAGCTGTGCAGCTTCTGAGTGACCAACATGTTTACATTAGAGAGACAACACAATAGAAAGATACATTGGTGTTCTTATCTAAAGTACATTTCAATGAAGAGGTCTAGAATGTGTGTGTGTGCTTATTCAATACACAGTACCTGTGTGTAGTGTACATGAAGTCTTGTGCACAAGTTTACAGTTCAGTTGTTGAGTAAAAGTTGTTTACTACGCCCACTGCAAAAAAAAAAGTAAATTAAAGGTACATGCAGTTTCTGCAAAGTGGTCTAAATTGAACCAACAAACAAAAGATATATATTTTGGAAGTGAACTTCTTTCTTCTTTTTTTTTTCATTTGGACTGAAATAGAACTGAAACAGACTGAAATAGAATTGAAACAGACTGAAATAGAACTGAAACAGACTGAAATAGAATTGAAACAGACTGAAATAGAACTGAAACAGACTGAAATAGAACTGAAACAGACTGAAATAGAACTGAAACAGACTGAATTTAGAACTGAAACAGACTGAAATAGAAAGTTGTTGAAATACATATTTACTGTCTTAACAATGTTTATTTACATTTACTTACTTGTAGGTGTTGTACATTAATTTCTTTTTTTTTTTTAGCAAAGAAGTAATTTCTTGCCAGAAGTTCATTTTCAGAAGACAAAATGTCTTTGGTAACTCGTCACTCCTTATTATACATGAATAGCTTTATATAACCTTTACACTTAATTATTATATTGATTTTTGTTGACATTGTTATTTTTATTTTCCAGACTATGAGAATGAGTCGTTAGCAGACACTGTCTTCTCCTACAAGTCTTATGAGCACCCTGACCACAATCTCCTACGGGCCGCGTCCTCTGTATACTCCCATCCCATCGGCAGCCCCTTCCGGGAGGAGGACTGTCTTGCCCCTGATCATGTCACTGTGGAGGATGAATCCCAGGAGGATATTGTCAGCGTGTCCAGTGGCTCCAGTCTCGCCTCCCTGGACCCCACCCGGGTGGTGGTCCCCGTCATGGGAAAGGCCCTCTTGGGAATCAGGCAGAATGTGGATTTCATCAGGGAGCTACCGGTCCATCTCTCCAAGTACATCCTGAGCTTCATGGACTATGAGGACCTGATGAACTGCGGCAGAGTGAGCCCTCATTGGTGTTATATTGCTAAGGAGGTGGAGGAAGATATGAAGCTGAGACAGATCCTATGGGAAGAGGTCATGCTCATGCAGGTAGGTCTGCAGGCTTAGGGTTCAAACAACAAACTTAAAGGTGGAGTACTACGGTGAAACGTGTTTATAAAGACCACAAAAAGGGAGACAACAAATCTGATCATTACAATCTAGTAGTCTTCATGTACAATTTACTTAAGTACAGGTTTCAATTAGAAACCCTGTTCAAGGGGGAAAAATGTGGTCTTTATGGACAAGTGGTCTTTCTGTACAGTTGGTCCCTAAAGCAGGTTTCATTTTAATAACTTTTGGTAATATATGTAAAGAAAATCAGTGCAATAGGTAATGGGAATCAAAATTAAATTGGTAAGGTGTGGAATTTCTATGAAATTATTTCTCAGAATTACAAATAGAATTCACATGAACATTGATTTTGCCCTTATTAAACATCTATTACTTTTCTTGAAACTTTCAGGAATAACTTATCTTGCATTTTTAGCCAATTGGATAGATAACTAGAGTGCATTGATTAATATCTAGAAAATTTGACAAATAGCTGGTAGCTAAAATTTGAGAATCTAAGTTTTGTTCGGACCTATATTTTGTGATATACATGAAACATACATGCAATAAAATCAACTTGTGCAGATCATTACATGTCATAAAAAGTGAATTTTCATCTTCTTTTTTTTTTTTACCAGGGATCATCAGCCAAAGGAGGGAACCCAATGTTTGCCAACCACGTAGACATCCCAGTCCCTCGCCTTGCAGGGGATTCCTATGATGTCCTCCTAGCCGACGTTCCCCCGGAGGAGATTAACTTCAAGAGTGATATCAATCTGGAGTTGTCTTACAGCGGTGTGGTTACCCGGGATGTTACCATGGAAGAAAGGAATATCTACTGTGGGGCTTACAATGTCATGGTGCTTAGTGATCAGTGAGTTCTCACTATGCTTCAGTTCAGTTTATTTATTTCAATCATAAAAACAATATACAAGTAGAATACAAAAGTAACATGAGTCAATCATAATTATACATTTGGAAATTACGATGAAATGGGAGACTTATAAGGAAGTTTGGAAAACTTGTAAACAATAGTCCCCTGATATACATAGTAAATAACAAAATTACATGGTTGTACACATTACTCAGGAAAAAAAAATCTATATGATATTAACACATTAGAAGTACATTTCTTGCTCTTGCTCTATCTATTATGATTCATAGGTGATCCAACATTTTCTCCAGCAGCAATTGCTCCCGGCTTTATTTAATCAGAAATATAGGTTAGGGTTAGGATTGCAATAAGGTTTTAGATTGGGTTTGAGATTAGGGTGAGGTATAGTGTTTGGTCCAGGATTGAAGTAAGGAATTCAGTTAGTGTAGGGAACTTACTGCGTAGCAATGGTCATCAGGGAAGCGTTTCATCAAATGTTTTTGTCGGTGATTTTTACAGACAACTGTTATAAGCTACTGAAATCCTTGCATCTGATTGGCTGAGAGCAAATTTGTCGGTAAAAATCACTGACAAAATGCTTGATGAAACGCTCCCCAGAGCATGTATTGTACAACCCTTAAAGAGAAGGTTGAGTTCTGAGAAAGGTGAAAACTAATTTGTGAGCTTGCTCATTCATTTTATGTCAGTTTTGAAGAAAGAAACAGTAGAAATGTCCACTGCAATGGATTGCTCTTTAAATGCCCTCATATGACAAGAAATAACTGAAGTGTTCGGGCCAAACATTCGTGCCTCATGTGTGTGCAGTGCGTGTGCTTTTCAGCGAGATTGGGTAAATTTCTTATCATTTTGATGGTTTCAAAACCTCACAATATACACCAGATCTTATGTAGACATGATCAACCTTTCCCAATTGCTTTGAGGCAGTTTCTTTCACAATGTAATCACATGACCAGAACTCAACTTTATCTCTGTTGTAGACTGTGATACTTCTGAAAGATTAAACTTTAATTTCTTTTTCTCTTTAATTTTCCCCAGGGAGGACATCAACAGAGTGGTACATTATAACTTTGGTCAGTTGGTGGCCATTGGGTCCTTTGACCGTCATGTGAGGTTCATTGATTGTATCAGTGGTCAGGAGACCGGTCCTATCATTACTGGACATGCTGGCTCTATCAAGTCACTCTATATCAATGAGGCTAGAGGGTTTGTCATGAGTGGAAGCTATGATACCAGCATCAGGTGAGTCATCATGATAAGAAAGCTTTGATCCTCATGCAATGTTTCATGTATAGAGAGAGAGAGACACACACACACACATACACACACACACACACAAAACAGAATAAAGCACTCCATTAGACACAAATGACAAATGACTTAGTTCGATATTTCACCCTAAAGGTTTCATCAGGAAATGATACTTCATCAGTACAAAAAAAAATGCACTCAAGATAAGTGCTCTGTTGTCAAGACGACAAGTATGAAAAACAACAGATTCAAGGAGGGAGAAAGAGAGAGTGAGCATATATATTTTTGTCTTATTTCTTTGTCCTCGCGTTTCCCTAATACACAATCCAGTGAAATATACATGTATATATTTCTTTACAAGCACCTATTATTGCAAGTACACGTACATTGCAGTCTAATGATTTAATCACCGGGAAAGTTTATCTTGATATGGATATTTATGTCATCACTCTCCTCGTGTATTTTTGTCATATGTAAATTACAAGTAGAGATTTTCAGTATGTCTTAGCTTCTGATAAAAAAAAAAAATCATGTTCCCTTATGGTCAACTGAAAAAGCAATCCTTAATCTGATAACTGAGGTGATAATATATCTTCTATAAAGTGCTTAGAGACATCTTGGATGTTTTAAGTGCTACATAAATCCAGAATATTAACTGATGTTCCACTCCCACATGCATATTCTGCTTGACTCAGTTGAGAATGAAACTGAAAAGCTGTTAATGCTCAATGCACCATTGTACCATTCACATTTTTTGCCCCAGTTAAACAGAAAATGAGACAGTATGAAGAATTATTATTTATGACTCCTGTGTTCATAGGTGTTGGAACATTGTGAGTGGTCGCCCCCAGAAGATCTTTCACGGTCAGAAAAATGAGACAGTATGAAGAATTATTATTTATGACTCTCTTGTGTTCATAGGTGTTGGAACATTGTGAGTGGTCGCCCCCAGAAGATCTTTCACGGCCATGTTGGAACCATCCTCTGTTTAGACATGTATGAAAACACCCTGGTATCAGGCAGCAAGGACAACCAGGTCAAAGGTCAGTGCAGCATGTTCAGAACTGTTCGTTCTGTCATTCGTTTTGTCATTCGTTTTCAGTCTATGTATATTCAAATAAAATTTTTATTTAGGTTTATCAAGTTCAGAGAATGCATTGTTTTTTGAAGGTCATCAAGAATACCTTGCAGTAAGCAAAAGCTCACTTAATAGCATCAATAGAAAGATCATTTTTATGAGTCTCTTTAATGTATTGTGAAATCTTATTGACAGCTTCCTGTCATTCTATGGATTTGGAATAGCCCTACATTAGTTAACTAGATTACTAAACTAGATTAGTTGACTAATGAACCTGTTCATTTTGCTATCTTGTAAACAGTGTGGAACTTTGAAACAGGGAAATGTTGGCGTACCTTCAAGCACCGTTATCAGATCAATGCCGTGTCCGTCCATAAAGACACCGTGGTCAGCGGATGTGAGGAAGGCAAAGTCAAAGTCTGGAGCATCAAGGATGCTTGTCTCTTGAAGGTAAGTACACTATTGATATCAAGGAAATATACTGCTTAATTGTAACCGAGTTCTCAATATCTAACCTGGTAAAACATTTCCAGACAAGTTTAAGTCTAGTGTCATTTCTGGTGGTGATATTGTTGTAAACATTTAATATATTATTGGTAACTTCAACACCATTGCCCCATCTCCAGTGCCTAACAAGTTCTTTGATTATTGTAAGAGCTGTGTGTTATTATCTTATTCTCTGATTCTCTCCTAGGTTCTGTACCAGTCACCCAAGCATCTGAACCGCCTAGGTCTACCCAATCCTAACACCCATCAGGGTGCCATCACCAGCGTGAAGGTAGATGATTGGCATATCATCTCAGGCAGTATGGACGGCTATGTCCTGGTGTGGAGTGCCCTCGGGAATCATGATAGATGCATCAATGCAATAAGGCATCCAAAGTAAGGATATGATTCTCTCTTTCTTCTTCCTTTAATATCTCTCTTGTTGCTACCAAACACATTGGAATGTTGTTATAACAAACTCGTTTGGACCAGGAAAATTGCCTTGCTATAGTGAAACCTTGTTATATCAGGGCTAGAAAGCAATAGAATACAATATTATATAACATTATAACAACATTTCACTGCACAAGGATTGAAAGTGTTAAGATGGTAATCATCTATAATTCAGTCTTCACTCATTGTTCAGTGTTGTTTTTACTTTGATGTATTATTGTACTATCTACAGTTTTCATGTCTTTTAAAACTGCTTTTATGAGTGAAATAAACTAAATTTGAATTTTGAATTGAAATAAAGAAGCATGTTTTCTGTTGGGAAAGCTCAATGGTAATTATATGAAGTACATGTATTACAGTTTGAACACTTGATTAAAAAATATGGATTCCAAGCATCAGAAATGCGTATTAAAATGAAATTATCTTAAATGGGTTGAAAGGTTAAAAACGCTTTACTGCACTAATAGTAATTGTGATAATGATGGCTTCTTTCATACTGCTGTAATGCTCCTGGCGCTCCAAAGTATTTCGCCCAGCCATAGCCGAGCAACCAAGATAACTAACATATCAGGTACCAAACAGACAAATGTGAATTAATGTCTTTGCCATAGAATGTATGTTGATTATTAATAGCTACTAGTGCCGCATCTTGTCTCTGTTTTCTTTGTTTCATCTTGTACATTACAATCTGCTCTCTCTTTCCCTACAGTCCAGTACTGTGCATCCACATGGCCTACCTACGCCTGGTGACAGGATGCGAGGATGGCAAGCTGAGGATCTGGAATATGTTGACAGGAGACTGCCTCAGGGTTATGAGGGGAAACAGTCGCTCTGACCCCATTGTGGCCATCCACCCTTGTGGTGAAAGGTTCGTACCTGTAAGAGGAACAACCTCTCTTTGAAAATTGTGCAATGGGAGGATTTGTGACATATAAACTTCATTTTAGGTGATTAATAATGATAATGTAAAAACAGGAGAATGGAACTAAGAAGTAGAGTTAACACGTTGACTACTGAATTCCCTAATTCCCGTAGGCTTAATACAGGAAACACCAGGTTCTTGTAGGCAATGGGTTTAGTCATGTCTGAAATTGATGCTTGGAAAATAATTTGAACAGTTCACATTCATTTTGATTATTGTTTATTTCTAATTGCATTGAAATATATTGTTGTAGGGAAATATGGGGATCAACTGCTTCTAACTTTTCTATGTGAGTGACTCAATAAAGAGACTTTATTAATGCCTTGATTTTAAGTGAGAATCTCTTGTTAGAACATTCTCAGCTCTATCTACTTTGCTTACTGTACTCTTTCCTTCTTTTTTTTTTCAATCTCCACAGAACACATCTGTTTCTGTATATTTGCTCCATATGGTGTGCATTACAGATTCCATGTATTATGTAAATGATAAGAGATCATAATAATCTCATTTTTTTACCTTTCAGGTTGTTACTTCAAACCATCACCAACCTGCTGATGCTTTGCTTTGAGGAAGTGGAGTGGAACTATGAGCAGGATGAGAAGATTGAACTCCTGAGATACAAGAACCACTATGGAGATGCTCCCCTCAGGCAACAGAAATATTCCTTAGTGCGTGCACAACGAAGCAAGCTGGCCGGATCAGCAAATCCCAAGATCATTGCGCACACCAATGCTGAGACAGATAAGAGCAGGACAAATTTAACTCATAGCACTAGATCTCTGAGCAATAGGAACTTGAAGAGCGCCAAAAAGACTCAAGAAGTGTGTGTAAATGTCACTCTGACACAGAACGTGAAGGGCCCTCTGTATCATAATGTCCAGGGCCTCCGATCAGGAGACATTGATCACCAGACTGATCTGGGCTTAGTTGAAGTGAAGGGACAGACATCCACATACAGGGTGACCTCCCGACCACCCACTGGACGTTCAAGGTGCAAATCTAGTTTATTGATGAGCAGTAAGGAGTCTTCAGAGCTACCCTCAGCAACCTCATCTGGTGTAGCATCATCAATTAAAATAGCAGAGTCCAGACCCACCACAGCACATTCTGCAGCATCGAGAGGAGCATCCCCTGGTCTGTCACAGGGTGCAACGTCCAGTGTATATCTTGGTGCAGAATTGCATGAGAAGCGTCCAACCACAGCGATGTCAACTCAAAGTGGCCAGCTGAAGTTCACCAAGTTCCAGCTTCCAATGAGAGGACAAAGTGCTCCTGTGAGACGCAACAAGACGGCTGATGACGCTGTCTCACTATCAGAGGCCAAATCCCTTCTGCGCTCTCAGCAGAGGATTACTAATGAGGGTGTGAAGCGTGACCGTCTTCTTCTGACTTGGAGCAACATAGAAGAAAGTAAAAAGAACAATGAGGTTGTGAACAATACACTTGCCAACGCTCTTCAAATTGACTATGTAGGCTATGCATCCCCAAGTAAGTCATCCAACCTGTCATCAAGCTGTTCAAGTATGTCTACTATATCAAGAGTTTCTTCAAAGAAGGGCACAATTCCCAAGAATCCAACAGCCCCCATTGCAAAAGAGGTCATTGTGAAGACTCTGGAACATGTTGAGCAGGATGTCAGGTCACAGAAGAGCATTCATCCAAAGACCACCACTTCTACAGTTCCTAAAAAGAACTTGATCAGGCCCCAGACTGCGCAGGTTCTCGAGCGAACAGAGATGAGGCAGCCTGCAAATGCAAACACCAATAACACAACACCTCTTCGACGATGCAAAAGTGCTTCTATGGTGAGATCATCCATGTTATCCCCAACTTCCCAGTTTGAAGTGAGTCACACGGTCAGTCCTGTACGAAAGAAGAAAAGTCATGGTTGGACAACGTCTCACACTGAACCTGTGACAATAGTACCCATGCTGATTGGAAAAGGTGGCAGTGGTAGCACATCCGAGGCAAAGAAATCTGAACCCCATCAGAAGCCGTCGACCACATCCAGACTGAGCATGATCCAGAAGCCAGTAAAGGATCCTTTGACCAATCACAGTGAGTTCCAGGTCAGGACCAGACAGCAGACCCAGGACTACCTCGAGTATGTGACTGGGATCCAGGAGAAGTACTTCCAGGAGCAGGATGAAGAGGAGAAGATGATACAGAGGAAGATGTGGCTCAAGGTAGCAAGAGGTAAGAGGTCAAGCAGTGTACCTCCAAGGAGAGCTCAACAAAGAAAATGAAAATGACAAGTGAAAGTCATCCTTGGGTACATTTCATGCTTAATATTGTCTTTAACTGAGAGCCAAAAGGGTGTTAGATCTATGTTAAAGGATTGGAGTTACCGCCCTTCTGTCTCTTAGAGGCAAAATGTGCTACTGGGAGCCAGAAGGACTTTAACTCTAAGTTAAATGATTTGAGTCACTACCTTCTTGCTGTTGAACTGATGTAGAGTAGTTTAACGAATATACTCACATCAGCTAGGAGTACAATTTGGATACTTAGCTTACTAAATGAGAGATTCACTCTTATGAAGAAAGCGTTCATTAAGGGATATATTTGTATTTAATTCTATATATGAATTTATGAAATGGCTTGTATTACATTTCCTGTGGAAGGTATGAAAAGGATGGCAAATCTACAGCAGACATTGTGGAGAGACAATGCAAAGAATGTTTAAACACTAAGAACACACATGTATGTTAAAGCTGCTACAACGATGGCCAAATGTATAATTTCATCCTCAGGTTGATGTTTGGATTGTGGTTAGCGTTGTGACAGAGTGTTACACAAAAAGAACAAGTTAGTTTTGTGGCTGTGTTTAATATCTGGAGCACCAAACTATGGGATGCCCTTTATAGTGTATACGTGTATGCTTATATACAGTACATGCGAAGAAGATCTGATACATATCATCATCCTCAGTTTTCTCAGATTTAATTAACATTTACTGAGAACTTTAAATGATTCACAAATGACACATGCTGAATGTAAGTGAAGCAAAGAGTCTATTAATTGAAGCGAAAGTACTGGTAATAGGTCAGATAAATGAAATTTTTAAGGGGCTGAATGGTTTTCCTTTTGTTTTCAAGTGCAATAAATTGTAAGTGATAATTATCCAATTGTTAATAGTTTTACTGTACATTGTTGATTGTAATTTTCCATTGGCTTTCCTTTTCTGTTACAATGTAATTTACTCAATGAATGTATTATATTACATATACTTAAAGGGGAAGTTCACCCTGAAGATTACTTGAGTTTAAAAAATGCAGAAAAAATAAAGAAAAATATTGGCGAAGGTTTGATGAAAATCGGTCAAATAATAAAAGAGTTATGAGTATTTAAAGTTTTAGATTCGTGACGTCACATGCGAGCAGCTGCCCATTGGTCATGTAATAAATATTCCATATATTCGCATTTTGTTTTACGTTCCACGATAAATTAATATTGTTTCTTTTCAGAATCTAGTATTGAATAACATTTCTGACAATATATCAAATGCACAGACGAAAATATTCTAAATTTTCTGAGAAAACTGTATTTTATGGAATATTTATCACATTACATAATGGAGGAGCTGCTCGCATGTGACGTCACATAATCAAAACTTCAAAAGTCCATAACTCCGTTATTCTTTAACGGATTTCGTCCAAACTTTCGCCAATATTTTTCTTTATTTTTTCTGCATTTTTAAGACTCAAGTAATCTTCGGGGTGAACTTCCCCTTTAAATGTAAATGAGATTACTATAGACTCAATGCTATTTGATAGGCCTTTTGTTTATTGAACAATGCTGTAAATATAGAAACTAAATGGTATAAAAAGACCAATTTATTTGTGCTAATAATGTCAGCTGTTATTTCTTCCAAAGACTGTGCAAAGTCTTTTTTGTAGTATCCTGCATCTTGTAATCATATGTTTTAATTTATATCTGATCACGTCCATCAAGAGTGCTTTACCTTGTTGTAAATATCACATTACGCATTGATCTGTGACTATGTATTGCTTGTGCCTTTTTCATGTGGAATCAGGAATATTTTTTTAAAAGTCAAATATGTCCATCATTGTAGTAAAATCTGTTCAAATAGTAAGATTGTAACACTAGATACATGTATTTGTTGTTTTTATATTGTAGTGACTAGAAGATGACAAAATAGGGAAACTAGATTTTAAATCACTCAAAAAAGATAAATACCTGCATGGACCATTGTCTGGGGAGAGACATCAGGGTAATTCTGGGGGTGGTACATGTAGTCTAGAATCAAATGCACCATATGTAGTTGCCCCCATTTTTTTTCTTCTTCTTCTTCTTCTGTTTTTCTTCCATCACAATCCATTCCAACTGCATGTATATCAAAAGCTCTGTGTGTGATCTGCATCTTAATGTTCTTCTTGGGTGATAAAATCCCAAGTAAGTTCTGTTCATTTATAATGTACATGCAATTTCTTCTTGCTTCCAAAGCTGTGTATGCACATAATTCTATCAGTATTATTTTCTACATAAACTTTTTTTTTATTTTCATTTTTTATATTTATCATTATATACACTTGTAAGAAACATGGTGTAGTATTGCTTTTGTTTTCTATAACCGTCAATTGATACTCATTGATATGTATTTTATGAATAATTACAATACGTCAGAATAAGTTCATTTATTTTGTGGTCTTACAAACTCAGTTGCTGTTTTATAGCACTTAACATCATTGAAAATTGTTCACTTAAAGGGAAAGTCCACCCTGGCATTAAGTTGATTTGAATGAAATGATAAAAATGAGATGAACAGATCTGTGAAAGTTGGAGTAAAATCCAATAAAAAATAGGAAAGTTATGAATATTTGAAGTTGTAATCAATCAAGCACAAACTGGCAACTCTGTGACGTATCTTGCGAGCTCCTCTCCCATTTGCTCAGTACAGAAAATCTCATAAACTTTCATTTTCTTAGTCTTTGATGAAGGATTAGATTTGTTTCATACAGGTTTTGTGTTGAAACGTATGATCAATGATTATATCTAAGGTCCATGTATGATTGAATATTTTGTTTAGAGAAAATGGAATGATTTGGGGGTACAGGGCAAATGGGAGAGGAGCTCGCAAGATACTTCAAGGAGTTGCCAATTCTTGTTAGATTGATTACAACCTCAAAAATTCATAACTTTCTTATTTCTTATCCTATTTTGCTCAAACCTTCACTGATCTGTTTCTTTAATTTTCCTGCTTCTTTTAAAACAAATTTGTAATCAGGGTGGACTTTCCCTTTAATTGTTCAGAGAAGAACCCCCTTAGTACAATCATAATTCCATATTCATTTTTGTGAATGACAATAATGTTGCACTTCTACAAAGTTTTAATTGTACCCTTTGATTTTATGTGAGTTCATTTACACAAGACTTACAAAAAGGAAGCTAATGAAAAGTAAAGGTAAACATAGTGTTGGTAAAAGTACTTAAATTAGCTCAAAACTTTCCTTTAACACTCATGTATGAGAGCAGAATATATTTGTAATTTTATTACATTTGCCACTCATTTTGTTAATTTTGAAGCTCAAAACTTTCCTTTAACACTCATGTATGAGAGCAGAATATATTTGTAATTTTATTACCAAATTTGCCACTCATTTTGTTAATTTTGAAGCTGCAAAAGTTTTGGTTGGTGTGAGTAATATAAAGAGATTTGATTGTACAATTAGACACTGGTAGATTGACTTGGAGTGCTGCAAATATGTTGAATATATGCAAATCACACCTGCTAAAAAAACATTTTTTTTTCATCACTGCAGTAATAGAAATAGATATTACAATTGAAATATGTATTGTTTATCTTTTTGTATTTTTAGAATTCTCACCATTGAAAGATACACCAGTGTGATTTTTTTTTAAATTTTAAATCTATTTTTTATTTTATTTATTATTTATTATTTATTATTATTATTATTATTATTATTATTTTATTTATTTATTTATTTTTTTTTTTTGGGGGGGGGGAGTTCTGGAGGCAATTCATGTGATAGATTAATAGCTATAGGGACCTAGAATTAATCATTTACATGTATTTATATGCCTTTTCAGAAATACCTCCATCACAGGCCAAATGAGTCAATTGTAATTGAAAGAGAGTATTACAAATTCATTGTATCAACATTCAGAATTCATAGAAGATAGTGAAGGCAGATCTGGAAATGTCAGAAAGGAGAGGGGGGGGGGGGTGTCCAAAAATCTGAAAATGCATGAATTCTGAGTAGCACATCTCAGCTAATAATAACTTTTTATTTTAAAAGGGCATACTGTGGCAGATTTTTAAATACTGGGATGTGGATCTGCCTATGAATGGATGACAAGATAAAGGCAGTTATTATCTTTCAGCCTCCTGAAGGGTGCACCTTTGAATAAAAATCCAATTATTATAATAGATGAAAAAAAAAATTTACCCAAGTTTGATTTGATCTTTCAAAGACATACATGACATGTATTAGTTACAGAAATATCTTCAAAGAAATCAGATTTTAACCCTTCTATGACAGGAATTATTTAAGGGCTAAATTGATCACATTTTGTTTTTCAAATTGGCAACAACAATATTTGTCTTGCAATGCTACATGGTTCTAATAAAGTGTAATATCTTTGAGAACAATACACATGGTTAGGAACTTTGTTGAAAAGTTGAAAAAACTGCAAATTTTGATTTAAAAATCAATGAGTTTGAACCTCTCAATGTGTTGCCAATTTAAGGATTTTCAAGCTTATTCTCCTTTTTAAAAGTTCCTGGCATCAAACGCAATATGGTCATGCAACAAAAATAGTATGTGCAGAAATTTTGCTCTTTCTACTCATGCATCTGGTATATTTTTTAATCAAAAGTTGTTGAGCAAAACCACAAAATGTGGAGTGATGTCACAAAAGGGTTAAAAAAGGTAATGGAGACAGATTACACAAAACTAAAAACGGGAGGAGACGCTCCAAGATAATGTCAAATGCTCATCATGAAATAACATGATTTTATTGAAAAAAATTCAGTTGTAGATTTCAGTAAAAAAAATACCAATACACATTAATATCAATATGAAGAGTATATCTTTTGCACAGAATAAATGAATATTGCATGAGATATGCATAACAAGTACAGCTTTCTAAATTACACAATATTAAAAATGTCTCTAGATTACTCATGACTTGAATCATTATGGTGAATAAAGTCAATTTGTTGATGGGGAAATGCTGCTCTCAATATCTGACCAGCGTGTATATTCATTTCACAACATATTAAAAAAAAAAAAACTAAGCAAAACTAAGAAATGAACACTCCAAGTATGAAATCGAGATAAAAAAGTGGAACATGCAGATTGTCATAAATTTATTTCTCAAAAAGATTTTTTTTTAAATCCTTGGTACTAAGGAAATTACCTGTTCAAATTAAAATCTTGTTAAATCAGCACTAAAAAAACAATAAAAAACAAAGAACCGAAACCAGCAAAACTACCTCATCATAGTCAAAGTTTATGATGGCAGTGTTCTTAATGAGGTTCCACTGTACAGACAAACATGAAAATGAAAGAAAAAACTTATTTTAAATAGACCATATCCGTAGAGAGATATTCTGGATGTTTTGTTTACCTAATTTTGTCACATGCTTCATATTATCTTCATCCACAAGCATACTGCTCCATCGCTAACAAATCTTTTGCCTACATTCTTATCTCCTACCTCCTGATAGGCGACATATTCCTTTACATCGTTTGTAAAACAAAATGGGTCCGGATATAGTCCACTTCAAATATCAGCTGACCTCAGGATCAATTATACAGTATAAACATAGACTTTGATGATGACGTAGATTGATGCATGTCTGCAAACAGCAGTGAAAAAAAAAAACCCAACATATATATATATATATATATATATATATATATACATAAACATATAAGTACAGAAGATAAACTTACGTCTGAAAGGCATATATTTACTAATCTCAAGGTACATCTAAAACTCTGATGACCCTCCCCATCAAGGCAAACATACATGTAAGTCTATTGTTAAGTAAATAAACATATCAGATACATGTACATATAGCACACAAGCAAGCTTAATATAATGATCATCATATAGTCAAATTGTTTTTGGTCTTTGGTTGGATATACATGTACAATGTACAAAGCATGAAGTAGTAAATATAAAATACAAGTATAAAATAGACTATAACAAGTTGAAAATAAGATTTGAAATAAGGCGATTTCAAAGTGGAATAGTAACGACAGTCGTTATTTCAGGAATAAAAATGTACATAGGAGTCATTAGATTAATGCCCTTATGTACAAGTAATAAGGCACAATCAACTTTTAAAAATAAACCAGCCAAATATAGAATGTACAGTGTACATATATATTTGGAAGATTTCACAAGAACATTATAATAATACATGTGTGTAATATACTTTCATAATTATACAAGCATAGCGTATTACACAGTTTCCATGTATAATTATAGAAATAACACTGGGTATTTTTATAGTGCTCATATCCACCACGTAATAAGGTGCTCAAGGTGCTCCAATATTACCCCGGCTCTAGCTAGGCTACCAAATTCAGTGCTCATAGCATTCAAGGAATTCCTTCCTACCGGTACCCATTTAGCACCTGGGTGGAGAGTGGCAAATGTAGATTGATGTCTTGCCAAAGAACACTAGTGCCATGCCGGGGTTCGAACCCACGACCTTCGCATCTCCAGTCAAGTGTTTAAACCACTTGACTACAACACCTATAGAAGTATGCCAAGTGGTATTTGGTACACTAACATAACAATAATTGCTTTTACTCTCAGTACAACCTTGACTTGAAGTAGGTACATACCCAAGCACAATAAAATATTAATATATTGAGCTGCTCAATTTAAAGTTTACAAATGACCTAAAAAAAATAATTTGTGTACAGCTAGAATGTATAAAATCAACCTCAAAACACTTTAACTGGCCTTCTATGGGTTAACAGTTAAGGAGTATGCAGAAAATGAAGGAAAATATAAAACCCCCTTCCTCAGAACCCAACTCCAAGGTCCCTTCCGCACGGGCCCGTATTCTATGTGAGCGCGTGCGGGTGTGTCAACTAGTCTCGGTCAAGTCCCTGTTTTGTTTATAGGGAGTATATTTCAACTTGCAATATCTCTTCAGAGAATCAACATTTGAAGCTCATATTTTGAATATACATGTAGTATATTGGCATATATCCCCTAACATACAGAACAAAATATTTTTTGGTGATTGCTACACTTTAAACATAAGTACAAGACAACTCAAATTCACTACATGCTCAAATTAAATTAGCACTATTAACTAAAATTTTGAGTGTACAGCTGCCTTTCTTCTAATTTATATTTATGACTAGACTGAAATATTTCTAGGAGTTACCCTCATAATATCCCTCTGGCACAAAGTCACTCTTTCTCCTAAGATTATGCAATGCCACAATGATTGGCTGTGACTCAAGTAAAAAAATTTGAATGCCTATTTAAATTAATCTGAATTTAAAAAAAATCAATTCAATGTTTAATAATTACAATATGTTTTCATACCACAATGTTTTGTCTACACTTCTTTTTCTAGACTTAATCATGTAATATTTTTTTGCAAGTAACAATTGGAATACAAGTATTTCTGGGTGATCCTGTGCCATGTGTCCTGTACAACATATGTCTGTTTCCACATATTTCATCCCAAAATGAAAAATCTCCCTATATGACCATATGAAGAAATTTTTCATTTATGAATGAGATAAACGGATGTGTCGTATGTCGTACGGGACACTCTGCACGGAATCGCCATTCTGTATGTACATACATGTACATACCTTTTACATGAAACAGCATTTACTCGAAATGTGGGTATGCTTGGGTCAGATTTACATGTATACACATAGTGTTAAGTAGCACATATCAAATTACCTATCAATTCTAGGTACATGTATAATGGATTTGTTTGATGCTTAAGAGCTGAAAGCAAAACCAATAAGGATATTCCAAAAATATATATTGGAATTTAATATACTAGGTAAGAAATATTAAAAACTAAAAGGTGATGCATTTTTACAGCTGGACAGATTAATCAAATTGAAGGGTTATTTTGAAGCTATCGGATACTGTAGTCCATATTTCAGTAAAATATCTAATATCTTGGTCTTTTGGGAGTAAAGATGCACCCAAACTTTTTTTTTTCAATGGCAAATTCATAATTACAAATATTAGGAAGCTTCATGGAAGAGATTCCATAAGAGAGAATTCTGCTAAAACCTCCAGTATTTGAGATCGGCTGCACGATCTGCTCATGAATGAAAAAAATCTTTGAAAAAGGAGGGATCGGAACCCACAATATCTACTGCTATCAGGCAGCAACTACCAGTAGGATGATTTTCATTCTTATTCAGATCGTGCAGCCAATCTCAAATACTGAGTAGAATTTCAGAAGAATTCTATTAAACAAAATCTCTCCTATGAAGCTTCCCAATATTTGTCATCATGGATTTGGTATTAACCAAAAAAAAAATGGTGCTTGTATACTCCGAAAAGACCAAAATATTAGATATTCTATCAAAATATAGAATAGAGTCTTCTTATACATGTAGCTTTGAAACAACTCTTTGATTTGATTTGTTACCTAGCACATCATTAAATTCCAATATTTTTTCTGAATATCCTAATTGGTTTTGGTTTCAGCATTTAAAGGCATTGATTAACTTTGCCCAGGATTGAAAAAAAAAAATCACTGTTCTAGCTAATGCTGTAATCAAAATTGCAAACCTTTAGGTCAGACAGGAATCGACTGAGTTTTATAAGCTGATCGGTTGTTTATATATCAAGATATTTACGATTGAACATTGATGTCGGGATAGAGTACCACCGAACCCTAAAGAACTCTTACGGTTGGCATACCTCGCTCTATCACAGAATACCGTACGGGCTGGAAACCCGCTCTGAAATCGCCAAGCGCTGGTGCTTGGTTTTTGTGACTGCAGCGCAGCGAAGAAGCCGAGCGACTTGCGCTAGCGATTGATCGCGATTTTCTCTTTTTTAGGATAGTAAACGGGTTCCATTTTCTCTCATACTTTCACATATCCTTAATTATATATGTAGTTAGAGGACTGCACACAATTCACTGGCATTTGAGCTGATTTTACAATTTTTCACAAAGTTAATCAATCACTTTAAGCATGACATAAATCCATTATAATTATTTTCTTACAAATCCATGTTACCCACACCGTAATGATGTACCATTAATAAATCTCAGTGCCAAACAATCTGTCATTAAAAGCTTTAATGACTTTCAACACCATTATGCATCTCATTCTACGTACATGTAGCTAAAAAACTAATTCATACAGATTAACAAGCTAGATTAACATCACAATGATATCATATAACTTTATTAAATATCATAAATTACATTTTTTGATCAAAGGACTGATATTCTTCATAACAGATAAGAAGCATAATCTCCTCTTCAGGTTAAATTTAAGACTACCCAGCGCACATGTATATAAGAAACACTTTCTTCTGCAAAAATAGAAATTTTCACGTACAGAACAAATTGACAGTAGCTTGCATACAAAATCATAATTTCAGGACGGAGTTGCTGATTTGTGTTTGATGATAACTTCCACAACATTTAAAATTTTTGGCAAATTTTTCGGAAACATTTACTTGTCCAACTGGGCCAACTGGGGTGGACTAAGTTGAAATTTCACACCATCTACCCCAAGGCACAAGATAAATGGAATCTAAAGCACTTGTGTTCGAATAACGATAGGCCTAACCCAAGAAACAGTTTCACTAGACTTGACTCTGTGGCTGGACGGTTTAGCTTCAAGACCACTCCATACCTGCATCCACTGTCTCCAGATCCTCGTCGGTCTCCACCCCTGATTGCAGTACTACACATTGCACATATCCTCTAAAAGGGTTGCGACCCTCACCTGCCACTGCCTACAGAGGGCTCTTTGTCAGCCTGGTTTCCATGATCAAAATGTTTTTTTTAATCCTGCTTATGCAGAACTGTCTATAAATTTGCAGATGAACATTGCATCAAAATGAATGTATATTTATTCATGTCATAGATATCTTATTCTAGTCTGCGTTATGGTAAAATTTCCATCCCTCCCTTCCCTTCTCTCTCCCTCCCTCCTGCTCTCTCTCTCTCTCTCTTTCCCTCGTTCTCCACCTCTCTCTCTTTCTCTCTCTCTCTCTCACACACACACACACACACACACACACAAACACTCTAAGAACTGACTGTCTTCAGCTGCAGTCATAAGTTAATCTTACTCCAGATGGCAACAATGAATTTTACATTTCACATTGTACACAGGCAAGAACATGTATATTTTGTACACCTGGAAACCAGACTTAATGCCCATTTGAGAACATCACTTACAGCAGTCAAAGCTTGGCAACCCTCTATTGTCTTTTATTTCACCACCTCTCACAGGGAATAAAAGTTTGAGTTGGAATTATTCATCAGAGGCTTCTTCTCACTCCCCCTCTTCCAACTGAAGATACCCGTCCTCAGGTTTCCGAACGAGTCGCTGCGCTCCCGGAACTGGAAGTCAAAGTTGGCGACCTCGATATGCCTTTCCTTGTTCTTGCGCACTTGTCGAAGGAAGGATACCACCGCAAAACATGTCATGCTCAGTCCAGCGATGATGGCAACTGTTATTGCAGTGATGGACTGGGGTGGGAGGGCTAGACGCAGGAATATAAATGAGAGAAATACAATGGATTAAGGCATAAAATGCAAGAGAATGATTACCGGTAGCTGGTGTATTTATTTTCTTTATTTCTTTCTTTCTTTTCTTCTTCTTCTGTTATTGTACTTTGTATTTTTTATTCTGTTATTGTTATAGTGTATTCCTGGACATGAAATAAAATAAAATAAATAAATAAATACATAAAGAGAAGTGGAGTGCAGGAAAATGAGAGAGAAGTGCGTGTGTCTGAGAGATTAAAGGATATCCCTGGTATATTACTACATGAATGTCTATCTTACTCTTCATACTGCAGTGAGTGAGTGTATCTACAGAATACACCAAGGAAATATTGGCACTGCCAGTCTACAGTTCACAAACAAAATGGAGAATATTTTTATCTCCTTTTCTTATTTCTAAGACAGTCAATTCATGACCCTAACTCTTTCCACATAAAAAAAAACAAACACACAAAACAGATCCATAGTAATACTTATGCATTAAAATAGTATTAACCTTTTCTTAAAAATCCTACCCCTAGATTTTGAGTGGTGAGTAATGTGTTTTGACTAAGAACTACTATGCCTGTCTTTCTGAAACAGAAACAAGTACCCTTATTATGAAGTTTATTCCCATGGGAGATATTTTCACCCAGTATAACAATTAAAGATAAGGTTGAGTTCTGGGAAAGGTGACAAATATTTTGAGAGCTTTCTCTTTCCTTTTATGTCAGTTTGGAAGAACATAGCAGAAATTTCCCCTGAAAAGGATTGCTCTTCAAATGCCCTCATAGCGAAAAATGATAAATACCTGAAGTGTTCGGGCTGAACATTCATGCCACACTGTGTGTGCAGTCCCATATATCCATTTATGTGTGCAGTGCATGTGCTTATCAGAGAGAATGGGTCTATTTTTTTTATCATTTCGATGATTCCAAAACATCACAGTATACACCAATTCTTATGTAGACATGATCAACCTTTCCCAATAGACTGCTTCGGTAATGTATGCAAATTTTATACATATCTTTCAAACAAAGGTTGTTCTTGACAACCTGAAAGCTTGCCGGAGGCTTGCCGGACATAGCAACAGATAATGTATGCAAACTGGATTCCAAGCATTGAGGCTCATTTATAAAAGGCAGGTTAATGGAATAGCTCGTCACTAGGTGCTCAGAGAATTATGTGCATAAATTTGTATACATTACAGAAGCGGTCTATTTCTTTGAGACAATTTCTTTCACAATGGATTCACATGACCAGAACTCAACTTTATCTTTATAAAACAAGGCCTCATAAATCAAAATTTTACTCTTGAAAGTTAATTTATGTCATAATATTTGTGACACAGAAAGTATCAAAAATGAAACAATTCACAAAATGGGAGCTAGCTTACGTGGTTGTGGATCATGTGCATGTATTGTCGAGACACTGACTGCAAAGCTCACATCATTGCTGGCAGCTGCCTGGAATGTGTATTTCCCAGAGGACTTGAAGTTATACACAAAAGATTTCCCACACGTACCACTGAGCACAGTTTCACAAGAGGTGTTAGTCTGGTTTGACCACTCAGTGGACGGCTCATCAACGGTTAAACATAACTCGACCGGTAGACTGAGAAGGAAACAGGAGATTAATTAATTTTTATTTGCCATTTCAAGACCAAGACATAAAACATGAGATAATGCATCAAAAAAGTTAACTGTACAGGCATCATAAGATTATCAAAATGATTATTTAATAACAATATTATATCATTACATCATATCCTACATCATATTTTAAATATTCCTGTGCAAAGATTGGCCAGGGATGTCTCATGTGACATAAAATACTTCCACCATGAAGATGAAATGGATATGGCATGACGTCAAACGGAGTATATTTTGGATATATACACCATATGACATCACAGATGGAAGTTATCGACAGGCCTATTGCAATATTGCCACTAGAGTCACCATGGCAGCGCACTCTGCGAGCGTTACTTTACATGTACATGTATAATGTGGCTATGGACAAAGAAGATGGCGAGTTGATATTTATTCTCAGATATATTTCTGTATAGTAAATAGTGTATGTATAATACGCGCTGTGATTGGTTAGATTCGCATCGCATGACGTGCAAAAATTCTGTTCTGTTCTGTTCCGGACCTAATACACAATAACAGTTATAGATTTACATGTAGGGATCTATTTACTAAAGCAATTAGTGCATATTCTATTTATGCACCATTACTGGACTATATGAACTCCAAATACTAAATTATCCCTCGTGCAGGTCTATTTCACCTCAGCCTGCAGCCTCGGTGAAACAAAAGTGCACTCGGAATGATTTAGTATTTGTCATGCACATAATCCAGCATAGTGCATGATAGATCATGTATTATTTATATAATAGTGTCCATATTTAGTTTCTAAATTTTTGACATGGGATATCAATCAAATATTATACCATGCACTCTTTTCAAGGCACTGGTGAAATTAAGGATCTTTGTGACTGGCATACTAACCATCTTCTTCAGGGCTACGCCTCACAGAATCCATAATTTCTACCGGAACCTCTCAGTGCATGGTATATGTGATTATTATACATTGTATTTCTATAATCATTATCATCCCAGGATAGCTTCAAGGAGCTGCTGAAAGGGATTTTCACTTCAAGGTTTCAAGGTTATTTTTATTATCATCATCATCATCATTATTATTGTTGCTTTTGTTATAATCATCATCATCAACATCATCATCATCATCATCATCATCATCATTTTCATAACATTAATGTTATACCCAACTCACCTTCCATTGCAGGTGAGATTGACAGTCAGATTATTGCCAACTTGTACCGATGAAGATTGACTTGCAATCGTTAAATTAGTAATTGCATCTGGGAAAGAAATAAGGAAATGAATGCAATACTGTGGTCAGTACAGGATGTTACAGAGTACCGTGTTTGTCTGTGGGAAACAGGACAAAGAATAGAAAACGTGTCAGTTTGCAAATGCTTCAATGAGGCCTACTTCTAAAAATATATGTATTTAATAATGTACATTACTTTTCATGTTAATAGCAGAACTAGGTACTTATACATGTACCACTAAAACTATGTGAATCATATAGATCTACCACCAAATGTTAATATTCTAGCTTCCTTCCTCTCTCTGTGTCTACCGTGTATCAAGTATATCTTATTACTTCTCCAAGGTTCCAGCCATGGTTTCTTTCTTTTACGGACAATTCAAATCATTCCATTTCCCAAGGAAAACATGAACATTGCACCACTGATTTAAATGCATTGCATTGCTTTTTATTCCACAATGACATTTCAGCAGTTATTCTTACCTAAAACCGTGACAGTTCGCCACCATGTACCGTTGTATTTCCTATCTTTCCACTTGGTTTCAATGTTGACTGTGACATTATACTCTCCTTTCATACTGTAGTTGTAGATTATAAAAGGCTGAATGGGAGAGAAAAGGAGAGAGAAAGTGTGAGAGGGAGAGAGATGTCAATGCAATGGAGGCAAACTTCCACATGAAACCACATTATTACAATAATATGTGCAGTAAGGAGATGGTGATTCTTAGCCTTCCATAAGTCAGTAGAAAAGTTAAGCCAGGTGAACTCAAAGTCACTTTCAAGAAAACTGCTCTTGCTGTGTCACATATACATGTACATATATCTTCATGTATGATGTATATAAATTATTTAACATACACTGGTATTTTTCGTTTTTTATAGGAAATCATAATGATCATAACAATCACAGAGCATTGTACACAAAGAAGCGAGGAAAACACAGGTAAGAGATAAGAGATAGTGGAGAGAGGGGAATATAACAAGGTAGTGAAAGAGGAAGGGGGGGGGAAATGAAAACAACTGATATAAAATGCTACACCACAGCTTCAAACTAATTCATCTGAAATGTGTTAACATGGGGATCATGGATTAATTTAATTTATTTTTTTTGGGGGGGGGGGGCTGGGGCAGGGGTATCATTTAACTTCTCTGTAATTTTACATGTAGTGCTGGTGCTAGGTGACCTAAAATGTACCTCTCGTAACTCTTTTGTGGAAACCCCATCACCCATGTTCCACTTGTAGAAAAATAATGCTCCCTCAAAGAAATCGCCAGGGTCATGAAGCTCTGCTTCGAGGGTCAGGTTGGTCTTAGTGGGTATGCTACAGGAAGGGTTGCTGGTATTGCATTCTGGGTAAGCACTGGAGCTCATTGAGATGTGACCATTCATGGTGTCTGTGAAGGGGATTTTAAAGAAAAGGGAAATAATGGTTGATAAGTACACTGAAATTCACTGAAATCTTGTTTCACATGATTTAATGTTTGCTCACCCATGCATGACTCCATGGATCAATCTCATTTTCACAGAAAATTTATTCAATAAGTGTAGGAACACTCCTGCCAAGTTATTTTGCTTAAAACCTTTTCGTTAAAAAGTTACGCCATTTTGATTAAGGGGGGAGTTACTTTTTTTGTTGTGCAGATATTCATCTAAAAATGTACTGTAAAAAGCGGAAATTTTCAAGCAATTAATTTTTCATGCTCAGCTGAGTAAAGTAAATTTTTACCCTTGTCACTTTTTCAATGACATCAATTTGACCTTCAAATAACCTCCATAAAAATATGTATGTCATGACCGAAACTTGCTTTTCCTTTCAGGGCCCTGTTTCATAAAACTTGTCATCAATGACAAGTTGCAATAAACTGTTATAAGCTACTAAAATCCGTGCATCTGATTGGCTGAGAGCAAATTTCTTGGGAAAAATCACTGACAAGACACTTGATGAAATGCCCTCCAGAATGGAGGAATTTATATGACATGTATATTGCTGTATATTTTATGGAGTCTATTGTCTTTTTTTATAGGGCTAAATCACATGTTAGCACCCCACAAATCTAGTTTATATTTACTCTTTGTATCTCTAACAACACTGCACAATCTTCTCAAAACAATCTAAAATATAATGGGTTCAGTATTCAATAAAATCAATCTTGGTTTCAATATACATGCATGCACGTACATGTCTGTACGTCAACTTGCCAAGCCATAAAAGTTTAATTTTGAACTTAATGTTTGTATAACTTTCTTTAATAATCTATTACACATGTACTGTACAATACATATCATAAAATAAATTACTAAACTAAATATGAATATGAAAGTAAAATGATTGTTAATTATTTAAATTCTGGCTTGACTGAGTTCATATCATGAATTTCACCTCCTACTGTTCATTTAAATTTGCACAAAAATTTGAAGACGAGAATAGAAACCGAAAGGAAACATAAAGGTGTGGATGACGTCAATCATTACGAGAAGAATATTTACCTTTCATTTCAAATTATCACTCTTTACTGTTGGGGAGGGGGGGGGGGTGTAATTTGGTGATAAAGTGAGACAGAGAGAGAGAAGAAAAAAGATTTAATAGTCAGGACCAGTTTGTAGTGTCAGCAAATTCAAGAGGAAGGCCTATAGCTTCCACCTCCCTGACTTTTTCACATATCCTGAAAAGAACTCATCTTTCTACATGTATGTATGCACATTTATGAAAATATAATTTGTAAATATGTTAATTTAAACCAGTGCTTCAGTTGTATATATCTTAGTGCCAATCATCTCCTAAGCTAATCTTCTAACAAAGTAGATATTTTCTATTTCTTGAGAAATGTGGGCTTGTACTAAACAGTCGGGTCATGGCGTGGCGAGGTGAGGCTTGCTGGGTAGAAATTTTCCAACATTTCTAAAGGAATTTTTTGTATGGTATCTTTTTTTTTGAGCAGCCAAAAAAAAACAAAAGGATTATTTTTTCCCCCCCAACATTTTTCAGGAATTTTATGTACAATTTTTTTTTTTTTTTTTTTTTTAATTGTATTATTTTTGTATGTTATGCTGTGTAAACTGAAAATTTTAAATGATCCTATATGTTTGGATTTTGAATCAATAAATGAATGTGAATTGAATTTAAATTTGAAATTTGAACATGTTTACTTGCTGTAAAAAGAATGGGATGCCTCCGACGTCAATAGACCTAGGTTCTTAAGTCAGTAGATGTCAGTAAACATAACAAAACTAAATTAAACTGATGCTTACCTCTCACCATCTTCCCCTGACCTTGAAGTCATTGTGATACAAGTACTTTTGCATGAAAAGCTAAGCGTATTTGTACATCATACTACACACATCATTCAGAGGCACAGCGTAGCACACGAGCTTCACGAAAAAATGTAAACACAGCTAAATAAGCGTGCGAACAAGTAGGCGTAGCGCGGGAAAGTGACCTCTCTGCGTTTTCAATCCGACATTTTTTCCAAAGATCAATCAAAACAACAATTGATTACGTAAGTGATTAATTGATCAATTAATTAATCCATCAATCGATTCATTCATTGGATAATCAATCAAAAAATTAATTCAGGCTGCGATCAGGTCACCTTTTTTTTTAAGTTAAACATTTCATACAAAATTACTAAAATAAATTTTTGACGTATCAAAATTACAACTGAAGTATCACATTTCATACATAAAGTGGCGTATCTACGGGGGGCAGAGGGGGCATGTGGCCCGGGCGGCACTTGAAGGGGGCGCAAAAAATGCAATTAGAGAGAAAGAAAAGGGGGAGAAATACAAGAAAATTTATGGTCTTTGAGTTTGAAGGTTATTTGCGTCCCAGTCAAGGACAAAATGTGTAAGAAATGGTGTTTTATAAGGTTTGAAATAGCTCGGTCGTTTTACTCCCTCACGTAATTATTTTCTGGATCTAGCTATTTCATGCCCCCAATGGCATTTTAAATTTAGACCAAAATTGACTCTAGTTGTTTTGCCCCCCCCCCCCCCCAACCATAGAGCAGGAGCTTGTTAAATTTTGTGCCCCCAGACGGGATACAAGTCCATAAAAAGCACTTTTAAAGTATAAAACATTTGAAAGAAATCATAAATTTGCCTAGCAATGACCTTGGCTAAATTCCACAAATAGGGCCAGTATTTCTCCAGGGTTTCATTCATTTTGTGCCCCCAAAATAGGAATGTTCAAAATTTTAAAAGAAATCTAAATATTGCTAGGTCAGTGACAGTGACGCTGTATTCCCTTGGGGTTTTTTTCTAAGGTTGAAATACATAAACACAGCATAACATACAAAAATAACACCCCCCCCAAAAAAAAAAAATCATACATAAAATTCCTGAAAAATGTTGGGGGAAAAAAAAAATCCTTTATTTTTTCGCTGCTCAAAAAAAAAGATACCATACCAAAAATTCCTTGAAAATGTTGGAAAATTTCTACCCAGCGAACCGTGCCGCACCACGCCACGACCCGACTGTACAAGCCGAAATATGTACATGAGGAGGAAGAATCACATTTATGATAAGAGAACAAAAATGAACAAGAACTACATGTACATGTATGTGAATAATGTAAAGTACTATGTTTTACTTTGAACAAGAGAGCTATTCAACTATTCTTTATCTACATGTATAATGATAATGAAATAGAGCTTTTGAATGGTATTCAATCAAGAATACTTACCTGTGACTTGAATGCTTGAATTAGCCTCTCCAACCAATTCCCCGAGTCCTAAGTTTTCCCGAACTGTTACTTTAATTGTCACCTCTCCTGGTTTTATTTTGTTCTTGTCAAACGAAATCGCTATGGTACAGCTATCATTACCAGTCATATACTGAGGAAAAAATGGAATGGGTCCAGTCCATGTGAATAAGCGAATTCCGTTGGCATTCTTTTCAATGGATGGATTGGCCGTGACTGTGGCCACAAAGACTGCAAATGAGCCTAAAATGACAGGTCCATTGTTGGTGACAGAAACCGTATACTCTGTGAATGCAGAAGAGAAAGAGAGGTTGAATATTTAACAGTTGTGAGTTACCTAATTAAGAATGTACTGCCATTTTTTTTTTTAAACTTTTCGACAAAGTTTCTAACCATGTATATTGTTTTCAAAGACATTACAACATATTAGAACCATGTAGCACTAAAAGAAAAATATTATTGTTGCCAATTTGAAAAACGAAATGTGATCAATTTAGCCCTTATATAATTCCTGTCCTGAAAGGGTTAAAGTCCCCCTAAGTGTATGTACTATTAGCACAGAGGGTATTATGCTCTGGCGAGAACCCTGCCTACATGTACATTGTATAGATCTGTATCATTTATTTTCCTTTCATTTTTTTTTTTTTTAACCCTTTTGATTTGCAAATGGTGGACACTCAAAACGCCAAAACTATTTTTGCCCACTGGCACTCATACATGATGACCAAGGTTATTGCTACATGTTTGACCATCGTCAGCCATGATCAGGCCACTGCAGGGCCAAGGCCTCCCAAAGTTGGTGCCAAAGATGCCGGTCTTGTGCTGATGCAATCCACTTGTGCCAATGAACTTCGTTTTAGTTTTTGCCTTCCCCGATTTCGTGATCCTAGCCATGGTCTCCATTCTGTGATATGTTTGGTCCATCTATTGTCATATGATCGTGCAAGGTGGCCAGCCCATCTCCATTTCTTTGTTTTAATTTCTTGCATTACCCTGGTCTGGTTCCTAATCCATTGTAAGGTTTTTTCTGGTCATGTTTCGTTATTCCAAGCATGGTGCGCTCCATACTGTGCTGAATAGTTTTCAGTTTCTGTTCCATTTTCTTGGTTACAGCCCAGGTTTCAGATCCATAAGTCATTGCAGGTAGTATAAAACATTGACTGAAAACTTTTCTCTTAACCCTTTCAGGACAGGAATTATTTAAAGGCTCAATTGATCACATTTTGTTCTGCAAATTGGCAACAATAATATTTTTCCTTTAGTGCTACATGGTTCTAACAAAATGCAATGTCTTTGAAAACAATATACATCATTAGAAACTTAGTCGAAAAGTTGAAAAAATTGCCAATTTTGATAAAAAATAGTGATTTTGAACCTCTCAATGTGTTGCCAATTTAAGGATTATGAAGCTTATTCTCCTTTTTGAAATTCCTGGCATCAAACGCAATATGGTCACGCAACAAAAATGGACACAATGTGTGTAGAAAATTTTGCTTTTTCTACTCCTGCATCTGGTTATTTTTTAGAGCTCTGAATCAAAAGTTATTGAGCCAAACCACAAAATGTGGTCAATTGTCTTGAAAGGGTTAATGTTTAACCTCACACAACAAACATTTGAGGCACAGGGCCAATATGGAAGACTCTATCCGAATGGACAATAGATATTAAACCAACAACAATGCAGATTTTACCAATATTTTGCCTCTATGAAGTCAGAAGCCCATTCACTTTATGAATCACAACAGCAATTCTGTAACA
Source organism: Heliocidaris tuberculata (assembly GCA_025618425.1). Classification (NCBI taxonomy): domain Eukaryota; kingdom Metazoa; phylum Echinodermata; class Echinoidea; order Camarodonta; family Echinometridae; genus Heliocidaris; species Heliocidaris tuberculata. The sequence goes on from CM046836.1 coordinate 45,949,148, forward strand.
GAGCCGACAGTGACATGTTAAGTAGACAGTCAAAATTAGGTAATTAATTTGACATGAGAAATCACATTCCTTAGTTCTCAAAGTTCTCAAAGTTTCCAAAGGCTCCGACAATGGAGAGGGGCCTTTTGTTTTTGTGTCTTTTTTTGGGGGGGGGGGGGGAGGGGGAGCTACATGTATTGTGTCCTGAGCATCACATTCATTTCAGTCCACATTTTCATCAATCTGTTCCCCACTCTGTCATGTTTGTTTTCAGTCTCATACAATACACTAATCTCCTTGCTCCAACAACATCTACTAATCCATTCAGGCAAACACCTGCTTTCATATTTTCTCCATTATCTTTAAAGATGCTGCTTGTCTTTTTGTGAACTCGACATATGTTGTGTAAAATACATTTTCCCATGATATATCTTGAGCTAAGGAGACAACCTGCACCTTGAGAGAAAATGGGGAAAATATGAAATTTTGTGTACAAGAAATATGGAGAGTTGTACATGTACTACTAAACCTGTCACTTTGAAGCAACATTGCCAATTTGAGGATCGCAATAGAAAGTAAATTGAGACTTTTCAATCTTTCATAACTTTCTCATTTCGTAACCGATTTTGATGCAAAAATTGCTTCTCTCTATCATCTCTTTTCATTAAATTTGATTTCTCCCCATGGTTTCATTCACCTTTAATAATGTACAATACTTTTCATTTTAATAGCAGAAATAGGTACTTATACCACTCAAGTCATGTGACTATAGACCTACATATGCCACCAAATGTAAATTTTCTAGCTTCCTTCCTCACTCTCTGTTTACTCTGTATCAAATAGCGCTCATTGCTTCTCCATGGTTCTAGCCATGTAGTTCTTCTTTTATTGACAACTCAAATCATTCCATTTTCCAGGGACAGTACAAAAAATATACTGGTCATATTTTTTTTATTCCACAATGACATTTCAGCAGTTATTCTTACCTAAAACTCTGACAGTTCTCCACCACACACCAGTTTTAATCGCGTGTTCTGTAACGGCTTTTATGTGGACTGTGACATTATACTCTCCTTCCATAGAGTAGTTGTAGATAACATAAGGCTGATTGGCGGAGAGAGAGAGAGAGAGAGAGAGAGAGACAGAGAGACAGAGAGAGACAAGTCATGCCAATGAAAGTATAATTTGACTTAAAAATACTTGTGTGCAGGACTTGACATTAGCTTAACCCTTTCAAGACAATTGACCACATTTTGTGGTTTGGCTCAATAACTTTTGATTCAGAGCTCTAAAAAATATACCAGATGCACGAGTAGAGAGAGCAAAAATTTCTGCACACACCATGTCCATTTTTGTTGCATGACCATATTGCGTATGATGCCAGAAATTTCAAAAACGAAAATAAGCTTTGAAATCCTTAAATTGGCAACACAATGAGGGGTTAAAAAACATTATTTTTTATCAAAATTTGGCAATTTTTAAAACTTTTCGACAAAATTCCTAACCATGTATATTGTTTTCAAAGACATTACACCTTATTAGAACCATGTAGCACTAAAAGAAAAATATTATTGTTGCCAATTTGAAGAATGAAATGTAATCAATTTAGCCCTTGAATAATTCCTGTCCTGAAAGGGTTAAATTCAAATGGCTAGTATTCTTGAAATTGGACTAACTTTAGGCCAGGTTTAACCTGAAATATATGTGCTGAGCTATTCTACAAATTCATGGAGTGCCATTTAAGTAAACATCTTCATCATATAATTTTTGTACGAATTACCATACCTCTAGTTAAATAAAATACAAGAATTTTGTCACTATGAAATTAATTTCATAGTGACTTTTTTTAACATAATTACAGTAATTTGTATGTAATGGAGATGGAGATACTAAGCTATCTATAAATCAGAAGACTAAGTTAAGCCAGGTTTAACTCAATCCGCTTTCAGGTATAGGGGTCTTTGAGTTTGGCCCTGTCACATACCGTACACACGCATGTATATCTTCATGTATGCTGTATTTAAATCATGTGGAGTTTTCTTTGGCATATATCTGCAGTTCATTTTCTACTTCTTTTTTTAACCCTTTCGAGACAATTGACCACATTTTGTGGTTTGGCTCAATAACTTTTGATTCAGAGCTCTGAAAAATATAACAGATGCATGAGCAGAAAGATCAAAATTTTCTGCACACACTATGTCCATTTTTGTTGCATGACCATATTGCGTTTGATGCCAGGAATTTTAAAAATAAGAATAAGATTTAAAATCCTTAAATTGGCAACATATTGAGATGTCAAAATAATTGTTTTTTCTTCAAAATTGGCAATTTTTTCAACTTTTCGACAAAATCTGTAACTATGTATATTGTTTTCAAAGACATTACACCTTATTAGAAGCATGTAAAACTAAAAGAAAATTATTATTGTTGCCAATTTGAAGAACAAAATGTGATCAAATTAGCCCTGAAAAAATTCCTGTCCTGAAAGGGTTAAAGCACATCATAATAACCATAACAATCAAACAGCAATGCAGATAGAGAAGGGAGGAAAGCACATGAGATAGTGAAGAGTGGAATATAAAAAGGTATAGAGAGAGAAAGAAAAGGAGGAGAGAGAAAGAGAGAGGAAGAGAGAGGGGGCAAAGGAAAGAGAGAGAGTGGGAGAGGGAGAGAGGAGGAAAGAGAGGGCGAGAGAGAGGGGGGGGGGGGGGAGATGAGACAGGCAGAAAGTAAACAAACTGCCACACTATATGAAAAGAGAGAATAGTGTGAAAGAAAACGGTAAAATGAAAATAATTGATAAAAACATACTTCAATAATATCATTAAGAATAAAATGCTACACCACAGCTTCACATGAGTACATGTACATGACATTTGTTAACATGGGAGTCATTGCCCCTTTTTTCTTATTTTCTATTTATTCATTCTATTTTTTTTCATAGATCATTTCTTGATTTATTTATTCTATTTTATTTTCTTTTTTTTACATTTAATTTCATTTAATTTCATTTTTTTTTTTTTTTTTTTTTTTTTGGGGGGGGGGGGGGGTGTTATCACTTTGCCCCACTGTAATTATAGTGCTGGGGCTACATGTACATGTACAATGTACCTCTTTCAACTCCTTAGTGGTAACCCCATCGCCCATGTCCCACTTGTAGGAAAAAAATGCTCCCTCAAAGAAATTGCCGGGGTCATGAAGCTCTGCTTCGAGGGTCAGGTTGGTATTGGTGGGTATGCTACAGGAAGGGTTGCTGGTATTGCATTCTGGGTAAGCACTGGAGCTCATTGAGATGTGACCATTGATGGTGTCTGTAAAGGGAATTTTAAAGAAAAGGAAATAATGGTTGATAAATACACTGTTGCAAGCTAATGTACACATATTAAAATGACTTCCTCAGTTGGAGGTTGAAGCTCATGTACAGTTTTGGTAGCAAAAAGGAAATTGGAAAGAAACGTGTTAAATATAGTCTCATGTTGTTTTCAATGTATCAAACAATGTTTGTAAGAGATCATTTGGATTACATCAATGATTTCTGGTGAATTTTACTGTAAATATATGTAAGGAACGCTAGATCACAGCAATATACTGCCCTACGCTAGTCGCTAGGACCTTTCCATCCCGATGGCTCCCTGCACAACAATCTTGAGGCTTCACACGGAGATACATGTAGCATGCGTGTCACTGTGTGTAGGTTTTGATTGTGTGTATGCATGGTGTATTGTGCACGCTGAAGTTCTTGAGAGTTTATATCCCTGACCCGGCACCTAAATTATATTTTGCCCCTCATTAGTTTAATATGCCACATTAGGATGTGAAATCTTCGCAGCATCTTTGTATTGCTTGTATCTTGCTATTTATCAACAAAAATAAAATCCAATAAATCTGACGAAAAGTTTTTGAGGGCTTACCAAAACTAAATATTACCTTTAAACGGGACCAATCACAAAATATTTTGTTCTGCATAATTCTCCGTATCGCATATACATGTAGCTCTCCGAATCCGAACGCATGCGGCGCTCTAATTTTTGGGCATGTGATTGCTGGCAACTGAGCTTCCGGGTCCGGCCAGAGCGTCATTGACAATGTGTTAGAAGACGTGGTCAGCCTAGCAAAAACTCCCTTTTGTTCCTAATCTAGCAAATAATCGTGATTTTATACAGTTGATATTTTTTTTTTTTCTGTGAAGCCACCCAATGTGGGATGTTGAGCCGACGATGCAAAACGTGTTTTCAGCAGAACAATCAAGCACAAAAAAAGCAAGGAAATATCAGTGTATGCTCGCTATAGCTATAGACTGGAACCGGAAATATATGTGCCAACATCGTTGTCCCCGATATCGGCATCGGGAGCTGATATCGGCTGATATCGGCTATATGCGATAGGGAGAATTAGGGTTCCATGCCAGTACACACATACAAAACTGTATACATGTACATGTACTAGAATACAAATTAGCTTTAAATATAACTTCTGCAATGAGATATTGCAAGTTAAGAGAGATTGTAGGTACATGTAGAAGAGACTTGTGAATAAACTGGTTAATGCATGAGTTTACACATGCACATGAAAGTGAACTCCAAGTTAAAATGTACCTACTGTGTTTACAATGTACATGTACATGTATCAGTGATAGTCTGATGGACAAATCCTAAAAATAAAAACTCAACATGATTTCTCAAATTGCAAGAGTTCCAGAATTCACCTTGAAAAAATGAGAAAACTTGACAAATTTTCTCTTCACCCCCTCAAATTTGATGAAATACTACATTGTACATGTATCTACAAAGTATTGTAGGCATATCCTACTGTGAGGAATCTACAATATCAAATGTACCTGTAGACATTCATCTAGAAATGTACTGTAATAGTGGACATTTTCAAGCACATAATTTTTCACGGTCAGCTGAGTAAAATAAATTTTTACCCTTGTCACTTTTTCAATGACATCAATTTGACCTTCAAATAACCTCCATAAAAATATATATGACCAAAACTTACTTACATGACCAATACTTACTTTTCCTTTCAAAATGGAGGAATTTATATGACATGTACAGTGTACATGTATATTGCTGTATATTTCACGGAGTCTACTGTCTTTTTGTATAGGCCTAAATCACATGTTATCACCCCACAAATCTAGTTTATATTTACTCTTTGTACATGATCTCTAACAACATTGCACAATCTTCTCAAAACAAATTTAAAATATACTGGGTTCAGTATTCAATAAAATCAATCTTGGTTTCAATAAACATGCATGCACATACATGTCTGTACGCCAACTTGCCAAGCCATTAAAGTTTAATTTTGAACTTAATGTTTGTATAACTTTCTTCAATAATCTATTACATATCATAAAATCAATTACTAAACTAAATATGAATATGAAAGTAAAATGATTGTTAACTATTTAAATTCTGGCTTGACTGAGTTCATATTGTTATTTCACTTCCTACATTTGAATTTACACAAATATTATAATTTACTCAAATTCTGAACTACATCCTATTCCAGATGAGAATAGAAACTGAAAAGAAACATGAAAGGTGTGGATGACGTCGATCATTACAGGAAGAATATTTACCTTTCATTTTCAAATTATCACTCTTTACTGTGGGGGGGGGGGGGGGGGGGCGTAATTTGGTGACAAAGTGAGACAGAGAGAGGGAAGAAAAAAATATTTAATAGCAGGGCCCAGTTTGTAGTGTCAGCAAATTCAAGAGGTAGACCTATACACGTAGCTTCCACCTCCCTGATTTTGTTTAAAATATCCTGAAAAGAAATGTAATTTATGTTAATTTAAACCAGTGCTTATATATCTTAGTGCCAATCATCTCCTAAGTTAATCTTCTAACAAAGTAGATATTTTTTATTTCTTGAGAAATGTGTACATGAAGAGGAAGAATCACATTAATGAAAAGAGAACAAAAATTAACAAGAACTACATGTTTGTGAATAATGTAAAGAACTACATCTACATGTTCATGCTTTACTTTTACCAAGAGAGCTATTCAACTATTCTTTATAAATGTAGATAATAATAATGAAATACATGTAGAGCTTTTGAATGGTATTCAAACAAGATTACTTACCTGTGACTTTAATGCTTGAATTAGCCTCTCCAACCAATGGCCCAAGTCCTCTGTTCTCCGAAACTGTTACTTTAATTGTCACCTCTCCTGGTTTTATTTCGTTCTTTTCAAACGGAATCTCTATGGTACAGCTATCAACACCAAACATATACTGTGGAAGAACCGGTGAAATGGGGCCAGTCCATGCGAATAAGCGATTTCCGTTTGCATTCTTTTCAATGGATGGAATGGCCGTGACTGTTGCCACAAAGGTTGCAAATGAGCCTAAAATGACAGGTCCATTGTTGGTGACAGAAACCGTGTACTCTGTGACTGCAGAAGAGAAAGAGAGGGTGAATATAAGAGTTGTGAGTTACCTAAGAATGTACTGTCATTTGTGAATTACACTTTTGTGAAAGAGTCTTCAGGAAAGAAGGAGGCAGAAAAAAACCCAGTTACTAGTTCCGAGGCAGTTTTTACTTGCATCTTGAAAATCACTGGCACATGCACCCTACCCTTAAGATCTATCTCATAAAGTTCTGCAAGAATCTTCAAGCCTGAAAGAAGCAGACTACTCCTAAGAAGAAGAAGAAGACCCCCCCAAAAAAACAAAAAAAACAAAACAAAACAAACAAACAAACAAACAAACAAACAAAACAAAACAAAACAAAAATGATAATAAAAAAAAAAATAAATAATAATAATAAAAGAAAAATAAAGGAAAAATAAGAAATATGACCTTTGCAGATTCCCAAGGGGGTGAAAGTATGCAGTGAAACATGAAATGGTGACTGGTCTAAATTGAGTGAAATATGGTCTTGTGACATCCACAGAGATGGTCTGGAAGGACAAAAGCAATTTCTGAGGTTGAAAGTAAAAAGTATGCATTGACATTATAATGATTTATTACCCCTGTAGATACGGCGGAAACTCATTATAATGAGCTGCATTATACCAAAATTCCTCATATTACATGGTAATGTTGCTGGTCCAAAATCTTTATGTTCTTTGGGGTTTTTTTAACCCTGAAAAAGGAGATTCCTGATACAACAATTGAAGGTAATTTTCATGGTCCCAATGTCCTTGTTATAATGAGTTGCACTTGTACCCTAGTTGGGGAGAATTTAATTCACTTAAAGGGCAATCCAACCTTGCTAATAAGATGATTTTTGTGAAAGCAGAAAAATAAGAAAAACAGGATGGTGAAAGTTTGAAAGAAATCGGACAAGGACTAAGAAAGTTATGGATGTTTGAAAAATGAGATCACTACATCTCTGCGAATCTCAAATTGGCAATTTGGTGAGTCAATTGTGACATTTTTGTGGACAACTCTCCCATTTGTCGTACACAAAAATATCATTAATTTGCGGTTTTCTTCCGGGCGCTTTTACCCTTGGGGCTGTACTCAAAATATATTGGAGATAGCATATTGTTATAGGTCTTCATGAACGAAAAGATCCTACTGAGTAATGCATTTTGAAAAAAGTGACATTTTAGTCATTTTGTGTGTTAGAGCGAATGGGGGAGTTGTCCACAGCTACATCACAGTGACATTACCTATTCGGCCAATTTGAAATTCCCATAAGCATAGTGATTACAACTTTCAAAAATTCATAACTTTCTTATTGCTTGTCCGATTTCGTTCAAACTTTCGCCAATATGCTTCTCTGATTTTTCCTCTTTCTTTCAAAGCAACTTGCTAGTAAGGTTGGATTTCCCTTTAAGATCTTTTTAAGTCCCCCTATGTACTATTAGCACAGATTGTGTTATGCTCTGTAAATCTGTATCATTTATTTTCCTCTCATTTTGATTTTTTCTAACCCTTTTGATTAGCATTGGGTTGATGATCATGCCACTGCTGGGCGAAGGCCTCCCCAAGTTGGTGCTAGCAGCTAAAGATGCCTGTCTTGTGCTGATGCAAATCCACTTGCGCCAATGAACTTCATGAGCTCGTCACTCCATTTTAGTTTTTGCCTTCCTCGATCTTGTGATCCTAGCCATGGTCTCCATTCTGTGATATGTTTGGTCCATCTATTGTCATACAATCGTGCAAGGTGGCAAGCCCATCTCCATTTCTTTGTTTTAATTACTTGCATTACCCTGGTCTGGTTCTTGACCCATTGTAAGGTTTTCCTGTCATGTTTCGTTATTTCAAGCACAGTGCGCTCCATACTGCGCTGAGTAGTTTTCAGTTTCTGTTACATTTTCTTTGTTACAGCCCAGGTTTCAGATCCATAAGTCTCTTAATGTTTAACCTCACACAACAAACATTTGAGGCACAGGGTCAATATGGAAGACTCTATCCGAATGGACAATAGATAGAAACAAAACCAACAACAATGCAGTTTTTACCTGCCAATATTTTGCCTCTATGAAGTCAGAAGCCCATTTATTATTTGAATGAATCACAACAGCAATTCTTTAAAACAGAGCCAACAGTGACATGTTAAGTAGACAGTCAAAATTAGGTAATTTGACATGAGAAATGACATTTCTTAGTTCTCAAAGTTCTCCCAATTTTCAAAGGCTCTGACAATGGAGAAGGGTTGTTTTTTTTTTTTTTTGGGGGGGGGGGGGGGGAGAAGCTGTTGTGTCCTGAGCATCATATTTTATTTCAGTCGACATCTTCATCATCCTGTTCAACCACTCTGTACTGTTTGTTTTCAATCTCATACAATACACTAATCTCCTTGCTCCAACAACATCTACTAATCCATTCAGGCAAACACTGCTGTATTATGTAACTGCTTTGTGCACTGTGTGTATAGTGTGAGCTGTTCTATGAATAAAATGACTTGCAGCTTCTGATACTACATCAAGGCAGTCATGACTTTGTTCCTTGTCTTTGACCCCGTTCTCACTCACTTTTGAAAGTGGTCTTAGTTAGACCGCTCCAGAGGAACGGGTCTTGAGGAACGGTTTGCTAGCGTTCACACTCCGAGCAGTTTTTCTCGCTCAAACCGCTCCACGATTCAAAGTGGCCTTGTTGCTATGGCAGCTCAGGTCAGCGGGTCAAATTTTTCGCGCGGAATACAAACTGATGTACCGTAGCGTGCCTGCATATAATCTACTTACTACTTGTATTTAACAGTTAGAACTTCCGACGAGGGGTCGAGGCTGGCTGCGGCATCGAAAAGGTGCATCGCATGTGGGTGTTGATTTTTTCTTTCCGCGTGGAACATCACTAGCTAACTTCCGGTTGAAGTACGCTTTTGTTCACATTGCACGTTTAGAGTGGTCCATACCGCTCTTAATAAGACCCGTTCCTCAAGACCACCTCCCCAAGGTGGTCTTCTGGAGCGGTCCAGAAGACCACTTCCTGGACCACTTTGACCGTTCACACTCACCTAAGAACCGTTCCTGAGGAACGGGTCTTAGATAGACCGCTCCAAAAGTCCACTTTCAAAGTGAGTGAGAATGGGGTCTTTGAGAAGCAACAGAACACAAAAGGGACTGAGCATGAGAGCAAGCATATTATGTTTTACTACATGTACACAGGGTTGGCACAATGTAAATCACCTTGATTTAAAGCTCATAGACAGTGTCGGTAGCAAAAATCATACTGGCAAGAAACTTATCTAACATAGTCAACTATTCTCCTTTTATCATAAGGCACATGTACGAGATTATTTAACATTCCATTCACGATTTTGAACAAATTTTAGTGTAAATATCTGTAAGAAACGCTTGGTAACGGCTTTTCACTGCCTCACACTGAGACCATATCCACCCGAAGGTTCCCCACACAATAAACCCAGCGCTTCGCAGTTCGCACTATGTGTAGCTTATTCTATAACACACAGCAATCCTCGTGTGAGTAATGTGTGTGGCCATTGTTCGAATTTACATCCCCTCTTTTTTGGGCCAGGGATTTTTATTCTTTTCACCTCTAATTCTATAAATATTTCACTTGAGGAGGAAAAAACTTCACAGCATCTTAGTTATGTTAGTACCCTGCTATTTATTAAGTAAAATCAAAGAAATCTCACGAAAAGTTTTTGAGGGCTTCCCAAAACTATCTAATACCTTTAAATTTTTAAATTGTGATTTCAGTCATTTCAAATCACTTCCATAGACTTGTCTGTTAAAGAAACTTGTCATATATATGAAATATTTAAAAAGTGGATATTTTTCCTACTTAACTGTACTATTTTGTGCTACAAAACACTTTACAACATCAGTAAAAATTCAATACCTTTTTGTTGGCCCATCTGTTCTGGGCCCATAATTCAGTTGAAAGACTATTAATAACATACATGTAAGACCATTAGTGATGCAAACTTATTCAAAGCCCCAAATGAGTTTTTAAAACCATTCTCTTTTGTATCCTAAATGTTCACTACAACTCTAAAATGAACAAGAGATTTGGAGTCTAAAGCATTTTGAACTGAAAGCTTTCGCATCACTTAACTGATCACAAAGAATGATCTTTTATGCATGGATCTTGAAGCTGATAATAAGACTGATACTAGCTACGTTCATACGGGACTTGTGGTTTCGAAACTTTAAGTTAGCGAAACCACAACTCCCTAACTGCAACAAGGGTTCACACAAGCCTGAAACAACGAGCTGAAACTACAAGCCGAGTGATCTTTGTGGTTAATCCCGTTACTGTAGGCCTGTACATTGTGGAAATTATACTGGATTCAATTAAAATCTTGAACCAAGATAGTTTTGAACCTCATGTTAATTCTTTCAATTCAAAATTGCAAGCTTCTTTCTTTCAATGATAAATTACTTAAAGGGAAATCCAACCTTAATGGCCAGTTGTTCTGAAAGAAAGAGGAAAAATCATAGAAGCAGATTGGTAAATATTTGAACGAAATTGGACAAGCAATATGAATTTTAGAAAGTTGTGATCACTACACATATGGGGATTTCAAATGGACCGAATCGGTAATGTCACTGTGATGTAGTGGCGGACAACTCCCCCATTTGTTCCACCACACAAAATGACTAAAGTATCATTTTTTTCAAAATGTATTCCTCAGCAGGATCTCTTTCTTTTATGAGGAAAGAGTATAACAATATGCTATCTACAATATATTTTGAGTAGATCTACTGCCCCAAGGGAAAAGGAGTAAATAATGATATTTTACCATAAGAAAATTGGGAGAGTTGACTGCTAGTATGTCACACGACTCACCAAATTTCCACACTGAGATTTGAATAGATTTAGCTTTAATAGTGATCTCATTTTTCAAGCATCCATAATCTTTGACCGATTTTTGGCTATTTAGTGGTACGGTGTGTTCTTGAAACTCTTTTAAAATTTTATGACAAACGTAAAGATGGGGGCTAGACATGATACAGACATTAAAATCTGTCTGTGTGGAGAAGTTTTATAATATTTTTTTGACTTGCAGCAGCTCTCCTCCATGTACATGTAGGAGAGGGGGTCCATGAAGCCAGACATACATGTAGTCTCAGCCGAGCATACATGTATACATGTAGATCTAGACTGATTTTTCAGTCTAGTGATCGGCTTTGCAATCATTCATTACAATGTCAATGAGTATGACACAATGGGTCAATGGCCACTGACACAATGATCACTGGTCCGACTGGAACCCGACTGGAGCCCTGGGGGGGGGGGGGGGGGGGGGGGAGGGAGATATGTCTTCTAGAGGTCTGTATGGTATCCGCATCCATGACTTTCTGAAAAGCACCCTAAACAAGGATTTACATGTAAGTCAAGCGGTTTTTGATACCCTATTCAGAGAAACCCGCAAAAAAAATTCAGATTTTTATATCCTTATTGTACACCCCATTCAAGGATTGGTTCTTCTTGGCCCTTTTTTGACCAAAAAGAAGAGTTACAAATATTTACTTTGGAACACATTACTTTACGGAATGATATTTTCATTGAAAGAATAGAAAAGATCCTTTGTAGATCTATTCTTTTTATCGTTTATTTTCAGATTTGCTGCTCCTGACTGGCTCCCGAATGGGAATGTAAAATTTCCTACCCTTTTTGAGAATCTTTTCTCATCATTACTACTTCATTAGTCTAGTAAATAGTACCCTTTTTTCAGAATTTTCCTGTTTTTTAATATCATAAATGAGATCCCAGGCCAGGGATGACAAAGTGCGACTACATGCTTTTCACTGAAATTACAAATACTTTTGAACTAAAATTCAAACTAAATAAAAGCTCAACTATTGATTGATTACAATCATTAAGTCAAATTTCGTTAAACAACTTACAACTTACCAAAAAACAATGATTTATTGCGTCGTTAAAGTTAAACATACATTTCAATTAATTTCGTACATTGATTTTAGCGACACTGAGGAGTGTGACATTGAAAGTTTATCATGGTAGTAGAAAGGTAGAAAGCATGACGTCTGACAAGGACCCACTAATTGTCAGACGTCATGCTTTCTACCTTTCTACTACCATGAGCTAGACTCTACAGTACTTTTTTTTTTTTTTTTTTTTTAAATAACACACATGGTATCAATATGCCTATAGCATTTCATTTATTTGATGTACGATAAAAGAGCAATGTAGATAAAATGCCTTGCTCAAGGGTATAAGTGTCTAGACCGAAAAATCAGTCTATACTCACTCACGAGACCATCACTATATCGGGCTGTGTCAATTTCGGCCTGTCACGACCTCTAAGTTAAAGAGGTAAAAACACCAATATAATCGGCAAAATTTTGGGAAAATACTTCCTTCTACATTTTAGAATAACAGAATATCTAATTTCATGCCAGATCCTTCGATAGGATCTTTATCATCTTGATCAAGTGAAATTTTCAGGCTGTTTTTGGTCGGTGATCTTGCTCCTCTGCCACACACATACATGTATGTGCAAGATATCACACACTTGCTATGGGAGACACTTGCTATGGGAGGCAATTGCTCACGGTATGAAGGTACAGAGTGCAAGGTTATCTCCAATAACCTCGCATAAGTGTGAGTGGTCTATACTATAAAAGTATAAAGTATAGTATTTCGTGCAGGGATATGCTCCGCTGAGACTACGACTGGCTTCACAGAATCTGGGAGGACAACCTCAAAAGTCAGAAAATGTTATAAAACTCCTCCAAACAGATGGATTTTTCTGTCTAATAAGTGCCGTGCCGGGATCGAACGCCCGATCCTCAATGAGACAATGGCCGAGGCCTCAACTAGCTGACAATGAGACACACCCCCACCCCCATGCCCCCCAGGGCCCAGGGGACTGGAGTTATTTACACTGGGCCTGGGTCACTCGCACTTATGCGAGGTTAATATTAACTGGGTAGTATTTATGTAAATCCATAGACAAATTAAAATTTAAATCTTACCTGGCAAATCGTCTTCATCGTCCCTATGCTTAGCCACCACAGCCACTCTATCGTTGGCAGATGATATCCCTTCCACGGACGTCCAGCCAACGGCTGCCACACGCCTTTCCGTTCCACTCACCGCATGTTCCTCCGTAACGTCGGCCACGGAATGCCTATCGCCTGGTCCAAGGCCAAGCCAAATCACCAGACACAGGAACCAAACCACCCGATCCTTCATGAACATGATTAAATGAGAGCCAGTGGCAGTGCCAGAGCTGCAATGAACGGATCTAGAAGACTAGATCTACGGTATAGTTTATCTAGAAACTTCACACAAGTCTGAGACTGAGTTATCAGTACCGGTGGCAATTATCTGAATATGTTTGATCATTTTTGATCTGATTCTGTTTGCATGCCAAAATTGTAAACACTGTTTACAATAAATATAAATATACGGTAAAACTGCGCCAATACATGCGCACGTACGTGCGCACATATGCACATCATATATCGTATGCTGCATGATGTTTACATACGGCGCGCGGCGATCACGGAGTAGTAGCTCATAATGGAGTTCTGTGAGTAGTAGCAGCTGTGTGTGTGATCTGTATATGATCTACACACACACACACCACGATGACACACACGGCGACAGCACGTGACTGTTAGTTTTAGTATAAAGCAAATTATGTTATTGAAGATAATGGTAAATGAAATCGAGTGACTTTATTAACAGTTTAAATTCAACAGTATCATACAATCAACTTTTTCCACAGGTGCTTAATTCAAGAGGAAAAATACAAGCTTAATGTCTTCTACTTTCTAAAGAATTGCAAGTAGATCTACAAGAAAATACAGTATAGACCTAGTGCTTTTTCTATGGCAAAGACTAATGCTTCAATGTTGTTGTACGGTACGGTACGGATATATGGGTGACCACGTTGACTCGTAATCTTATTTGGAAACCGGTACTTAGATCTAGGATGTCATGTAACGTTTATCAAATTTTGAAGAGATGAGCAAGGAATATGTGAGTAGGGCCTACCCCCGGGGGGGGGGGGGCACTCACGTATATTGGTGGTACGGGGACGTGCCGCTTTGATGACCCCCTTTTTCAGACCCCGATTTCCGTTCTCTAGATACGGTGTACTCAGTTCCGCTCAGGAGCCGCTCAGCCCCGCTCTGAAGACCCCCGTTATGAAACATATCCGTTCGCATGCGGCCGGGAGCGTGGCGGAGGCAGTGGTCGCTCGACCTGGTCTCGCGCCCTGGCCTAGGCCCTTTCGTCGCGCGAGCCTTGAAAACTGCTCCAGCTAGCTAGCTACTACTAGCGCTACACGGCGCGGGCGCGGCCCCCCGGTTAGTTTTGTAGTTCCCTAGAGTCTAGCTATACGAGCTCTGTGGCTTATCAATCTGCTACTGGCCACAGAGCTAAACAGCCCATGCCTATACTGCGTGTGGAGGAAGATATCAACCAAAAAATCTAGATCTAAATATCACCATTTCCCACATACTGTGAGCCATGCAAACCACCCTCGGAGTTTGCTAAAGGGGTTACCTTCCAGGATCAACTAAGATTGTAAAAATTGAATGAATAAAAAAGAAAAAAAGCCACAAATTTGGCAGGTGTGATCAGGTTTTTTTACCTTGCACTTGTAACTTGTATATATGGGACTACACATGCAAGGTAAGATTGGTGTAGTCCCATATATACAAGTTACACTGTGTAACTTGTATATATGGGACTACACCAATCTTACCTTGCATGTGTAGTCCCATATATACAAGTTACAAGTGCATGGTAAAAAAAACCTGATCACACCTGCCAATTTTGTGGCTTTTTTTCTTTTTTATTCATTCAATTTTTACAATCTTAGTTGATCCTGGATGGTTACCCCTTTAGAAAACTCCGAGGGTGGTTTGCATGGCTCACAGTATGTGGGAAATGGTGATATTTAGATCTAGATTTTTTGGTTGATATCTTCCTCCACACGCAGTATAGGCATGGGCTGTATAGCTCTGTGGCCAGTAGCAGATTGATAAGCCACAGAGCTCGTATAGCTACTAGAGTCTAGACCCTGTTTTTCACTCTACCCAGTAGATCATAGTTCCCAAGACCCCGTATTTTACACCTTGAAGTCAGTTCCTTAGTCTTAGACCCCCTTTTCGGGGATTCGTGAGGCACACCCCCGTCAAAATATAATTCGAGTGCCCCCCCCCCCCGGGGGCCTACCTGTACTAAATGTAGCGATAGACTGGAAATTGTCAGGCCTCAGACTCAGTTAGCTAGCTCCCAAGCCTTAGGCTTAAAGGGAAATCCAACCTTAGTAGCAAGTTGCTTTGAAAGAAAGAGGAAAAATCAGATTGGTGAAAGTTTGAACGAAATCGGACAAGCAATGAGAAAGTTATGAATTTTTGAAAGTTGTAATCACTATACATATGGGAATTTAAAATTGGCTGAATAGTATGGTGGTTGATCCAGTGTCCGAACACTTTTCAGAAAATCAACGATAGCAAATAAAATATCAAACGAATATCTGTCAAACTTACATAATGAATGCTCAAAGTCCTACAGAAAAAGAAGTTGATGGAATTTTAAAAAGACAACGTAGATTTAATACGATATTCCCTTCCGAGTGAACCCCCTCCCAACGACGCGGCGTTTTGGTCCCTTGAAAAAGGTACTGTATTTCCGAACGTGTGAAACCTATGGGAAAAAGACACAACCTTTGTTTCAATAGTGTGGTTTTCATACGCGTAATCCCACGCGTATGAAAACCCATTTTAGGCGCTTAACTGTACACGTTCGGTAATACAATCTGTTCGGAATTACAATCCTTGACTATAATGTCACTGTGATGTAGCATGTGATGTAGCTGTGGACAACTCCCCCATTCACTCCAACACACAAAATGACTAAAATGTCACTTTTTTCAAAATGTATTACTCAGTAGGATCTCTTTCTTTCATGAGGACCTATAACAATATGCTATCTCCAATATATTTTGAGTACTGCCCCGAGGGTAAAAGCACCTCGAAGAAAACTGCAAATTAATATTTTTGTGTACGACAAATGGGAGAGTTGTCCACAAACATGTCGCAATTGAATCATTAAATTGCCCATTTGAGATTCGCATAGATGTAGTGATCTCATTTTTCAAACGTCCATAACTTTCTTATTCCTTGTCCGATTTCTTCCAAACTTTCACCATCCAGTTTTTCTTATTTTTCTTATTTTTCTGCAACAGTGAATGTTGGACACAGTCCCACATAGGCAAAGGCCTATGACTGTGAGTGGCTGAAAAAAAGGGGACTTCGGAACGGGCGTATCATGAAAAGGATGGTCTTCGGAACTACTAACATTTTGGAAACCGTTTTGGAACTGGATTACAATATAAATATATGATACTATGGAACTGGTTCCCACTAGCTCCCATTAGCTAAATATGCTGTGTGTCATGGCAAGTCTATGGTGTGTGTATTCATATTAAGTGGGGTTAATTCGTATCATGCAATGCGCTCAGCATGAATGAAAACTGAATTCCCTGGGGTGGATTGGAACCAGATTGGAAGCAATGGGGAAAGCCCGGAAAAAACTGAGCACTTGGAATGAAACTGGTTTTCAACTTTTCACCAAAATTGATATTCTTTGAAACAGGGCGGGCCATAAGGGCCGGAACGACGGAATGAAAAAAAAAGTGGTGCTTTGCAACGGTTTTCTCTGTTCTTCTTCTCAACAAGAAAAAAAATGCTTTTGGAACGGAGATTTGAGTGTAAAAATGGGGGTCTTCTCTGTGGCACATACCCACCGCACACTATATACTGAGTGCCCCCCCCCCCCCCCCCCCCCCCCCCCCCGGGCATTGATGGAGCCTGCAAATAAAGAAAGAGGAGAAACAAAGCCAAAGGAAACTCACCACCTGTGTGAAAATTAGCTTTTCCTGGCCCTTGTTCATGCTTGGTAGCAAAGATGAGAATAATGTACAGTCTTTGTTGCATAGAAAAGTCCTTGCTTGTGGATTATTTTACGATTGATTTGGCCATGATAAAGATAAAATAGGAGAACATAGCACATTGAAATAGCTCACTCGCTCACTTTCTTTTATTAGTTTATTGCATTTGATGTCCAAAACCAGTATGTTTGCATTAAAAATGGCATTCAATATCCTCAACCCCTTGGCTTAAAGGGAGCCACCGCCTGATATCCATGTACGTTCAATTTCATTCGCTTGCCCCTATTACAAGGCCGTGCATAACAACAATCTTGGAGCAGCGAACAAAATTGCCGTAGAGGGTGGGGTAGTTTGTCAGTTGGGTTTTTCAGTTCGTCTTTCTCCGGTCGCATGCGTGCTGCATACACACAATTCATGCGTTTACCGAAGATGTACGGAGATTCCTGAATATTACCCGAGCCGGGCCAAGCTCCAAAACACCACGATTGGCGACTTTTCGGTCCCTTTAATGTTCATGTCATCTTTGATAATTGCTACTTTTCTTTTTAAAAAGAGCTAGCTTGCTTTTCTCGCTTGCATCTTGTGTCCTAATCAAATACATGTACATTATACATGTATATCATTATTCTTTTTACATGAAGATAATACAACAATGCTCAGATTAAAGAAGTAAAAGAACACATACATACATGTATTATCTTACAATTAAATCCAATTTTATTGCCCATGCCCTGTTCTCTGCTATTCATTGGATGCACCACTGGCCATTGATGTTAACAGATGGCAGCAAATTGAAAAGCATTCCAAAATGAGCTGCTTGCTGGAGTACTTGTACAACATACATGGTACCTACTACCTAATAAAATTTGAATTTAGATCTTTTCAGAGACATCTGTAGGTATATATATATATATATATATATATATAATGTGAGAAGTCAATTGAATTGAATGAGAGAAATAATTTGCGTAGCTAAATTCATTGTTCCTCCTTACTGACTTCCTTTTTGTGGAAATAACTGCAGGGTTTGCAAAAACTGTCTCCGCCGGGAGTCGAACCCGGGTCTTTGGCACTGTACGCCAAAACGCCTTAACCACTAGACCACGGAGGCGGGTTGAATGGTATTCGGCTACACCAGGTACAAACACCGACAGGCAGCCCTTGCAACCCTTCGCAGTTAATTTATCCCTTTTCTTTGAGGGACAGGGGAGTACTGAACAATGAAAAGCCGCATGCCTAGCTATATACAGGTAACTCTGCCTAAGTCGAATCTCTTGGGACCACAGAAATCTGTTCGACTTAGGCGAAATTCGACTTAGAAGAGGTAAAAAACACGTTTTGCTCATTCTGTTCTGAAAAATTGCTTCGACTAAGGCGATTATTCGACTTATGGAAGGTCGACTTATGCAGAGCTAACTGTATATATATATATATATATATATATATATATATATATATATATATATATATATATATATGCAACCTTCAGTTGTAGGCAAGATTCAAGGATAATACATGTACATCTAGGGAAGGGTTATTCAAGTCAGAAAGAGAGATATACATGTACATGTAGTAGGAGGCAGAATTCTCTGCCTAGTGAAACATTATAGCCTGTATATTCTCGAAAGTGGCCTAAGTTTAGCTTCTGATTTATGGAAGGCCATTTGTCAACCCCTAAGTCCCATATAAATTACCACATATTTATGTAACCAAATAAAGAAACAAAATCATGTCCTGGCATGAAATGAGCGTAATCAATTCTATGGTGAGGTTTTTTGATTTGCATTTAGTTCCAGAACTAGAGGGAGTCTATGGTGACTTTGTAGGACTAAAAATGGATGACATTTGGCTCTCTATAATTCAGTGGCCTCGGCACGCGGGGGCTTAAAGTTAGGCACCTTTCGAGAATGCGGGTCTTAGCTAGTCTCTCTGTGGGAAGCAATAATACCAACGATACAGTATCATGCATGCAGAGTGATGTCATACTTGCAATATGGATTGATATTTTCATTCTGTTCCATTCTTTAGGGAGATGGTGAGTCGGCTATTTAAAACTCGCCCACTGAGTGACAATCTTTCCTTACCCAAGGAGGAATGCTCATCAGGAAGGACCTGCCTTCTGACGCTTGTTGATGCTGCTGCCCTCAAAGTGACTGGGAATTTGAACCTGACCTTATATGCACTCAAAATCCTTCCACATCATCTGTATCCTGTCTTATTGGCAGCAAGTTTAGAGGCTGGTCTGGCTGTCTCTACCAAAGCTATTGTCAGAGCATGGCCATTTGCTTCTCTCAACTTCACAGCCCTTCAACATTTTACAAGGCAGGTGGATGATTATTATTGCATCAACACACAATTCTAATATTGTAAGAGATGTTGAAATTTGAATCTTCATTTGCAAAATGTGTTAGTACAACAACAAACAAAAAAACTCCTGTCCACTCATAGGATAATATTATATTCAGCTATTGCCAAAATTGCTGTCACCCTGCCCTAGTAAAAAGGAGCAACACCAAAATCTATGAACATTAAGTAGGATTTTATTTATTAACATTGTAGGTTGACTTCATTCAGCCTTTTTCAGGGGATTTTTCTTTGCTACAAATTTAGGTTTCCAAGATTTGTTTTTTAGTGGACTATAAAACATGGTGAAACACTTGATTTTCAACTCAAATTATTCAATGCAAATCTGTTTAGGGTAATATATAAATTTTTGAATTATTAATTGAATAGTTTATTATTTATTTATTTATCAGTTTACCTGGCATCCAAAGACTTGAAGATCAACATGACCACCCTGCTCTAGCTGCTGCTCTTGCAATATCAGAGCAGAAAGAGAGCAGAATTCAAGACATAGATATCACATCACTCAACCTCAGTAAGTCTAACACAATGGTTGTTTGAAATCTTGCCACAGGTCATGAAGAAAGAGGTTATACATGAAGAAAATATATTTCTGTTCTAAGTGACAAGAAAACATTGGGAGTTGCATAAAGAAAGGAATATCTTGTGATAGATAGGAAGCAGAACTAGGAAGCTCTATTATTCATCCTATTCATCGAGTATTAGCTTTTCATTTCAATTGTTTTAGATGTCATTGTGGTGACCCAGAATAATTGATTTAATTTGATCAGTGGGCCAGAAATTTTAGAAACCATCTGTCTTTTAACAAATTACTCATGTCACGTATGAATCAAGAGATCTGTAATTCAATTTTCTGAAATGGCAGTATTCATGTTTTTATTTGAATTGTGCAAATATATATCTCTTTGTCCTTCTCTTTATCTCTTGCTCACTCTCCCCTCTCTCTACATTATCTCTCTCTCTCTCTCTCTCTCTCTCTCTCTCTTTCTCTCTCATTATCACCCTCTATTTCCCTGAATGTACATGTATGTATGGAATATCTATCTCTCCATCTTTCTCTCTCTCTCCCTCTGTCTGTCTGTCTGTCTGTCCCTCTTTCTACCTGTCTCTGTCTAGGTGATAGAACTAATAACTTGTTCCTAGACACTCTCCTGAAGGGGAGACAAGCTGACACAGATGGTGCGAAGAAACACAGGAGTAAAGCACCTTCAGGTGATCATCTTTCCATGTATTCTTGTTAAGGTTGTGACACTTGCTCCGGAGGCTATTGCTCAACGGTCAATATCCCGCACTAACTGAATTCTGAACTTTAACCCTTGACCTATGACACTACCCCTACCCTCTAATGCTAATCCTAAACATAACCTAAAACCTAATTGCAACCCTGTCCCTAGCCCTAGCCCTTTATCATTGATGAAATATAGCAAGTTAATTTTCATCAGAGCATATGTCAAACAACTTTATTAAGTGTCTCATAATGTGGGATTTTGAAAATCCTTTTGGTTTCTTAAAGTGGCCATCCATTGATCTGCCTGTACAATGTTAATTATCCTGAATTGTACAGTAATTATCTGTCTTCTTATAGATGTCATATTTTTATATAATCAGGGAATGGCATTTAAAACATATTATATAACGTAGTGTAAATACTGACTTTCATATAATTAAACAAAATCATTGAGAGATTTAAACCCCTACCAGAGATTTGTGATTATCCGAGAATCAAAAGTTGCTGTCATCTCCAGTAATTATCACTGGGTGTCAATAAACACAAGTACTGTAGTACTAAAATTCATGCTTGAAAGAATTGTCTAAATTTATTTTCATGTTCTGTGTACCTTGAAGGAATAACACTATCTAAAAGTCACTTGAGGAGCTCAATTGGTAAAATGGGATGAAATGAAATCCGGTGTCAAGCATGTATCTTCGTATGGACTCCCTGTTTCCTTTATCTTTATGGATCATAGCAGTGTCTATTTGAATATATTCCTAAATGATGCAAACATTTCTTATCTATTCTGACAGACTACAGAGAGCTGAGGATTCTGATGAATTCAAGAGTAACTGGACAAGAAATCAAAGGCTTCTTCAAGAAAAGCCGGCAATTCCTAGCTGCCAATATACACATCCGCAACAAACGGCTCTGGGTGGACCAATGTGGAACAGATTTTGTGGAGAGGGTCTTGACTTTGGTGGAAAAAAAGGTGAGCTGTAATGTAGTGGCAATTTTCTGACTAAAGAAGAAATTTATACCGTTTCTTGTATTTCAAATCTTTGCACAAAGTTACTTGGTGAATTGCATGATACTAGTATTTCTATGATTGTGCGGAAACAGAGTAAGCTGTTGAGTAAATGTGAAATTTGTTCAGGCCTGTTTGTAGGATCTAAATTAAGGATTAAGCTAATTCCACAGACCAATTTAAGAAATTTCTGAAAACATACCTCTTCCCGGAATAGTTAAACCCCTTCCATTTCTTTCAAACTTTATGTCAATGTTTAAGTTAATGTTTATTCAATGTTATCTATTATTAATTTCGTTTTAATGTTATATGTATTATTAATTCTATTAATGGTATATTATACAAATATACAGGGCCCGAGGAAATCTAGTGCGATCTATGGGGTCGGTCAAAGTGACTACAGTCGTCTATTTCCTCAAGGGGCGAGGGCCCCGAGAGAAATAGACGATTGACTGTAGTCGCTGGGACCGACCCCATAGATCGCACTAGATTTCCGAATAAAGGCCCTGTATATTTGTTTTATATCACTCATCAACAATTAAATATATTTGGATTTAACTTTGATCTAGATATGGCAAATTAATGTGAGATGGTATAAATCTTGCGTTGTTAAATCTATATACGGTTAGAGCAAAACACAGTGGACGCTAACTAACTTAGAATAGATTGACGCGATTGATAGTCGCTGAGCCTGAGACCGACCCGGCGTAGATCGAAGTAAATTTCAGAATAAAGGCCCTTACATTAATTTTCTTTTATAGGCCTCTAACTTTTAGGACTAGGTTGTCTATAACATCAAGTTAATTTTAATCCTGTTATAAAGTGTTAAAGGGTAGTACTAGATCTAGATCTATACCGTAACGTAATCGGTGAAATTCCGAAAGTGAAAAGTATATGGCTAGTTATGAACTGCACAGGCGCAGTTAGATTAAATAAATAAAAAATAATTTAATACTAGGCTAGGCTAGGCCTAACTTAGTCTTCGGATCGTCTAGCATTTAATTAATGTTAATTACTACTACTGTTAGAGTCTGGTAGGCTAACGTTAAATAGATCTATATTTAGGTCTAACTTTGTTACTAGGCCTAAATAAAAAGTAACGCAAAACAGTATTAACAAACAGTTAAAAAGGGTCAAACGACATAATTATCTATGACAGTTTACACTCAAATGAAATTTTACCTGATATAACCGAACACGGTAGATAAAGTTTACCTGATAACTGAATATAGGCTACTTCATTTGTTTCCAACCCTGGTTTGTTTTTGGTCCTCGTCAATTAAAATCATTTTTTTTTCCTTTCAAATGACACTAGGTATAGGCTTAGACATAGGTCGCCATGTTTTGATTTCGACTGACGACGTGCGCGTTACGACGCGCATTAGCGCTAGTACGATTGCGCATGTTGAGAAACAGCTGATCTACTGACCTACATCCAATTACATTAACATAACCAACACGTCGTGTGTCCGGACAGGTCACTTTTAAACAGTAAATCGAACACAATTTCATGCAAATTGTCAAGAGTATTTGACAAGATAGGGTTGACAGAATTATTAATTGCAAATATTTACTGGGCTTAGTGTTACTTCATGCATATTTTGCAAAATTGACGGCTATTTTTTGTTCAGTGTCCGCCCCCCCCCCACCCCCTCACTTTTCTTTATATGGATTTATGAAAATTCTCGGGCTCGGCGTAGTTTCACTGGTGCCCGCGCCGTCCCATCGCGGGAGTTACCCGAGGGAGACTACTGGCTGCTCGCCGTACGCGTCAAGAGAAATGATTCTAGGGAGCAAGGGGCAGTCGGAGGCATGATAGTAAAAAAACTATCATACTCTGAAAAGTTTGACGTCACTAAACCTATTTTTCTCCCGGAGTAATTTCTTTTTCTGGTAGAATTATGATTAATCACATGAAGTGCTCTCGACCAATCCAAGAGCAAGAAATGTTTAATGAGGCATATAATAAGTATTATCAACTTGTAAACGCTGTGATATAGTTGTACTATGGAGAGCGTACCAAATGCTAGTTATTACTATTATTACTTACATGTAATTGTTCTATGTTAAGTCACTACAGTGGAAGTTGACCCATACATACAATATATTCCTCATCGACAAAGTTAGTTTCTTTGTTTATTTTTAACAGGGTACAACAGAGCTCAATCTAAGCTACAACAGCCTTGGCAATGAGGGTCTGAAACGGATCTTAGGCCTTATTCAACAGTTCCAAGAACTCACCAATTTATGCCTTCACTACAACAACCTAAACATTACAAATGAACACAGTGACGCAACAGTCAAGGAGTTAGCCTCTACTCTGCGTAGTCTTCCCAAACTCAAATACCTCAATTTATCAGCAAATCGCTTGACCATGAAATTAGCGGAGATCCTTAGCCCCATGGAGCAAGCATTATCTCTCCTTGATGCAACCTACTGTATCTTATCTAAAGAGGACATTGGATATCTCTCTGGATCTCACCATGCCACAGGACTGCATCATCTGCTGTTGAGAGATAACTATGACTTTGGGCGCAACTGGCATGCAGCGGAGAGACTTCTCAGGAATGTAGCTAGCAACTTGATAGAGCTTGATCTGGAACACTGCAACCTTGGCCGAGTACAAGAAGGTGTTGCCTCTCGCCTGGCTGCTCTGGCACCAAGTTTCAAGTGTTTGAGGTCACTGGAGATACAGCACAACTTTTTGTCAGCTCGGGATCAGGTTGACGTTGTTGTGGCGTATGGCGAATGTCCTGGGATGGATGTGCTTCGATTGTCTTTTCCTATTCGAGAAATTGAGGAAGAGAACGTGTTTCTGGTTGAAGAAGAAGGCGAAACTGATCATGAGTGGTTCAAGGATGTATGTAGGCGAAAGCAAGATGAGGTTCAAAACTATCATCCACGTGGTAATAATGGGAAACTTATGACTGTCTATGTATATCAAGAAGAGCTCATGTTCCAGTCAACAGAAAGCCAATTTGTCTTTTCAATTTGATTAATTATGTTAGGTTGAGGCTTTTCAAAGTTTTGAATTAGCTCATGTGCCCCCTGCCTAACAACAACAAAATCATTGAAAATGATGAAAATTAATTTGACAAAAAAAAAAAAACTACAGTTAACTGTGCATAAGTCGAATCTGTTGGGACCACAAAAAATAGTTCAACTTATGCAAAATTCGACTCAGGAAGTGTAAATAACACATGTTTTACATAGTTTGGTCAACAATATTTATCCGACTTCTGGAAAGATTGACTTATGTGACTTTGAGTTATGCAAGGTTAGGTACACCTTGATTGATTACCTCAGTCTGTAGTTATTTCCAGCTAGCTCCATCACCATCTACCTCATGAATATGCCAATTTAATGATTTTCATATAACCATTATATAATTATATGTCATTATGTGCTTTTTGAAATATCTACATTCATGTTAGTTATAAATACAGGGAATAACGTGATTGTCATGAATTTTTTTTAGTTGTCAATAGGAAGGTAGTCCAGAAAACTTGGTGTATGGCAGTAAACAGATTTTGGAAGTTATATCAGAGGGTGATCTGTCATAGTTCAACCAAGAAGTTATAGCTAACTGTACCTTTACAGAGTTATTTCTTAATAAGTTAAATGGACATGGCGGATGGATTCTTGTGAAAAGGCAAACAATTTCCTTTTTGTCTCAACTTTGACATCAGCAGTCAACAGTAATATGTGATTGAAAGCCAAGCAACCATCACTGCAACAAATTATGTTTGATGATTATTTTCATATTCTGTACTCAAATTTTTTTACTGGTCCTATTTGGAGTTGTACGTACATTTGGATTATTCCCTTATAAAGCATAATTTGAATTCATGTACAAACTCGAAACAATTTCTCATTTCTTTTGTGACTTTGGCCTCTGCAATCAACTATATAGTAAAGGAGCCGAGCAGTCAACTTAAAGGGGAATGAAAAAGAATGAATGAGAAAATTATGAAAGTTTGAAAAGTCTTAATTTACTTTCTATGGCAATCCTCAAATTGGCAATGTTGCTTCAAAGTGACAGGTTTAGTAGTACAACTCTCCATATGTTTTGTACACAAAATTTCATATTTTCCCCATTATCTCTCAAGGTGCAGCTTGTCTCCTTCTTAGCTCAAGATATATTATGGAGAAATGTATTTGACACAACATATGTTGAGTTCACAAAAAGACAAGCATCATCTTTAGAGATAATGGAGAAAATATAAAATTTTGTGTACAAAACATATGGAGAGTTGTACTACTCTACCTGTCACTGAAGCAACATTGTAAATTTGAGGATTGCCATAGAAAGTAAATTGAGACTTTTCAAACTTTCATAACTTTCTCATTTCTTAACCAATTTTGATGGAACTTTTTTGTAATTGCTTCTCTCTATCCTCTCTTTTCATTGAAAAATTATTTTTCCCCAGGGTTTCATTCTCCATTAATAGGCTTTGACCCTATTCACCCTATTCATCCTTGTTGATCAGTCTGATATTTGGCAATAGAAGATACATGTACCGTATATTGCCTCTTTTCTCCGGGTATTTCGAATGAAGTTTTGGATGACAATTTTTAGGTAATTGCTTTGTTAATTACCTTGTTACTTACCAATATAATTATTGCACTTGCATATAATAAACATGTCCAAGAATCTTTCAAGGTTCAAGGCAAATTATTTTTAATATTACTAGGCAGTGTTGTCTTTCTTGTTCAATAAAAACACAGAATACATGAAATTTTGTAAATAAGACTTAACAAATAACATTATCCATTATTACCACAGAAGATATGAATGTATAATGCTAGAAATAATACTCCGATCAGAGTCATGATGAGTTTCAAATTTTCGACCTTTTATTTCAGATCATCTTCAGGAACTAAAACATAAGTGACCATGAAATGTTTATATATAGTGTGGAAGTTTGACATCAAGTCAACCTCTTCTTCACTAGTATACCCTTTACAATTAGATTGTCTTTTACTTTCCCTTTGTATACAATGTATTTATCCCCTTATCAACATTCTTACTGTTATCAATTGGTTTGTCCCATTTAACATTCCACTGGTTGGTATACTCCTCAATCACTCTCCTTTGTAAGTTTTTAATCTCATTCCTTTTCTGTTTGTAATTTATCTGATTAAGTTCACTTGATGTCAAACTTCAACACTATATATAAACATTTCATGGTCACTTATGTTTTAGTTCCTGAAGATGATCTGAAATAAAAGGTCAAAAATTTGAAACTCATCATGACTCTGATCGGAGTATTATTTCTAGCATTATACAAATAACATTGTAACTTATGGAACCCAATACAAGCAAGAGAAGTACATGTAGGACCACACAAACCTGCATTGGAGGGGAGCTTGAGTTCTGGGAAAGGATAAAAAATTGATAATTGATGAGCTTTTTCATTCTTATGATGTCAGTTTTAAAGATTATCATAGCAGAAATGTCCCCTGAAAAGGATTGCTATTCAGATGCCCTCACATTCAAAATATGACAAGAAACAGCTGAAATGTTCGGGCCGAACATTTATGTGTAGTCCCATGTACCGATTCCTGTGTGCAGTGCATGCAACTGTCAGCAGGACTGAGTCAATTTCTCATAATTTTGGTGATTCCAAACCTTTTCAACATACACCAATTCTTATGTGCTATATAATCAACCTTTCCCAATTGCTTTGAGACAGTTTCTTTCACAATTCAATCTCATGACCAGAAGAACTCAACTTTATCTTTAAGGGGGGTTGAAATTGTTCAAGCCATTATATACCAAATTGTAATACAGTTCTGGCATATCCTAAAAGTAATTCATCATATCATATCTCTTTGATTTTGGCAGACAGCAGGTGAAATGAAGTAGGTCATATCTTTTTTTAAATCTAAATTCCCTTTAGTTCCCCCCCCCCTTTTTTTTTGGTGCACCCCTGTGCAGTAGGTGGTTCGCTCCATTAGATGGGTTTGATAATTTCTACAAAGAGGCTTAAACCCATTTTGACGATTATAAAACATGAAGGACGTTCAGGAGTGTTAGCACCCCTCTCCTCATTCAACACAGCATGCCTTTCTGGGTCAAAGGAAAATGATAAAGATTGTAAGCCTGCCCTGTAATATATATACAACGTGACTTTCTCGCTTTAAAAAAAAAGGAAAAAAACAAACAAAAACCAAAGATAAGCCCCCTTTTATTGTATGAGTAATGCAGAACCAATTCAGTTACTACTACATGTATAGTTATAATATTCCCTTTTTGTATAGCACTAATCACATTATGATATAATGTCTCTATGCGCTTCCATAGGACTTTGGATATTATGTGACTTTCATATTGGAGTAGAAAGAGATATACTAAGAGGCATTGATATTCTATACGTCCTCGATCTGAGCAGCATCTTTCTGGTTGTCTGCAGAATAAATTCAAACCTCTTCTTCCAACTCCATACTAAACTGCTTTCTTTCATATTCTTATCTATTCAATTGGTCGAATTTTCATCTCTGAACGTTTGACCGAGTAGTAAGAGTTCTTCCAGTGATACCATGATGTTCCCTTGGATGAGAGCTTGCCTCCGTCATAATACTTTCCATTGAGGTTGGAGAAGTGACATCTCTGATACCACCAGGCTCCCGAGTAGAGCTTGGCGCAGTTCCCGCTCGATCCATCGCTGTCGTGATCACGAGTTGTGAAGGCTTGGCCGTTGTGATAGGACAGCGAGTCACCTGATCGAATTATATTTTTTCAAAAGAAGAAAGAGAGAAAGAAACATGGAATCAGATTAAAGGAATAGGGCGAATTCCGATCCGTCCGTGTAGTTCAAAGAGCTTACGAGGTAATGAGGAATTTGTGTTTTCAGGAGGGGGACCGACCGGGAAAGGGGAAGGGGAAAGGGAAAGGGGTAAGAAACGCATTAAACGAGGCAGGGGGACGAGACGGTCACGACTTGAGAAGGATTTGGCATCGTGGTATAGGACGACGAATTTTTTTTCAGGTGGCTGCAGGTGGAAGGCCATTGAGGAAGGTAGATGTAGTAAAATCGCAGAAACAGCTGAAGAACCGGAGGAGGGAATTGTGTTGAAACATAATGAGGGATACAGGATATTATTATATATCAAGAAGTCTCCGAAAGCTGCTCTTTAAACATCGTTTCTTGATTCGACTTTCCACAACTTTATGAGTCATTGTTCTTTACTATGACGTCTGCAGAATTATCTAAGTACGAAATCCCTACTTGTGTATAACCTGTCTATAAACCAGGCGGAAAATATTTTGTGTACTGGTCTTTTCATGAAATGAAATACTGTTGGTGAACAGAAAGGTTCAACCAAATCACCTTTTTTTTTCAGTGTAGCAGTCCATATACGTTCACATGTTTTCATTTTTAAGTCGGCGAAATAATCCTCTTACAGTTTATATTCGCTTTCCTTGCAATAAGCAGAATACTCATAATAATGAATGTATTAATCTGTTAACGGATTAGAGTTATCAAGCAGAAATTATGATTGTGTAGCCGTTAGTTTTTGGTTTTGGGAGTATATTGTTAACATTTTTTGTGGGTCACCACAGTAAGATAAGACGGGTGCTCGTTTTTTTCCGAAAGTTCCTTTCAGCCGAAGGTTCGTAATTCCGAAACACAAATTTCCCATAGCAGGGGTTTCATAATGCCGAACGTTTGATGCATTACTCCGAAGATTTCTTATTCCGAAAATGAAATAGGGTTCGTAAGTCCGAAAATGCAACAAAGCCCGGGGATTAGGAACCTTCGGAAATATGAACCCTTTTTCACTTTCGGAATTAGGAACCTTATTTCATTTTCGGAATTACTAACCGTCGGGGTAACGGACCTTCGGAAAACGACATATACATGTAGCCGATAAGACTATAGTGCCGATGGATTATTGGATTATGTCATGTACTATACTTTATAGACCTAATGCGGTCGTCTTATTTCACATGACTAGTCATTGTAATGATGCTATCACTTCAAAGAAACCGAGCTTAGTAGTAATACATGTATATAGAGTTTTTTTGTTTTTTGTTTTTTGCTTCTTTTTTTTGTGTGTGTGTTCCAAGACGAAAGTACAAGGGCCTCGTGAATTTAGTGAGCGTAACGAAAAAAAATCATTTTATTCTCTTCAAACCTGAAGATGAGATTTGCGAGGCAATCATGTCCTGCGTGTTGTCTCTCTCGATTTCGGTTCTAAAAGACAGACATGGGCACCGTTTGGGCAAGAGCATAATTTCAATAGTATACCCTTATATTCAAGTAAATATATACTCCGCTGACTGAAGAGTAAGAAATTGAGAAAGGCATGAAATCATTAATCATTATCTACATTGCAACATGTATATATACGCATCCTATTTTATTCCAATGCACAGTCGCGTTCACGTCATTCTCTCCTTCACAACTTTGGAATAGCAATATAGAGTGACACGAACACGAACAATTTTTGAAACCCTGAGTGAAAGGTTCGTAAAAAGACATTCTTTTCAAAGTTAAATGCAAGAGGTTTCTTTTCAAAACTGAGTTGAGCAGTTTATGGAAGTTCTTCGTGGTTTTTATTAGTTTAGTGTGCTTGTATGATTTATGGTATCAATGCGGTAAGTTTTATACACCGCGCTCAGCGTGCAAGATAGCGTTATGAAAATATGCAGTGTGTCTCCTTACAAAATGAGGTTGTGGTTTCTATATTTCTCCTTAGGAAAAAGATTATGATATTATCCCAATATTTTGTTGGATCACATTTAGATATTGAGAGAGAAAAAAAAATCTCTCTCGATTACGCAATAAATGGATGGATGGATGTCATGTCATATAAAAATGTTGCTTTTACAATGTTGTGCCCGCACTTGTTCGTTCGGTGAAAGAAAATATTTCAGTTGTATTTCATTTCGGACAATTGTATTCTAGACATTGTCAGTATATAATTATATTCTTTTTTCTTGAACGTCTGTACATAATAGGAAAATTGTCCTAGAGAAATGTCTGCGATGCTCTGCTATATCATTAATGCTTTTCATTTGTTTCTATAGGAGAGATTGTGTCTTTCTAATTTTACTTCTATTATAGCAGTTTCTTTTTTAAAAAGTGGGTTTTGCCCTCACTAAAGATCAGTTAAGAAAAGGCCTAGATAGATATACTATCACTAACTTATCCCTTTAATGTGAAAACCATGTTGGCTCTGAGATATATCCTTGCCGCCTTGATTCGCGCGGTCATCATGGCCGTTGGAATTCCCGGCAATTCTCTCATCATAGTCGTCTACTGGAGAAAGCCACGGAAAACTGGCACTGACGTGTTTATCATGGGGCTAGCCATTGCTGATCTGTTCGTATGCCTGACTTTCCCGCTCCAAATCTATTCCCACACAACATCGCAGTTCACCAGTGATGTGTTGTGTAAGATGCTGTACTTTACGCAGTTTTGGACAACAAGCATTGGAGTTTTCCTGACAGGAATGATCACGGTTGATCGCTACATTTCTGTGTGCAAACCCTTAAAGAGAAGGTTATCTCCAAGACAAGCTACCATGCTTGTATCGCTGCTTGCCATACTTGCCATAATATTCGCTGCACCGACAGTAGTTTGGACTGGAGTCCAGGCTTACGGTCCTTTTGTTTCTAGATGTTCTTTCAACATAAACTTCGCTAACACATTAATCATTTCTTACTTTAACGATGCCGTTTTCTACGGAACCCTAGTAATAATAATTATAATGTATTATCGAATCTGGCTGACAGTTCACCGACGGACCAGAATAAAGGTAGCTTGCGTCCCGGCTGGAATCAGCACCGTTTCTGGCCAGGTGTCATCTAGGCAAATGTCAGAGAAGCCTTCAGAAGCATTGGAATCCGATGCACAGCATCCTGGCTGCATAGATGATACTAAACGAAGTGACTGCAAACCGGAGGAGGACGCAGTCAACACAAGGAACAGCGCCCTCCTGTGTGATCCGAACGCAGGAGATTCCTCTGAAGCAAATAATGGATCGGTCGCAGGAAATGCTCTCAGAGTGGCCTCACTGCAACTTGAAAAGCCCAAACGCCATAAAAAGCAAGACAAGACACCAATGCAGGCACGAATGAGTAACAAGACAACCAAGATGATATTCATCGTCACCACCATATTCTTTGTCTCTTGGATACCGAGCAAGGTATGGTATCTTTATCCAAGGTTCAGCTTGATAGACACCAACCCAGCAGCCTACAATATCTTCTACCTGTCCGTGTTCATGGTCAACATTAATAACGCCGTTAATCCATTTGTTTACAGTTTCTGTAATGCAAATTTTCGTAAGGAATGCGTCACGCTGATGAGGCACTTTAGGCAATGCCGATTGTGGTAAACACCCTCCAGATTGTCCAACATGTCAAAATGTGCTACAGTGATATCTCCCAAATTATTATTATTTTAATTGAAATTACACGAGGAACGATCATTTAACGTCATCATGGTCATGGAACATTAATTGCACCAGTCATTCATTTTTCTCTTTAATTCATGGAATTTATTTCCATCAATTAAAAGAAAAATAATGAAAAGGAACCCTGTTTCTTTACGAACTGCCCAGTTTATTCTTTTATCAGGCATTATTATTGGTCCAATATACGAGTATACGAAAGTTCATGGAATGGAATTCATTTCGTATATCCTTTCTTGATATTGGCCAAAGGCAATAGGGGCCTATACTCCTCAACAACTACCCATGGACAAAAACCCATTCGAGATGAATTCGGCTGCACAATGATTAACTAATCACTGCAATCAATTAAGAAACAAACAAACAAAACAAAACAAAATGTGGAAGTCGGATGTTTATTTGCAAAAAGTGCACGAGGGTCAGGGGGGGGGGGGAAGGGTCTGCATGGGTGGTAAGTCGTTAATGGCTACCGTTAGTCTGT
The DNA here is from genome assembly GCA_025618425.1 of Heliocidaris tuberculata. Classification (NCBI taxonomy): domain Eukaryota; kingdom Metazoa; phylum Echinodermata; class Echinoidea; order Camarodonta; family Echinometridae; genus Heliocidaris; species Heliocidaris tuberculata. The sequence continues at coordinate 45,981,948 of CM046836.1, forward strand.
GTGGTAAGTTGTCTCAGGATTTGATAATCTTGGGGAAATCATTTTTTTAATGAAAATGGACATAATTATTCAGAACTTAATAGAAAAACACATGAGCTAGAGCTTTAATATCGCAGAATAGTAGGCTTAAAATTAAGTGTGCATTGTTGTTGATTAATATTGTGTAAATATAGGGTTTTTTTTTTTTTAAGTGAGGTATTTCGGTGCAACGTATACATTTTGCACCAATAGCAAAATGCCTCGATCCGTGTTTATAGGACTGATCAATAATGTTAAACAGGTTTTGACAACTGCACTGTTTGCATTGTAAATGTTTTATAGTAATGTAAAAGCAACTTCGATATTAATGTTTTGAATACACTATACTTTTTTGAAAATAAATCAACAATAATAACCAACTTTCTAGATTTTAGTTGAAATTTTTTTCAAAACTTTAACACATCAGGCCAGAACTTTTTGATCGTCATTCCACATTACGATGGTATGTTCAAATTCGTTGTATATGTTTAATAACCGCTGTTCACATAATTCACTCTATCCTTACAAATATTTTTTTCATGACTGACTGATTTAATGCCGTAATCATTAGTATAATATACCCATACAAAGAGCACTGTATTGTAACGCGCTTGTTCAACCGTTTTTGGTCATTTCCAATAAAATTCGAAAGTGTTTTGACTGTTTTCTGTTTATTTTTACTGATGCAATGGAGGGAGAGGGCGTTGACGATAATTCCAAAATTTTATTCAATTACACAAAAACCGGTAGCAAAACATTTCTTCTCACTTTGATGTATAAATGTGTAGTGTTTTGCAATGCACAATGAGGTATCATTTGCGTTTTTAAAATCATGTTACTGTAGTAACTTCATTTGCTTATAACTTTTCGCGCAAAATGGCATTCATAGTTTAGGCGTATCAACTGGCTCCGATCTATGTTGGATATACACCACTCCTGTCAATCTGTATGGGAACTGATGAAACCTGCATGGCCCGCAAAGTCAATATAGTCGTAATATGTATTCATTTCTTTATTACTGGTGTCAGAATATTTTGTTTTGCTTGATATCAATGATTTCTAACAGATGAAAAGATTCAAAAAGAGAGTGAGAATTAGAGAAAAGGAGAAAGAGACGGGAAGGACGAGATGGGGCAGAGAAATAGGGAAGGGAGAGAGGGAGAGGGGGAGAGGAAGTGGGGAGAAAGATAGGGAGAAAGAGATGGGAGAGAGATGGGTAGAAAGTGGTGAGAGAAAGAATTGGGGAGGACGAGAGGGGAGAGAGATAGGGAGAAAGTGGTGAGGGGGAGAGAGAGAGAGAGAGAGCTAGGAGAAAGAGAGAGAGAGGACGAGATGGGAGAGGGGAAGAGAGATAGGGAGAAAGTAGTGAGAGAAAGAGATGGGAGAGGGGAAGAGAGATAGGGAGAAATTAGTAAGAGATGGGAGAGGGGGAGAGATATAGCTAGGAGAAAGAGAGGAGGAGGACGAGATGAGAGAGAAGGAGAGGGGAGAGAGATAGGGAGAAAGTGGTGAGAGAAAGAGATGGGAGAGAGAGGGAGTTGGGAGAGAGGGAGAAAGTTGTGAGAGAAAGAGATGGGAGAGAGGGAGTGGGGAGAGAGATAGAGAAAAAGAGAAAGACGAGGTGGATGCTTGTGGAAAAGCAAAGTAAAAAAAAAAGGAGAAGAAGAGAAGAAGCAGTTTCACGGACTTGGTGTCAATGACTCGACGAATGATCGCGATCAGTATACAGGGCATCTCTTTTAGTTTGTAATATCTCTCTTTATAAGTTTTTGTTTTGATCCATTATAGTTATAATCAATTGCAATTCTATTTTTATCTATCCATCCAAATTATTTTGCAACAAGATGATAATCTATGTTTTAAAAAAAATGCTGAGCGAACATGGTGAATGTGAAATTCGTGGGTGATTTCGGCAGGACCCGAGTGCATAATTAGAAAGTCATTCAGAAAACAAAGAAACGCAAAAGCGATCTCTACCCCATTAATCCTTAAAATTTTAACATATTAAACGATCATAATTTTGTCTGAAATGTTCTCGCAAAAAAGGCACAATAGTATAGTTTTAATCATCCTTTGTAAAGCCCAGCTCACACAAGGTGTCATTTACTAACGTTAGGACCGCGTCAATGACTTGTATACGGTCTTTTGCGCGTCATGAAAAAAGTGATATCGTTTTCAAAATTGATTGCAAAATGAACAGTGATAACAAATCTTTTAATAACTGGCGTATGGATCAATTATACCTTCACAGGTTCAATTAGCGCAGGTAACTATATATTAACGCAATTGACTATAATTATTGACGCAACCGAAATGACGCCCTGTCAGTGAGCCAGGCTTTAGTCTCACCTGCGGTACCGTTGTAGTCTCCCAAGCTTAATCTATATCCATGCTGCTCAGCTTCCACCTCGAAAAAGTCGTACAGAGCGTACGATTTCTCACCATCGAAGTCTTCGAGATCGACCCGTAGCTCGTACGATCTTTGCGACGTCAGACGGTGGAGTTTGTCGTTACCTAACCAGTGTTCTCCCGGCAGTCGACCAAAGCCATAACGGTACTCGATCCATGTACGATAGAAATTTGTGCTGCCATCTTGTCTACGTTGGAACACCTTGATTGACATGCAGAGTAATATAGAAATTAAATTGTAACAAAATTCGAATGCATTCATTTTCAACAAATCAGTTAAGAAACAAATTGTATATACATTTACAGTACATCTCCGATCGCATTGGCAACAGAAAATGTCAACAATTTCAAAATTCGAATGACTTTAAAACATCTCTGTTAATACACGTTTCCATGTGAGATAGATTTTTACAGAATATAACAATACTACATTATTAATTTATCGGGATGGGTTGTCAGGCCGGATTCACAGAAGTCTTATCAGCAGATGAATAAAATGTTTTGATAAACTTTCCAACAACCAACAAAATACATAAATAAAAAGGATCCTCATAATGAATTTTGTGCGCATTACTGCATTGTATAGGCTTATCGGAGATCAAGCAAGAGTGGTGTGGCGTGGGTCTGGAGATTGACGGGGGCACCAGTATCATGCAATTACAACAATAACAACCAATAACAACTATAACAACAATAACAATAAGATCTTTTGAAACAGGGTAATAACATTTTAAAATGGATGCAATTAAGTGCCCCCGTGCCCCCCCCCCCCATAGACTAACGCCACTGGATATAATTGCATGCGTGATGATATGAAAGCACACCTACTGTCCATCCCCCTTCTTCAGTATCCATATCGCAGAATACATAAAACGGATCAAATTCATCGTCGGGATAAACAACGTAACGTCCACTCGTCAACGACCCAGCCAGCTTGATGTCGCTGCAGTCCCTTGGTCGACCGATGTCGAGGGATGATGGGCATCGTGGTGGCTTTGGTGATTTCGGGGTCTCTGTCGTCCTTGTGGTCTTGAGCAAAGCGAGAACTTCATTGAGGGAATGCACGAGGTCTTTTACATTCTCCAAAGCTGAATTAAAATGCAGAAGACATGCATTTAATTTGACAGTATTACCTATAAGATTTTAAGGAGTTTCAAATATATAACAATTGAAGCTTTGAAGAAAAACAGAAACATGAGAATTAAATGAACATCAATGAACTATAGTTCACTATCGTTACCCAGTATCGTTACTGGCGGATCCAGGATTTTGTATAGGAGAAGGGGGGCACACAAATGCAGGTTTTTCATTTTTTGGAAACTGCTTGGGGGAGACCCCTATTATTGGGATCTCGCCAGTTCTCAAAAAATCGCTCAGTGGGGGGGGGGGGGGGGGGGGGTTATTGGGGGTCCAGTACCCATATACCCCTCATAATTCTCTTACAACAACAACAAAAACAAAAATGAAAGGTTTTTCGTTTAAGGGGGGGGGGGGCACACAATAAAAAAGAGGGACACAATGCATACTTTTCTTCCCAAAGGGGGGGGGGGAGCACGGGCCGGGTGTACCCCCCCCCCCAAATCCGCCACTGCAACCATACATAAAAGAATTGTACGCTTGTAAAATACAGTAAAATACAAAAACAAAAGCAGCCGCGTAGCCAGGATTTCATATTGGGGGGGGGGGGGGCGGTTGTGAGCACGCGAAGCGTGCTCCCCAGGGGGCGGGTGCAGGCATTGGGTGCAGGGAGGGGGGAATTGCTGATGAGCACGCGAAGCTTGCTCCCAAGGGGGTGGGTGCCGGTAGGGGCGCGACGCGCGAAAGCTTTGATGTTTGAGCAAATTCGAGAGAAAAATAACGACTCCTAGCACCTTTTTGAGGCGAAAAGTTAGTTCAACGCCCTGACTGCATGCTTTTCAGTAATTTGGGCACAATCCTGCACTGTATGTACCAGGGGTGGGCGTAAGGATCGAGAGGGAGTTTCTTCCTTCCCGCGCGAAGCGCGAAAGCTTAGACGTTTGAGCAAATTGGAGAGAAAGATAACGGCTCGTAGCACCTTTTTTTCAGGCGAAAAGTTAGTTCGATGCCCGGATTACTTTTCAATTATTTTGACGCAGTACTGCACTTTATTTAACAGCGATGGGTGCGCAGGGAGTGGGCAGTTTCCCTTCCCGCGCGAAGCGCGAAAGCTTTGCCGTTTTAGCAAATTTGGAGAGAAAGATAACGGCTCGTAGCAACTTTTTAGGCTTTTTTTTCTCTCACTCCCCCCCCCCCGCGTTTTCGCTCTCGCTCTGGCAAATTTGAGAGAAAGATAACGGCTCGTAGCAACTTTTATGCTTTTTTTTCTCTCACCCCCCCCCCCCCCCCGCGTTTTCGCTCTCGCTTTTCTTTTTTTTTTTTGTGTGTGTCCTTTTTGTTGTTGTTGTTGTTGTTGGCGTTGGCGTTTCGGGGGGACGACCGCCCCCATCGCCCCCTGTCTACGCGCCTGTACAAAAGAATTGTACGATGTAGTGATACGTGTATTTATTTTATTAAGATGTATTCCTATATTCATTTTCTTATTTCATTTCTGATCTTGCATAATAACAAAGATCACAGCAACAGCAAGTAAAACGTTGCTACAAAGAATAATAATATAATATGGACTGGGCTGGGCGAGGGGGATACAACATTTATTGCCTGAACTAGAATTGTATTGCCCGAGTCGAAGAGGAGGGCAATACGATTCTAGTGAGGGTAATTAATGTTGTATCCCCCGAAAGTAGCCAGTCCATATCATTATTATTAACAGAATCAGACATCTAGAGCGAACTCGAAAATATTGTAAAAAGTATACAGTTTATTGCCCGCTATTTAACATGCAAAATCCCATTGACTTTCGGAATCGGGCAATAAACAATTTATCGGCCTGCAGTTTTGTTGCCTTGTCAAAGCCGGGGAAGGTTAATAATAATGTATAATCATAATATCATAACTCCGCAATTATGTATAAATGATATACATATAGAAACCAGTGCATGGCTTAGCCCACTGAGAAGGCACTGCATACATCATGGGGGGGGGGGGGGGGGGGTGGCAACAGGTCCTACTCTGATTAGGGGGTTCGTGGAAGGGGGTCCAATTTCCTCTTCTTTTCTCATCCCTTTTCTTTTCCCTCCTTTCCCCCCTTTGTATTCGTCATTCCAAATGGGAGGCACATGCCCCCATGACCCCTGACCCTGCAGCTACGCCACTGGTAGAAACCCCACTGTTAGGCATGAGATGAAACAGTGTAAATACTGTTGGACCTAATTAATGAAATGATAACTATTGAAAAAAGGTTACCTGGGGAAGAGCAGGTCAGTTTTTGCTCTTTGATTTGACTAAGTAAAAGCCCAGTGTCCTGGAGATATTTCTCGGTAATTCTTAGAATCTCTGTCGTTGACTCGCATTCATCCGTCTAAGAAGAGAGTGAGAAAGAGAGAGGGGGGGGGGGGGGGTAACAAGTTATTTTTCTTGTCTCTCCCTTTCTGATCTATACTTCTTTTTATTGGCACTCTATATTACATATACGTCATTAACCTGTCTTTATTTCTCTCTCGGATTCGCTCACTTATTTTGCTCTCAGCTGGATATTCGACAGTCAATTTTTGTTGTAATATCTCCGGGATTAGTGTAAATCTAAGCTGCCTTTGGTTTTGCAATCATTGTTTATCGTCTTAATAACGATTGATTGTTATAACCATCGTCTTCTGCATTCTTCTTTCATAAGCGTGCAGCACTTCGTTGATTTAACGAAAAAATATCGACGCTGACTATAAATTGCATGTATGATTACCATGCTCAACATGATTTTGTTATATTCATTATTAGAAGTACCTGATTGTCTTAATATTGACAATTTTGCTTCAAAATAATTCACTTAACATTGATTGTCTTATTTCCAATTGTATATCTGCAAGTATACTACGTGCAAGAATAAGAAGAAACATCGAGGGGTTATAACTCAGATGAAATTTACTTAATTTACTGAAAGAGGAGTAAAAAGGGCAGTGCAGAACATCTTGACTTACCTGTGATGAACTGCAAACCATCCATGCATGCATTAAGATAGTTACGAGAGCAATGAACATTCGGCAAGAAAATTTTTCTTTGAAGTTAATATTCATCTTGAGTAACGTATCAAAATTTGGAGGTAATATGAAATATCGATGAAACTTTGAAGATATTCAGCTGAAGTACTGCGGAACGACACCAATGCTATACAATTTGGTTATTTCTGCACTGGATAGTCGATGTTGGAAACTTGGAATGATGACAAAATCTCTTGCATCGTCCAAGCATTGTAACCAGGAAGCTGTCACATGTTATGTTATAAAGTCTACATGTTTGAAACTGGAGGAAGACTTCATTTCGGTGGGGCGTCTCCACCCCCTGTTTGTTTCGCTCCGTCATTTTGGATGGAAGCCGCGACTCTTATTATCTCAATGGTACGTGATGATATTTAGTTTTTTTATGAATAAAAGTGGATAAAATTGAAAAGGTCGATCCTGCAAGGGTGCTTTATGGGCAAAGATAACAGTTTACATTGTGAATCTTTTTCGGTGTATGTTCCCGAAACGGATTGTCACCCATCTCCCTTCAACTTGAAAATGGAACGACTCCACGGTAGGGGAAGATTTAACAATATTAGTTTGCCAAAAATGAGTATCTGGTTATGTATACTATTTCGTTACCAAACTGTTCCCAAGATTGCTCTTCAATTATTACTCTATTGGGGGGGGGGGGGGGCGGGGGCACGATTCCAAAGAAATCTCTGACAAGGAATAAAAAAAAATCACATTCCGGGTGCCTTTTGGGGTCCAAATGGGACACGAGAACACAAATAGGGCGGCGGCACGCGGAGGGGAGGGGGGGGGGGGGGGGGGGGGGGTTAAACTATGCCGCATTTCATTTCCAGTGTTTTATGTACTTAATGCGCTATGTCTAATTTGATTTTAAGAGAGTACGGGCCGGTTTTGCCACTTAAATCCGCCGGCCACTGCACTGTAGTTTTAGCTTCTCTGGTTTGGTTTGATCAATCCCATCATAACTGATAGTTTGTGACCTTAAAAATTATTAGCAATGTCTAACGATACTCACAGCAAGAGATACACTTCAAAGAAGGAGCATGTAGTTAGGTATTTGAATTTGGCAATTAATCTTGTTCTGCATGGGTATTCCTCTTCTTCTTAATATTTTTTTTCTGCGGAAATGTTAATTTCCGAATGTCTGTGCTCCCGTGTTCACCTCAAATAAGCAAGTCAAGACTGACTGATTATTGGCACAATCAAAGGATTTATTCATATACATGTAAGTCTTAAGACATCTTTAAGTATTATGGTTGGTTGGTTGGTTGGTTCTTGGTATGATGGCGCTCTTCAATCTCTTCAGATTATACGCGCCAATCACTTTCGTAGGTTTGGCGTAGGCTTCGGAATTATGGATTTATTTCAGCAGATACATGTAGAGGGCGTTTAAAATAATCTGACAAAGTCCTTTATTTCCCTTTTTGCTTTATTTTTTTGGAATTCCAATTTTCCTATATGTAAAATCATGAAAAGGCCAAAGTCACCTTTTAAAACGGTCTTTATAGTAAAAGAGAGAGAGAGAGAGAGAGTTTTTAAAGACAAATTTAAGTCTGGAAAGATACTTTTGGTTACCTATAATTTTTCTCCGTTCATTTACCAGTATATACGTATCTTTATCAAATCCTGCACATAGTATTATATGGAGTTTTCTGCAGGCCTTCGATATCTGCCCCCCCCCCAACCACTCTCTCGTTTCCTCTCTTGCATTTTGAATACCTCTTCTGTCTCACTTCTCTTTTAAAGTTTCTTTCAATATTTCTTTCTTCTGTTACTCCTTTTACCTCTCTTTCTCTCTCTCCTTTCTGTCTTCCTCTTTCTCTTTGTCTTCCTCTCTTTCTCTTTCTCTCTCCTTTCTCTTTGTCTTCCTTTCTCTCTCTCCTTTCTCTTTCTGTCTTCTCTTTCTCCTTTCTCTTTCTGTCTTCCTCTCTTTCTCTCTCTCTCTCTCCTTTCTCTTTGTCTTCCTTCTCTCTCTCTCTCTCCTTTCTCTTTCTGTGTCTTCCTCTCTTTATCTCTCCCCCTCTCTCCCCCCTCTCTCTCCCTATACACCTCCCTCCTCTCTATGTTTTCATTCATTCAGATATATATCAAATCACAATATCTGCAATAAACCACTATTATGAATCATTTTTTTCTTGTATCAACAATGAATAGTGTTTGCATGTTTGGACAGAATGCCTAATTGACTTCTGTGCTTCGGTGAAAGGAAATCAGTCACACCTCATTATAGAAGCTGAATATTTGGAAGGGCACAAATTTATTGTTATTGTTATTCTTCTTTACATCAGTTGAAACAGAAAAATGTGTGTGCACAGAATAGAGTCTGTGACAAACATGGATAAGCTATTTCATACAGGAATGTTTTATTATATTCTGTACTATAATTATGTACATACTAAAAATATTGAACTTTCGAATGGGGAATGCAAAGATAAACTAGTTGAACAGCTTTATTCCTAAGTACCCTCTACTTAAAAGCTGCAATGATTCTAATATAAATTGTAGATCAATATATATATAAATCTATTGATTTCCCCTACACAATATATTAAATTGAATACATGTATGGGTACCCACAATAATGGGGTATTTTACCTAGTTACTTTCCTGAATATGTCTACATTTTTGGAATATTAATTTTGACTTTAATCATCATGTTTGAAATAAGAACTATGAATACATACATAACATGGGAGGTTAATGTGTCTTCATTTCAGATGTAGGAATACATTAATAACAACAGTGGGCCTAGCAAATAATAGTACATGTATAATGCATAAAACTGTCTATTTCAAAACAATGAATGAATACATAAAGAATGCCTACCTTCATAAGTATTATAAAGCTTATCAAAATTTAGTACTGCGAAAGTACTTTTTAAGGATACTTCAGAGAAAAAGATTTTCTCATACATACTCCATTCGCTATGTATTTTCGCACCATCCCAATGTGCATAAAATTCACGAAAAGGCAAAACCATTTTTAAGTATTTGAAAGTAACAATATGTACAAAGGCATAATAAATACAATGACAAATTCAAATGAAAAATATATACAGACTAAATAACGACATTTCCTGGAATATATCTCTTTGTCAAAGTTATACCTGGAAATAGTTTTATCAGAAGCACAGAAGAAAAAAATGTAAATGCAATTCATTCTCATATCGACATGGCATACTAAATTTCTATTATGTTTAATTGGAAATTCATCTTCACTGACCAGTACTTACAACCAAATGTACAGATTAAAATATTATGCATTGGATTTTTCTTGAATATCAAACTGTCCATTTTCACAGATCTTCAATTACTATTATTTCCCCAAATGCTTCAACTTCCACTGTTGAAGACAAGATATGGTCATAGTACAGTTTAGTACACTTTACTACATCTACGTGTAGAAAGGCAAAACCAATCAGCGCTTTAATGACTCATCGTTACAAAATATTCTTTTTTTAATGTTTTAAAGTAAAATTTCAATTAGAAAAAGAGGGTCACTTTGTTGAATGCTTTTAAATTCTTGTTTTAAAAGTCTCTATTTTTCTTCCTATTACATTGCTGAAAGGAAGACCTAGCTAGAGCAGAATTCGTTAAAGGACGACCTCTCTTTCCTCTTCCCCATATACGTGAGATGATTACATAATCTACAAGACATGGATATAGAAGGATTGGCACTATGAACATTTCCATACTGTAACAGCTATGTTACCACCAAAGAACATGTAGAGTAGATTTTTGACCTCATGGGTGATCTCAAATCCATAGCCCTCACCAACGATCGCATGCCATGAGGAGCCAAACTTCTTATCCATGGCATCTTTGATCATCTTAGCTGCCGTCTAAGAGGATGGAAGACAAAACAAATATTAATTTATTCAAGTATTATTCAACAGTCAATTTTTATGAGAAATGCAATACATATTTCTCTGCACTGTATTTTTCCACATGTCTTTCAGTAAAATATATATAATCATAATTTCTCTAATCTATAACTTTTGAATGAGAAAGAGCAGTAAGAGAAATTTTAAATTAGTTTCATGAACACGTTTGTGAGGATTTTTGCGCATATGAACTGAAGAAAACTCGATTAACATGCACATTCTTTGACATGAATAGAGATGCAATGGAATGTGAAAGTTGGACATGATTGGCTAGAAGAACATTAATTCTCATTGGAGAATCTGCAAGAAATGGGCATGTATGTGGGGAGGGAGAGGTGCAACCCCCCCCCCCCGAAAAATAAGGAAAGAAAGATAACATGCCCATGCCCTTTAAATTCTTTAGAATAACAATTTTGAGGTATGTCAAGGATATAATTTGGATTTAACATGAAAATTAACATGAAAGCTAACATTAAATTCAACATGAAATTTAACATGAAACTTTAACATAGTTTTCATCCACTGGACAAATAAACAATTTAGAGTCTTTTTCAGAACAGCTATTTCTCAAAAAATGAAATTCCCTTCCTAGAACTAAAGATTAACTCTCAAAGGTGTGCCTGGATTTTGGAAAGGGCTTGAAATTAGAAATGGAAATGATCTGTTCAACCTTAGAATATTGAAAAGAAAAAAGTGGGGGGGGGGGGGGGGGGGGGGGAAGTGAACTGAAAATGAGACCCCCCCAAAAAAAAAAAAAAAAAAAAAATAATAATAATAATAATTTGATATATCCCCTAAGGACCACTAGTCATCTAATCTTTTTTTCTGGCATCAATAATTTCTCAAAATTAGGCTATCTACATGTATAACAATTTTAAAATCCAAACTAAAAAACACAAGCATCAGAAATTGAGCATTGCATAACTTTATTAAAAAAAACAGTTTTATGAATAAATTAATTCCTATTCCACAATAATACTGACCTCATTGTTTGAAGAGAATTTTTCACAAGCTGTCACACACAACTCCATAGTCTCTGTTCTCATTTCTTCATTCATATCTGAGTGCTGTAAAGAGAGAGAGAAAGGGAGTACAATACATTGATTACTTGAACATTCTGCTTGATGTTTAGACCTTGTACATTGTGAAATGCCTACAAGATTATTATAAGTTCCAAACTTGACTTAATCTCACATTGTATCTGTTTTCATTCTTATATTACACTAAATTAGGATAAGGGTATTTGGTTAGGGATACTGTATAATTTGAAAGGGAAGGAGAATTTGACAGTGGACGAGCCATAATTCCTTATGAAATGTTTAAAAATCTATTTGTAATGAAATAAATTTATTTCAATCATAACATCATAATGCATGTGCACGTACATGTTGGCATTGCTAATAAATCATGTACATGTATGGCTACAATATTCACATCAAATTTTGAAATCATAAGTTCATACATTCAACATGATTTTTTGTTGTTGACATTACATCAGATTTCAGAGGCACTAGATCTACAAAATACATTCAGGTTTTTGGAAGCGCCCTGTTTTATTAGAAGCTTGTAATATCTGAATAACTACTTTGGTATCTACCCTCTACTACCATTCAAATATTGATGAAGTATTATTTTTGCTCAAACATACAAAGCCAGATAATTTGACAATGATTAACTAGTACTGTATGTTACTTAGTGCAAACTACTTTCTGCCATTACTGCTTTGTAGCATAATCAGTAATCATTAATTACTAAGAAGAAGAATAAGAAGGGGGGGGGGGATAGCACAAAGAGACCATCACCTTGGACTAGGTGCTGGTTCTACCCATCAGAGGTCTCTCTTTGCTATAACGCTGCATCGTACAAACACTTAATTGTAGTATTGTATGTTTAATTTTTAGGTCTGAGGGCATTACAGAATAACTAAACGGAAAAAAAGTCCTTATAGTTATACCCGTAGCTATAGTCTATACTTCACAATTTTAAAATGACTTTGAAAATAATCTTAGTTAAGTGAACTTAAATCTAGATCTATCACTCAGGTTTTACATCAGATTGATCATTAACAATATTTTACTGCTATTTTAAATACAATAAATGAAGTTATAAAATCACTGGATTGCATCAAGTATTTGAGTTTCATGCTTTTCACTCCCTCACTTCTTCAGATTGGTAGGCATAGATTTTACCTTTTTCTTCTTCTTCCATGGCGCATGGGGAAGGTTGACAAATTATCGAATGACAAATATCATTTTCATTGAAGGATTCCCCATACCATGCATACCAGACAGTTATATATCTGTGTCTGATATTTGATTTGATTTGATTTGATTTATTCAGATTCCACATTTACAATGAAATTACAACAATATGTATAAATTACAAACACTGCAAAAATAGAGAATAATGATATGTGTAGGGATCTACTAAAAAGCTTAGCTTGTGTGATGTAGACCCCCTAATCGAATAATGATACAATAATATAAGTTTTTAAAAAAAAGAAAAGATTTTCGTTTCAATTAATCAAAGTAATTGTTTGGAATGAGAGGGAGAAAATTACTAAACAAAACATATGTACATTATATACAGTTGAGCTAACATCACAGGATACGATTAATGAAATAAAAGAGATTTCGAGTGGAAATATATAACTATTATAAAAAAGATAAATACAATATTATGGAATGAAAAGAAAAGAAAAAATAAATAGAAGCAGAGTGAATTATTTACATCAGTATAAGTCAGTCAAGTGTTTCTTCACAAGATATTTGAACCTACTTAAGTTAGGGGTAAGTTTTAAATTCTGTTCTAATGAGTTCCAATATTTAGGACCATTGAAAAATATAGTTTTACTTTTACTGGCAAAAGCTGTTCGAGTTTTGGGTAAATGATAATCGTTTGCTTGCCTGGTGTAGTACCTGTGTAAAGTGCTATTTTTTGCAAACAGTTGAATGGTTACCATAGGCATTAGCAAAAACAATGAACAAACACCAAAACAGATAAATGGTCAGAAACAGATACTCTATCCCTCTTAGTCTTACTCTCAACCAGCCCCCCCCCCCCCCCCGGTCCCTATATATGGCCTCCTCCTGGCCTAGCTCCTCTCGCCGTCTCGGCCTCAGAATCAGACCTCAGTCTTGTCTCCTACACATCTTCTCCCGCAGTCTACAAAAATGAAATTGACACTTGCACTTACCCGAATGAGAGGATAACTTTGAAGTCTTCTGTAGTCGGTTTCCTTTTCGTCTTTCTTTCCTTCTTGCTCTCCTTCCATTCTAATAGTTTTATGCGATTATTCTTCAATCAAAAGAAGTCTTTTGGACTTTCAAATCTGTCTTTAATCATAGAAAATACAACAAGAATATGACAGTACCAAGTTAGATTTGTTGTGGTAACCAATCACAATAGTACGCATGCGCACTAAAGTACTTTAGTCTTCTACGAGAATTTTATACCTGTTTTAAATTAAGAGCGAATGTAAGTATGAGCATATAATCTGGTAAAACTCCTGGCAATGAGTATAATTTTTAAAAACATGGCGGCGTACATGGTCACGAAAAAATGAAGATGATGCCTGTGAACTTCATATTTCTGGAAGTACGGTGAGTAAAAACAGCATATAAGTCACATTTTATTGTTGTGATATAATTTCAATTCTTAAGAATGATTATTCATGTATACTTTAGAACAATGAATCAATTCTGAATCAATCAAATAGCGGGGTGCATGTGATGCGCAGTCCGATATACAGGAAATGACGTGTGTGTTATTGTTGATCTAAGCCTAATTCAATAATTGTGATGATGCAATTTGTAGAAATTCTAACAGAATGTGTGTATTTAGTGGTATGATGTAGATCAATATACATGCAAGATCACAGATCTGTACCTCGAGTGATCAGTGTCTATGATCCGATGTATGTTTAAAGACTGCATGTATAGTCAAGGATTGTAATTCCGAACAGATTGTATCACCGTACGTGTAAAGTTAAGCGCCTAAAATGGGTTTTCATACGCGTGGGATTACGCGTATGAAAACCACACTATTGAAACAAAGGTTGTGTCTTTTTCCCATAGGTTTCACACGTTCGGAAATACAGTACCTTTTTCAAGGGACCAAAACGCCGCGTCGTTGGGAAGGGGTTCACTCGGAAGAGAATATCGTATTAAATCTAGGTTGTCTTTTTAAAATTCCATCAACTTCTTTTTCTGTAGGACTTTGAACATTCATTATGTAAGTTTGACAGATACTCATATGATATTTAATTTGCTATCGTTGATTTTCTGAAAAGGGTTCGGACACTGGATCAACCACCATATGTAGACTCTACAAGACTACATGATGTCACTGACAGTGACAGTGAGGAGTGACAGTGAGGATATCTAATTAATTCTGACACAGCAATTTTCATTTTTGCTTTGACGATTGGAGTGAGTCGAGTGCTGATGTGAATGTCTTGACATTGTTTTGAGGTGAGGATATATATATATATATATATATATATATATATATATACAATTGTTTTTAATAAGAGTGAATATTTTGACTATTTCTATCATTCATTCTATTTCAACCTCCCCATCATGCCGATTGGTTCAATCACTTCAAATGTTAGTAAAAATTTAATTATTAACAAAACTAATGTTGATAGACAGAGAATGTGAAATAAAAGTAGACTATTAACGTTCATTGTTGAAAATCTGTATTACTTTGTGATTATCAACAATCCTTGTTTGAAATTGAGAATGTAGAAACAGACCTTCAAATTTGTGAGTTTAATTGCTAGTGCAAATTGGAACAATATGCGACATGGACGTCGACTCGACAGAATTGAATTACTGTATGATCACTGTTATAAGCAGGATTAGTGAAAAGGACATGGATTCGAAAGCGAAACTATAGTATATGGACGCTTATCATTATGAGTGAAATGGACAATTTAATGCATTTGTGATGTATTACATGTTTGTAGTAATTTCGTGAAATAATATTATTCTGATTTATTGATACATGTATTTTTGGTATAATTGATATTTGATATTTACAGATACCACCAAATTACAACAACCAAAAGAAAAAAAAAAAAAGGGAGAAATTATTTTCACATTGGATAATTTCAAAGATTTATACATGTATTTCGATAGTGATTCGATAGTGATTCGATAGTGATTCATTTCTAAACTTCGATATCCCGACAGTTATGAGAAATTTATTCTAGTCTTTGAATGCAAATGTGTGCATATTTTGTTATAGAAATTTGTTACGTCATAAAATATAGTTTATTGCAATGATGTATAGTACCATCTACATGATTATGATAAACTGATTAGGATTGAGTTGATCGTTCAAATGTTGCTTATTTATATTGCATGGAATACAAATATTGGAAGTCAGTATTTTTTTCTCAGGATAATCAATTTACACTTTAATATACATGTACATATAATAGAACTTTTGACAAAAGAAAATTGAGGAATATACAGTCATGACATGTACATGTAGTTGCAAAGTAGAAAAAAAAAAGAAGTCAGTTTTGATATTATTTGAATGTGAGATAGCAGTACCAGTTTGCACACCTTGAAGTTAACTGCTTGTACATAATTAGTATATGTGTGTGATATTTTGAGATAGTTCAATGGATATGATGATATGTTTATGAGATACTTTGAGATATTTTGATTGATATGATAACATGATATAGACATAAACTGTATACTGACATTTGTCACAAACTTTATCTTCAAGTTACCTACGAAACTGGAAATTGCATTGTTGTAAGGTTATAAACAAAACAAAACAAGAAACAACAAAAAAAAAAAATATTTTTTTTCAGATATCTTTGGTGAATTAAGATAAATTTTCTTCATTCATGATAGTTGCTCATTTAAAAGTATACATTGATAATTGATGCAATATTGGCATTATATCTTGAATTTGTTTCAATGTTTGATGACTTACTGTAAATGTATATATACATGTGTAGGATCGATATGTAACTTTACAAAATGTGAAATCCAATTCTTCTTGAAAGGCTAATTAAAGGGCTATCCAACCTTGATAATAAGATGATTTATGTGAAAGCAGAAAAATAAGAAAAACAGGATGGCAAAAGTTTGAAAGAAATCGGACAAGGACTAAGAAAGTTATGGATGTTTGAAAAATGAGATCACTACATCTATGTGAATCTCAAATTGGCAATTTGGTGAGTCAATTGTGACATTTTTGTGGACAACTCTCCCATTTGTCGTACACAAAAATATCATTAATTTACGGTTTTCTTCGAGGAGCTTTTACCCTCGGGGCAGTACTCAAAATATATTGGAGATAGCATATTGTTATATGTCCTCATGAACGAAAAGATCCTACTGAGTAATGCATTTTGAAAAAAAGTGGCATTTTAGGCATTTTGTGTGTTAGAGCGAATGGGGGAGTTGTCCACAGCTACATCACAGTGACATTACCTATTCGGCCAATTTGAAATTCCCATATGCATAGTGATTACAACTTTCAAAAATTCATAACTTTCTTATTGCTTGTCCGATTTTGTTCAAACTTTCACCAATCTACTTCTCTGATTTTTCCTCTTTCTTTCAAAGCAACTTGTTATAAAAGTTGGATTTCCCTTTAAGTTCTGTATGCACCTTAGAGATGGAATTTATTATTGTCTGAACAAAAGAAAAATGTTTTGCAAGCGTAAATCTTTCATGAAATATGAACTTTATAGTGAAGTGCAAAAAATCTGTCTTATTGTTTACATGTATTTTGTCCAATAGACCTGATAAAAAAAAATTTCTTTTGTTGATAAAGTTGTTGTACTTCAAAATATTACAGTGTACATGTACATGTAGTATCTCACGTTTATTAGAACAGGGAATTTATTTTGAAAAAAAAATGAAATGGATGATTAGATGTGCAACAAACAGATTGTTAAAAAAAAAAAAAAAAGAAAGAAGGAATTTCATGTCTTATCAAATGAAAATAGTTTATTTACCAAACATTCTATTGGAATGCTACTTGTCATATGAAAGTGATTTACAGATTTGAAATTGCTATGTAGTTAAGATTTGTTTTTTTTCGCATGTCATGAACAGTTCTTGTTAATTTTGTCTTGAGATTCTAAAACGAGGACATTTTATTTCGGGGAAAGAATATTATGTGGAGAACTATTTTGTACATAGTATGTTATTAGATGCTACTGTGATCAAGTGATCAAGGTTGATGATCTTTACTCTGTTTATTTTTAAAAGCCAATGTTCACCTCTTGTAACCTTAGTTCCACCTGTACTAGCCTTTCAGAATTGCTCTTGTTAACATTCCATCCTCTTGCTTTTGTTATCATCATTCCTCCTTCATTGCTTTACATTCTCAAGTTGATCCTTTTCTTTGTTATAGAATTCCTGCAAACTCTGCTTCACCTCATTTGTTAATTGGTTGATTTTGTAATGAATATTAAGTAATTTCACTTGTTGATTGGTTGATTTTATAATGAATGATGAATAATAAATCAGGGCTGGGCCACACCCAGTGCAGAGGAGAAAAAGATTTCAAGAGAGTAACAGCTCAACATGTACTTGTCCTGTCTTGGAATAAGAACCCATGTAGCAATATTGAGCCCCTACATAAGTACATGTAAGGTTGGTCTTCAATCTTCAAGTTGTGAAACAAAAAAAACAACAAACAAACAAACAAACTTTTTTTACCATGTTAATATTGATATTAACCTTGACCTGGGCCATCTTAGATAACCTTGTACATGTAAAAGTGCCTTGGCAGTTTGCAGTAGCTATGAACACTAACTAATAGAAAAATCTGAAATAGTTCTAGTTAGAAGTCTAGTAAAGTTGGTATGTAAAAATGATAATGAAAATATGGCCTGTGTCGTGTTATACTTTGCATCATTCTTTTTTCTTTAGAACACACTGGACTACATCAAGAAACCATGACGGACTCTGTGCAGTGCGGTGATTTGATTGATGAAGAGACCGCTAGATTATGGGAAAGGTAATCAATGTCAAGAAACACAATACATTGTGATTCATTAGGTTGCTCTTAAAGGCAATATTTTATTTAATGTGGCACTACAATATTGAAGGCACACACATTTATCAGTCCTGTGTTATTGATTATGGGAAAGGTATCATTAAACACAATGCAATAAGTGCAGACATTTTTGGAATATTAACCCATTGCCTACGGGAACTGGATCATCCCTGTATTAAGTCAATGGGAATTAGAGAATTCAGTAGTCATCAGGTTAAAGTATGAAAATACATGCATCCAGATATTATAAGTAGAAAATTGATATATAGTTTATTTAATAAGCACTTTCCAGTCAACTCTGTATCAACCATATTAAATGAATAAACCAAGTAATTCAAAACAGTGTAATACTAAATTTGTGTTTTGTATTCACAACTTAAAAACATTAGGAGACAGTCAGAAATTCCTTACTATTTTTATTCATGTGTGTACATGTAATTTGACCTTTATGCCCATACTTGTAGTGAACAAAGAAAGCTAAAGGAAGAACTTGTAGAACATGATACTGAAGAATGGCAGTCTGGTGGACCTCCTTTCTCTGGCCTTCATTACATTGGAGGAGTGGACATATCCTTTGTGAAAACCAGCACTAGTCTGGCCTGTGTCTCTCTCATTGTGTGTAGTTTTCCTGATCTGGAGGTGAGTTTGTAAAAAATCTTGTTTGCATGCAAATCTTTGGGGCGTTGGACGTTTGAAATTAGAAATGAAGATTCAAATGTTCGGAAAAATGTTTATGAATGGAAAAAAAAAATTTAAAGGAAGATGAAGATCTAATGACATACAAGATAACAAAATACAACATTTTTGGTCATCTTGTTCTCCTGAAATGTAAACAAGGGGCCATGATCAATGACATAATGTTTCATTCCCAAAATTATTCTGATATTTCAGAGTCCAAATATGAATCTAGTCAGTAACTGTTACTGAAAATCAACTTTCATTTTCCCCAATCAAATTCTGACCATTTTACTTATAATCTTTCTTGCATTCTCATACATATTGATGAGCAATTCAATACCTTTCATACTGTAAAAATGTTGAATAATACTGTTAGCCATAGAACTGTCTCTTCAATCATACATTACTTGTAGGTGGTGTATGAAGACTGCCAGACTATTCACATGACCCAGCCTTACATCTCAGGGTTCCTAGCCTTCAGGGAAGTTCCTTTCTTCATGGAGTGCCTGGAGAGGTTACGCAGTGCCAAGTCTGAACTTGTTCCTCAGGTACCAAGTTTTGATTATTTGTCATGTACTAGGTGTTAAAGAAAACAGTGGACACTTTTGATCGTTAAACTAAAAAAATTAAACCTTGTATCAGACTGAGGTTTTTACCTTGTAAAGTTGAAGGATGTAAAATTTATTGGGAGCAGCTTTCATAAAATTTCTCTGAATACTTTTCTTAAAATATTGCTCTGAATATTTCATTAGAGTTTTCACTTTTTGGAAAATCAAGGCCACAAAGCTGTGTGTATCAGTAATTAATTCAGAATACAACAAAGGCCAGTGTGTGCTGCAGCTGAAATTCCAGAACACCTTTATAACCCAAAGTCATGAATTATTAATGACACTGGATTGCAAAAGTTTGGCAGAAATGACAGCTGCAACACGCAATGGCAATTGTTGTGTTCTGAATTAATCACTGATACACAGATTTTGTGGCCTTGATATTTAAAAAAGTGGAAAATCTAATGAAATATTCAGAGCCATATTTTGAGAAAAGTATTAAGAGAAATGTAATAAAACTTGCTCCCAATAACTTTTACATCCTCAACTTTTAATATAAAGAGCTTGGTCTGATGCAAAGTATAATTTTTAAGTTATTAATGACCATAAGTGTCTACAGTTTTTTTAACACCTAGTGTAATGTTTAGTTTTTGCCGATATGGCTCTTTAAAAGTGAAGTCCACCCTAATATTTAGTTGTTTTTGATAAAAGCAACAAAAAAATGTGAGAAACTGATCAGTTACAGTTTGTGGAAATCAGATTTAAAAAAAAGAAAGTTATGAGTATTTAAAGTTGTAATCAATGAAACACAGATTTAATGCATTTTGAAAACTCTGTCATGTACATGTACCTTTCAGCATCTCTCCCATTTATTCTTAAAAAAACCAAAACATCATAAATTTCTACCTTTTCTACAGAAATTAACATTTGTTACGTCACACGTCACATTAATTATTTACTCATTCTTTGATTGTTGCAGTATCTATTATTCTTTGTAGTTCTGTCATTGTCTTTTATTAGTATTGTACTTTTGTAACTTGTCTCTTTTAAATACTTTTGTAACTTTCCTTTTTTTGAAATTTAAATTTCATTACCATAATAGTTTGTTTATCGTGTGATATCTAGACTCATTACAAACATTTCTTTTTCTGGGGTGTAGCCTCGAAAGGTCAATGGCCTATTCTTGTTCCCCTCCACATTTTACTTTTTTTTTCATGTGAGTCACCTGTATTAATTTTATTCAAAATGCAGTTATAATGTATGTATCTTTTATGATATTTGTTGTGATTTTTAATGAAATGTGGAAAATGAAATTGAAACTTGAAACTTGAAGATATTTCATTGGATGTGCACCCTAGATATAATTATTGCATATATGGTCTTTTAACCTGCAGATAATTTTTGTGGATGGAAATGGCATACTGCATCCAAGAGGTGAGATATTCATTTAATCTAGAGAGAAAATAATTTATTGTCTGTTTTCTGCCATGTGAAGCATTGAATTAAGTTTTGTTGAACTACTAACATTTGTTATAATTTAGTTTGTATTTTGAATATTTACGGCACTTAATTGTGCTACATATACATATATTTTTTGTTTAAAGCCTGTTCTTTGTTTTAGTGTCAATATTTCTTTTCCATTTTTATTCAGTGATGTAAAAGTAATGCAGAAGTTTATTAAGATTGTGCGTTAGCCCTTGTTATACCACATGATTTCTACCAGGGGCAGTATCCTGAAAGCTCACTTAGCTCTCAATTAGCAAATTGGTATTGTGAAAGCTCAATTAAGTGCCCACTTCTAGTTGGCAGGGAATACGATTATGTACGCCTGTAGTATGTGCTCAGCAGTTTAATGAGCAGTTAAAAGGATTTGGGTATCCTGAAAACTCTGTCAAGTTATCGCAAGGCAGTGACATATTTTGCTATGTTGAAAGTTGGGGCAAGTGTACACCATTTTTTTTTGTTACAGCACTTCTGATTGGTGGAAATGGACTATAAAGAGGAGGGGCATATTTTGACGATGCAGGACTTAATTGAGTGCTAAGTGAGCTTTCAGAATACCGATTTGGAGGTCTGTTAGTGCTCCATTAATTAGGGCACTTAAGAGAAAAGTTACTTAAAAGGAAAGTTAAGTGAGCTTTCAGAATACTACCCCAGGGGGTGTTTCACAGAGAGTTAAGTTGGACTTAAAGTCGCACTTAAATTCCTAGTTGCGTGCTGTATATTACGCATCACCGCATTGGTCGGATTATGCTCAGGGGACGCGCACTATTGGGAAGTCTATCAATGAGATTACGCATTAGATACTGGATGCGCATTCTCGCTTACGCATGACTCTAAGTCCAACTTAACTCTTTGTGAAACACCCCCCGGGTATTATACATTGTATCCGTCTGCTGAGAGGCAGAAAGTAAAAGTATATGAGATAATGCCCTTTTGGCATTAAAGAAAGGGTCATATTTGATCAAAGTTATTATGATCTCCCTTCCTTTCTCTCTTTGGTCAGGTTTTGGTACAGCCTGCCATCTTGGTGTCCTATCAGGAATTCCTACTGTAGGAATAGCAAAGAAACTGAGTCATGTAGACAACCTACAGAGGGATGAAGAACATGCAAACAAGGTGAGTGATAAAGAATATCTATTTTTAATAGATTACTACTACATGTCAGGTGATTTAGTAGTAATCTATTACTACTATATTACTACTACATGTCAGGTGATTTAGTAGTAATCTACTAAATAACCTAACATTTAGCCTAGCCCATATCTAGTTGAAATAGATAGTTACGTTTACCGGATGTTGCTCCCGATTTTTCAGTCATTTCATGGAGCCTGAAATAGTTCCCCCCATTACTTTGCACCTACATGTACAGTATATATGCATTTTCTATGGCAAACATGTTTCATCTCTCAGATTTTACGTTTTTGATGTGTATGTGTATTGTGAATACTGTGCTTAAAAAGATCTGGAAGTAATTAAACATTATTAATTCTCACTCATGCATAGAGCAAGGAAATCATTAAAATTGTGATAGAAAATTGCCACAAAATTCCTAGACTATAATAACATAATCATAAATTTATGGCAAAGAGCAATTTGTTTGAATGGGAGTACTTATTCGGACTTCTTTCAATTTGGCGCAAGCCATTTTTCACACTCTGGACAAAAACAGTCAGTGTTCGCCCAAGCGTGAAGGAAAATTTGTTTTTTTTAGTGGCACTTGATAGATAAGACTATTGGGCATCTATCAACATGAAAAAATCTTCTAAATATTTTGAAATGTAATTTTGACAGATTTTTCAAAAGTGTAATGGGTTTTTTTTATACGCACTGTATAGGTCTAGTTCTCTTAACAACAGTAATAATGGTGGCTTCTTGTATAGCGCTCATGGCAATCCCAACATTATAACCCCGATCATAGCCAAGCAGCCAAATATGTAGCGCTCTGGCATATCAGGTGCCCATTTACACCTGGGTGGAGAGTGGCAAACATGAATTAATGTCTTGGCAAAAGACGTTAGTGCCGGGCTAGGATTCGAGCCCTCATCCCCTTGATTGAGAGTCAGGTGAAAGAACCACTATACCAGACACCTCCACTTACCTGTCACCTTGATTGACCCTCTTGGAACTCTATGGCCGGAATTCACAAAGGTGGTTTAAATTCAGACCATGGTTCATGCAAATTTTGTGGTATAAATACGCTTGATTTAGCGCGTACACTTAAAATGATCCCATAATGAACGCATGCCGGTCGCGCGTGGTTGGCAAAAGTGCTAAATTCACGCTTGTTGCCATGGTTCAGACCATGGTTTATGTAAATTAATTCAAATAAACCATGGTCTGAATTTACATAAACCATGGTCTGAACCATTTAGCGCTTTTGTCAATCAAGCACGTTCATTATTGGATATTTTTAAGTGTACGCTCTAAATCAAGCGTATTTATACCACGAAATCTGCATAAACCATAGTCTGAGTTGAAACCACCTTTGTGAATTCCGGCCTATGATATTACTCTGGTTATAGCAGAGAGGCCAATTCATAGCTCTCAATAATAATAATATCAGGTGACCATTTACATACATGTATACCTGGGCAGAGAGTGACAAATGATGATTAATGTTTTCACTTGTGCATTAGGATGTTAGTGCCAGTCTGGGACACAAATTCTCAGTCTCTTAATTGAAACTTGAAAGTCAAATGAATGCACCACTGTACATTTAGGTGGTTTGAATTGCCCAGATTCTGATGTATTATATACTATTTGTAAACAAATAAAAACTTTTTTTCCTCTTTAAACAGGGTAATGAATTGTGAAATTGGAACTAGTTGAGTTATAACAATGTCTGTGTCGAGAGAAACAAAGAAAAATACTGTCTGCTCAAAATTGTGTCTCACGTACTATATTTATGATTCTTGTTCGTAAATTGTGTGACGCTTCAAGGTTTGTTCACATATGAAGTTATAAACTGCAGCAGTTTCCTGTTGTTGTTTTTTTTTATTTTCATGTATATGAATAGCAAGTTAGGTTGAAAAAAAAGAAGTAGCTGCACCCAATTAAGGTCCTATGCATTTTAATATTCACATGTTATAAGTTTAAGATCCAGAAATTTGAAGTGCATTACACTTATTTCCCGATGGTTTACCACAGTGGTTTCCCGTGTCATATGAGAACAAAGCTTTATAGCCCACTGCACACTATATGATTCATCTGTTATCTGATTTTGGAAGAAAATGCTATAGCATTAGATATAAACAATTAAACACATAAAATATGTTTGGCTAAGGTTCTGAATAGTTATTTAGAAAGTAAAATCGAAATTGCGGCCTACTATGAGCCTTCTAGTCAGAGGAAAGGCAGAATCGGCCCCGAATCATAGTGACGTCATAGTAGTCCTGCGATTGTCTACTATTTGAAAATGATTTGGTCCTCATTAAGGATATGAGGCTGACATCGCACCAAATTTCATATTATTCACAAGAGGGAAGATTGATCTCGATATTCTCTGTTCAGTATTGGAAATTTAGAATTTAATTGGAGAATTGGTCAGAGGAAGACAACCTTGTAAATGTAGTGTGAGAAATGCTGCCCTCTAGTGTCACATGTGTGATACATGCCTTCTTGTCAGAACTGTTACTCTACATGTTTGTTTTTTTTATTTGCTGGTTTTTTTATAGAAATTTTAGAATCAAATTGAAATAACTTCATGCATAGTCACAGTTTCTTACACGTGGAAGAATTCTAAGGCTTCATTCAATTACATGTAGCTTTTTTTGTTGTTGCTGTTTTGGAATTGTTAGATGCAGTAATTGATCATGTGTATCCTTGGGATCAGTTGAAGATTTAAATGAGCACTTCATCATCATAGGTACTGGAAGCAGGGGGTAGAGGGTGGGGGGTGGGGATAGGGCTGTGTGTAGGTAGGAAGTGTTTGAGGTGGGCCCAATGGGTAGGCCCCCATATCTGTTTCAGGTGGGTCTCCTGAGTCGAAAATCAAAATTACACGACTGGCTAAAATTAATTAGCCACCTCCTGTAAAAAAACGTATTTGAATTTTTAGCTCATCCGGACCGAAGGGGCAGATGAGCTTATGCCATGGCGAGGCGTCCGTCGTCCGTCGTCCGTCCGTCCGTCTGTCCGTCCGTCCGTCCTTCGTCCCGTCCGTCCACAATTTCAAAATACTTCTTCTTCTTCGCCATTTCTTACCCGATTTTAATTCCGTTTGCTTTATATGATAGCACTAGGTGGGGGATTCGAAACTTCCACACAGAATTTTGAAACTCATTAAATATGCTAATTTATGCGCATTTTTCGAAAATCGCAAAAATCGCTTCTTCTTCATTTATTGACCGATTTTGATTTTTTTTGTTCCATCTGAAAGACTTTCATGAGGTTCATTGAATTTCTTCACAGAATTTTGAATTTTTGTGTATAAAATTATTTATGCTAATTTATGTGAAAATTTATGCTAATTTATGTGAAATTTATTTTAAAAAATAAAAAAATTGCTTCTTCTTCCTCATTTATTGACCGATTTTGATTTTTTTTGTTCCATCTTAAAGACTTTCATGAGGTTCATTGAACTTCTTCACAGAATTTTGAAATTTTGTCTAGAAAATTATTTATGCTAATTTATGCAAAATTATGCATTATTTCAAGTTTCTCTTTCACCCAGTAAAACTATTACCTGGAGTCGTGCAACTTGAGTTGATTGTGAATTTCCAGACTTTCATTCATATCTACATGTCACTGTCTCTTTCCAACACCACATTTAGCGACATTTGCAATAGGCACTTCATCATCTGTACATGCATTTAACCAATACATATACATTTCGTGTATTCATTACAGTCTCAACTCAGTTCAAAGTACAAATTGCGTGAATTTCTTTGCTGGATGCCGGATGAGCGCCACATCATTGATGTGCTAGTTTCTCTAGAAATACAACCAAAAACTTTGTATAATGACAATAAAATCATTATTTTCAAACCAAAAATATTTGAAATGACTGAAATCAATCAACAAAATGCATTTTAGTAATAACAATAAATCCTTTTACAGTCAATATTTGCTTGGTCCACCTCTTGCCTTGATTAAGGCTTTTACGCATTTTGGCATACTATCAACCAGTTTCTTTAAATATTCATCTGGGATGACTTTCCACTCTTGTTCAAGTCTTTCCTGTACGTCTGCAGCATCTCTTGAATCTAATTTTTTCGATCTTCCTCCCGATGAAGTCCTACACGTGCTCGATTGGGTTCATGTCAGGACTGTTGCCGGGTCATGGTAGAATCTCAAGATGGTTTTCTGCTGCCCGCTTCTTCACAGCCTTGGCTGTGTGACAGGAAAAAATGTCTGGAAGGAATACTGCTTCTCCATCTCCAAATAAATGTTTCAGACATGGTAGAGCACAGTATTTGAAGATTTTGATGTAATGTTCAATTGGTCCAATGCACATCGTGACAAAATACAATTCCCACTAGCCTCATGCAAATTGACAAATTGTCATGGAGGGTAACATCTGACATCACGATCCGTGAATAGTAGTAATATTCACAAATACTATTTACGATGTATGACATCACCCATGAAAAGTGTGTACTATATTGTTCCGACATTCATTTGGGCGGATCTATTGTTTTAGGTACAGGCGCATGATATATGTCATCATTACGCGTTTGATATATCTGCGCAAATTCATCCCTTCTCCAAAACTATTTGTGTACGTAAGTGTGCTGCCTACCATAGGCCTACGGTGCAGATGATCATAAGTAGATGAGTAGATTTAGGCTTTAGATCATAGATGACAGATATAAACCAAATATATACTGCCTACATTGGAGTCTCTGGTTAAAATATGGTACCCTCGGTGTCGTGAAGACGACCATTTCCTTCGGGGCTGTGCTCCTCATGAAAATAGTCTTGGTTTACGTCACCTCGGGGACCATATTTCCAACCAGACCCTCTCAAGACAGTATATATTTGTATACTATTGTGATTTATTTCCCAAATCGAACCATAGTTGATAGTATAGTGTGCGGTGGGCTTAAAGATGGCATTCTAAGGGCATGTTACTGAATGAGCAAGTCTTGCACTATCTAGAGCAAGAAGAAAGAAAGGTATCAAAATGGCCCCAAAATGGCACTTAGACAGTCATGAGTGATTTCAGAAAATAAAAGAGTTTAAGGGGAAGCCCACCCTGATTACAAGTTGGTATTAAAAGAAGCAGAAATATTAAAGAAACAGTAAAGGTTTGAGCAACGTAGGATAAGAAATAAGAAAGTTATGAAGTTTTGAAGTTGTAATAAATCAAACACAAATTGGCGACTCTGTGACTTATCTTGCGAGCACCTCTCCCATTTGTCCTGTACCCCAAAAATCATTAATTTCCATTTCCAAAGAAAACATTCAGTCATACATGCATCTTGAATATAATCATTGCTGATATGTTTTTACACAAAACCTGTATGACAACCTGTACTGAGCAAATGGGAGAGGAGCTCTCAAGATACGTCACGGAGTTGCCAGGTTGTGTTTGATTGATACAAACTTAAAAATTCATAACTTCCTTATATCTTTTTGGATTTGCTCTAACTTTTACTCATCTGTTTCTCTCATTTTTCTTCTTTTATTCAAATCATGTTAATACCAGGGTGGGCTAATGTACAGTTTTGGTAGCAAAAGGGAAATTGGAAAGAAAATTGTTAGTGTAGTCTCATGTAGTTCTCCTTGTATCAAAAGATGTTTGTAAGAGATCATTTGGTATTCCATCTATGATTTTCAGTGAATTTCAATGTAAATATCTGTAAGGAACTCTAGATAACTGCCTTATGTCCTTGTATCAAAAGATGTTTGTAAGAGATCATTTGGTATTCCATCTATGATTTTCAGTGAATTTCAATGTAAATATCTGTAAGGAACTCTAGATAACTGCCTTATGTTAGGACCTTTCCATCCTGACGACTCCCCACACAACAATCTAGCATGTGTGTCACTGTGTATAGTGTACAGTGCATGCTGCTGTTGTTGGGAGTTAACATGCTTGGCCCATTATGTAAATTATTTTTTGCCTCTCATTTGTTTGTTAAATGTTAGGAAGTGAAATCTTCACAGAATCTGAATATTGCTAGTATCTTGCTATTTATCAACAAAAATCCAAGGAATCTGACGAAAATTTATTGAGGGCTTACCAAAACTGTCCATTACCTTTCATTCCAAAAATGATAGTAAAAAAAATGAAATACGTTTTGTAATTCCGATCTTTCATAATTATAAAAATGCATCATTTTTTTGAGATTACGAACCTTCAGGATAATGAACCCTATTTCATTGCCAGAATTATGAACCTTTGGATAAACTAACCATAGGAATTACAAAACTTCGGAATATTGAACCTTAGGAGTAATGTACCAAATGGTTGGAGTTTTGAATTTTATTTCATTC
Organism: Heliocidaris tuberculata; assembly: GCA_025618425.1. Classification (NCBI taxonomy): domain Eukaryota; kingdom Metazoa; phylum Echinodermata; class Echinoidea; order Camarodonta; family Echinometridae; genus Heliocidaris; species Heliocidaris tuberculata. The sequence continues at coordinate 46,010,573 of CM046836.1, forward strand.
TGGGAACTATGAACCCCCTGCTATGGAAAAATTTGTGTTTTTTGGAATTGAGGATGCAAGCATTTCATGATCATGCTAATATCTCATCTGAAGTTTTAAGAGTAGAGATGTAAAATTTCTGTGTTTTAAAAAAAAATGCCTAAAGGAAATGTCAGTACTAGGCATGTAATTAATGACTGAAGCCTGAAAAATTAAAAAAGGTGCTTCATCTTGGCATTACAACGCTAATTGAGAGTATACTGACATTAAAGGTATTTATGTTTTCAGTTGTTAGCTTTCTAGCTACATCCATTTTAGCAATCCTAATCTATAAAAAGACAAAATATAACAAAGAAATTCCCTGTGTTGTTATCTAGGCTTTTCATGAAGATTGCAATTACTGGTATACAGTAAAGAATTTGTAGAAAGAAAATTAATGCCTGATATAATCTTGCTTCATGAAGATGTCTCATAATGAACTGGATTTTGTTTTGTTATTTGTGTTCTGTAGTATTATCTGTAGGCGTTTTCCTTGAAAGTTTTGACAATTGAAAAACTTGACAATTGTATGAAACGCAACTCAGTTGCAAACTTTTTGAAACTCTTGATGTCTGCTAAACTTGTAATAAAACACTTTACATGTCCTCTGCTAACTTTATTTTCCATCATAGTGAATGATTCATGGAAGAAAGAGTATAAAAAAAGGAAGGAGCACCACAATTTTAGGAAATAGTTACCTTGTTTTATATTCCAAACCCTTCAGTTGTGCTTCACCGAACGCTGAGTTCACTTCAGATGATGGATGGAAATTAGGAAGATCAATTATTCAAACTAAATTGATTATTTGATACTTCAAAGCAGACATAACTCAGGAATTGATTTCAGACTGGAATTCCCTAGATTCACATCAATTTTTTCCCCATTATTTTCTGTGGCACTGTTTGACCAAGCTGTCTCTCTATAGAAGTGTCCTTAGTATTACATAGCTCAGTATGAGACTATTCTCTCTCTAAAAAAAAAGGGAGGGGTGAATTTTCACTGTATTTTCACTCCCTTAGGAGTCATGTCAGTAATCACTTGTTTAGGAGTGAATATCGATTTATTTAGAGTGTTCTCTTAAAAGAAATGAGTGAATTTTCACTCTTTTCCCCCTATATTTTCACGTACCCAGGAAGTCACATCAGTGATCACTCGTTTTTTTTTTTAGAGTAAAGATGAGACTAGATTCTCCTGCATTTTTAAGTTTTCCAAATTATCTCTGACTCGTTTTTATGGATTCATTGATCTCTTCTTGCTGTGAGACATTTCATTGTTGCTGAAGTCTGCTAATTAGTGCCTAATTGAGATTTTGTAAGTCATCTTGGAGGGTAACATTTGTTAAAAACTCATCAACTACTTCTGTGAATTTTCTTTTCTCAAAGAAATGAGTGATCCCAATGTTATATCAGTATATCATTATCCAAATTAAAGAAAACAACATTCCTGACATCCATAGTACCTTTATTTTTTACTTTTAATACTTTCAAGTGGATAGAATTGTTTGACACAAGGCTAATGATTAAGTACTTTCATGGTCTCATTCAAAGAAACCCAAATTTGTTGATTCTTAAATTCTAAAAATCTATATTAGGAATACAAGATAAGACTTGCTTTGCAGCTAAGCTGTACATGTAGGCCTCCTTCCAAATATATTTGGTTAGATTTTGTTATTTTAAAGGTTTATGACTAATATACAGTTTTATTGCATTTTGTATTCCATCAAGAATAATTCATCTGATTGTTAAAGGAGAATGAAACCATGTTAATGAAAAGAGAGGACAGAGAGAAGCAATTTTCAAAAAAGTTCCATCAAAATCGGTTACGAAATGAAAAGGTTAGGAAAGTTTGAAAAGTATCAATTTACTTTCTATGGTGATCCTCAAATTGGCAGTGTTGCTTCAAAATGGCAGGTTTAGTAGTACAGCTCTCAATATGTTTTGTACACAAAATTTAATATTTTCTCCATTATATCTTAAAGGCTAAAATGTCACTTTTTCCCGAAATGCATTACTCAGTAGGATCTTTTCATTCATGAGGACCTATAACAATATGCCATCTCCAATATATTTTGAGTACTGCCCCGAGGGTAAAAGTGCCTCGAAGAAAACCGCAAATTAATGATATTTTTGTGTACGACAAATGGGAGAGTTGTCCACAAAAATGTCGCAGTTGACTCACCAAATTGCCAATTTGAGATTCGCATAGATGTAGTGATCTCATTTTTCAAACATCCATAACTTTCTTAGTCCTTGTCCGATTTCTTTCAGACTTTCACCATCCTGTTTTTCTTATTTTTCTGCTTTCACACAAATCATCCTATTACCAAGGTTGGATTGCCCTTTAAGATGCTGCTTGTCTTTTTGTGAACTCAGCATATGTTGTGTCAAAAACATTTCGCATGGTATATCTTGAGCTAAGAAGGAGACAAGCTGCACCTTGAGAGATAATGTGGAAAATATGAAATTTTGTGTACAAAACATATGGAGAGTTGTACCACTAAACCTGTCACTTTGAAGCAACATTGCCAATTTGAAGACTGCCATAGAAAATAAATTGAGACTTTTCAAACTTTCATAACTTTCTCATTTCATAACTGATTTTGATGGAACTTTTTAAAAAATTGCTTCTCTCTATCCTCTCTTTTCATTAAAATGGATTTTTCCCCAGGGTCTCATTCTCCTTTAAAATGCATAGATACTGAGATACTCAAAGTTTGTAATAAAATTGTGGTGTTTATGCACATTTGAATAATGTCTACAAAAAATCCCTTTATTGCAATCATATCTTATCTTAAAGAATGTAATAGAAAATATGCAGGTCCTCAGTATACAGCTACATGCAATTCATGTTTGCGAGTGCAAGGGAAGTTATCTACCGGTATATATTGCTTCTTTCAACTCTTTTGTATAAGTGGGTACCTGTTAGGATGTGAATGTTATAGTGCATTTATGTGTTGAATTACATTTGCTCACCTGTTCAAGGTGACTGGCTGGAATGCTCTCTAGTAGAGTGGAAAAGGGTTTATTGTTTGCGGGGAATAGCAAGTGAATTCAGTGAATGAGGTAATCATGATCACATGTTAAGTTGTAAAGTGCATGGTATCAATGAGCAGTACATACTGATGTAACTGATATCATTGATATGAGAATTCCAATAGTGCACTCAATTAATTTCATCCATTAGGATTGGAAAATAATTATGCCTATTAGATTTATACTTGGATACTAGTGAACAACATACAGCATATTCATATTTATGAAATAGAATCATATTTTCTGAAAGGATATTGATGAATTCTCCTGTGAATGGAAGCTATTTGATTGAAAAACATAATATGGAGATATGACTGAAAAGAATATACAATTTGTTAAAAATATAGCTCCAACGTGTCTGTTAAATGGGGAACATTTTTAGTATATTCTGAGGTAAAAGGAAGAGCAGTGCACAAATCGTCCCTGTTTTCATGAAGTTACGGTAATGAGGAAAATTGCATATTTTTTCAATTTCGAGTCTTTTGCATGTTTGGACATTATTCACCAACATCTTGAACCTCACAAAGTTTTAGACCGTGATAATGTCTAATTATGTAACTATGGCGATAACATCAACAAGAAAATACCTAGTAAAAGGATTTTCTGTTTTCACGAAGTGACGGCTTACAGCCGCCCCGTATGTTTTATGTGCGTAGCTGAGATCCGTCACTTCGTGAAACAAAATCAAAGCATGTTCATTGAATTTTGTGTTTTCACAAAATGACAGTTATGTTTACAGCTCATTTTCCCCAAGAATATAAACAATTATGCAAATAATTAAACATAGAACTAAACATTGAAATACGATCTATTCCAGGTTATACAATTTATTCACCCTTCATACATTAAAAAGGTTGAGATTATGTTTTAAAACTTTGAAAGCGATTTATTAAAAACTAACTTTCTTTAGTTGCGTGCTCATCCCTCACTTTGTGAAAACAGTAAAAAAATATCTATTGTAATTATGATGTAGTGTTTTACGATACATGCTCCATTTACAAAGGGAAGGTTGAGTTCTGGAAAAGGTGTTTGGAAGAATATCATAGTAGAAATATCCCCAGCAAAAGATTGCTCTTCAAATGCCCTCACATTCAAAGTATGACAAGAAACAGCTGAAATGTTCAGGCCAAACATTTGTGTGTAGTCCCATGTCCCATCGGCAGGATTGAGTCAATTTCTTATCATTTTGGTGGTTCCAAAACCTTACAGCATACACCAATTCCTATGTGCTATATACTGTATAAGTGGTTATTTTCGCGGTGGTTTTATTTTCGCGATTTTCGCGAGTCGGTCCTCACGAAAATTTCCACTTCAATATATGGCTGTTTATAGTAACAAAAACACCACAAAAATCGCGAAATTAAACCCTCGCGAATTTCCCTACCTAGTCCAAAATCACGAAAATATCTGTACGCGAAAAAAACAGCTTATACAGTAATCAACCTTTCCCAATTGCTTTGAGACAATTTCTTTGACAATTCAATCTCATGATCAGGGGAGCGTTTCATCAAGCGTTTTGTCAGTGATTTTTACTAACAAATTTGCTCTCAGCCAATCAGATGCAAGGATTTCAGTAGCTTATAACAGTTGTCGGATGAAATATCCGACAACTTCCTTTCATGAAACGCCCCCCAGAACTCAACTTTATCTTTAAACCAAATCCTAACCCTGTATTTCTGAAGAAGTTGTCACCAGGGGAGCGTTTCATGAAAGGATTTGTCATTGATTTTTTCCGACAAGTGTTATAAGCTACTGAAATCCTTGCATCTGATTGGCTGAGAGCAATTTTGTCAGTAAAAATCACTGACAAAATGCTTGATGAAACGCTCCCCAGGGCACACGTCTGAGCATTGGTGTAGCCCGGGGGGGGGGGGGGGGGGGGTACTCAGATTATCCCACATCCAAGGGTCCTTTTGCTGTAAATAGGCACCCATGTCTAAGGATTTTTTGTGAAAAATGGACCCATGTCTAAGGATTTCACGGACAAATGAGGGAGAAAAGAGAGGAATGAAACAAATGATAAGAGCCGGGATAAGAGACCCATGTCTAAGGATTTTTGGGGGAAAAATGGGACCCATGTCTAAGGATCTTTTTAATGAAAAGGGGACCCATGTCTAAGGATCTTTCTTCAAAAAGTCACCCTTCCCAGCGGCACATCCCCGTAAACCCAATATACGTGAGTACCCCCCCCCCCCCCCCCCTGGGTGGTGTAGTAGCAGATCTTTGTAATCTCTACTCACTCACTGTCTCTTCTCTTATCTATTTTAAGAAAAATCACGTTTCTTACCAGTGATTGTCTGATGTTCAGTATGAATTCCTTCCTCTCAGTATTGAAGATTAGACCCCTGAGATTTCAGTCTTACATGTAGCCTGTAATTGATTTTTCACACGAAGGGAGCTAAACTTTAAGCTTCACTTGTAGTCTTAAACACTTAGTTATCTTAAGTTTGTTTTATCTTGTAGTTTCAGACTGTATGAACAGACTTGCAGTTTAGAAACTTTAAGTTTACACAAAGTTTCAGAACTACAAGTGAGCTTGTAGTTTATGCTGAGACCACGGGTAGCAGGGTATCCTCTGTCATAGTTATCAACCGTGTGGACAGAATAAACGTTAAGTTCAGCATACTTGTTGTTAACAATGACCTCTCTGTTCATGTGAAACAATGATTACTCGACTTGTAATCTCAAAACAACTATTATTGTCGTTTAGAGCCTATGCGAACCCTTGTCGTTGTTACGTGAGTCGTTTCATTTTTCTTAAAGTTTTGTAAACTTTAATTTTCGAAATAACAAGTCCTGTATGAACGTAGCTATAGATAGACTAATTATACTGACTGCATGTTTCATAAATCCTTCTTGTCCTCGATACTGTATTTGTTGGCATCAAATCTTCTTACAGAACAAAGAGAGCCTACTGTTAGATGCAATTAAAGGCTTGGAAGGTTAGAATCTAGTACTGGTAATCTCTTTGTTTTTGTATTTATTTTCAAAGGAGAAGAGAGGAGAATCTACATGTAGTAATCTCTCTATTTTTGTATTTATTTTTACAGGTTTCTCTTTTGAAAGGAGGAGAGTCTTTTGATCTCATTGGGGAATCTGGCAAGATTTGGGGCACGGTGAGTGTATGATTTCTGGATGATATGCTAGGGATTAGAGTTAGTCTTGAGTTTTTATAATGATTTATTTTTACTTTTATTTTAAATTATTTCATTTCAAGGAATACAATATAACAACAACAGAGTATACAAAATATGAAGTACAATAAGAGCTCAAGAGGAAAAGATAGTAAGAAAAAAAACAAAACCACCAGCTAATGCCTGCGGATTACCAAAAGAAGACAAGTTCCTGTATTATTTTCTCCTCATTAGCTGGTGGTAGAAATGCATAAATAGTTCAATACTGATCATGTACACAGAAAAAAAAATTACCAGGGTAAAAACAAGTAAATACTAATTCATAAAACAGGTGGTTAGATGTTCACAATTTGGTGAAAGAGACTGAGAGAGGGAGAGAAAAAAAATGGAAATGAAAATGATGAAAAGTAAAATCTATCAAAATTAAGAATGTAGTGTAAGCCAAGAACAAAAAATGATGATGTTATGTTTAAAACTCGTGCATTTCAATGTTGTTAACAGAAATGTGGTGCCATTGAATCCAGTGACCTGGGTAATAATGCTGTAAGCGCTTTGATCGTTTACATCGTAACTGGTAAAAGTGCTATATAAGAAACAGCTTTATTATTATTATCTTAATACTTTGAATCGTCATTATCAAATTTGCGTAGTAGAAATTTTGTAATAATAATGGTAATACTAATATGCAGTTCTTGTATGAGGCATATAACAAAATGTCTTCAGTTCTTGACTCTTGTAATGATGAAAAATGAACTCTCATAGAATCCATCAAAATATACCCTGTATGCCGAGAACCAAAATTGATAATAATCGCAAAATTTGTTTAAAGGGTACAAATCACCTGAAAACTAATTTGCGTACTGATAAAGTGTATAAAACTAACCACAAAACACTTTACCTGGCCTTCTACTGGTTAACAGTTCAGGAATTTGAAGAAAATAAAGGAAAACATAAAACTCTCCCGCGCAGAACCCAACTCCGACATCTGCACAGGCCCTAATTTGAGAGAGCGTCTATGACTAGTCTAGTCACAAGTCATCGTAATGTTTATTTAGGGTGTATTTAAACTTCTAATAACTCTTTATTGAATTAACATTTGAAGCTCATATTGTGAGTTTAGTATAGCGACATGGAACCCCTAACATACAGAGCAAAATATGTTTTGGTGATTGGTACCCATTTTTGGGAAAGTGTGAAACTTATTTATTTTCTTTTTTAATGTGACTGCTAAGTAACTAAGTTATGCTTGTTATTAAGCAACCAGTGGGAGATCTGTGGTTTGAAGTCCTATCTAAGGGACTTTGTAATGAGGTGTAATGCCTTAATAAAGGTTTCTATGGTGTTTTGACTTGTTTCAAACCTGGGATTTCCCAGTTACAAGACCACTGCTTTACCACAAAGCTGTGGGTGGTATTCTGAGATTTATTTTATCTTGATTTTAGTGAAATAATTTTAATTGTCATATCAGAATGTACACTTATGGCGCATCATTGGTTAATGACCGCGCAAAAGTGGATGCGTACGTGGAATTCATCTGTGCAAACACCAATGAAATGTTGCAATTTAAAATTTGTTATGACAATTAAAATCTTTTTACTAAAATCAAAATGAAATAATTCTCAGAATACCACCCCATACATGTAGCATCTCCTCAAAGTTGTAGAGGAATATTAAAAGCAAATGCAACATGCAGATTTGGATTTGGTCAGTGCCTTAGAATGAGCCTTTCACACACACAGAGTAGTATGTGAGATTAAAGAATATGTGGATTTTTGAACAGCAGTTAAAATCTCATTTTTTTTGTCAGTTTATAAGATTCAGATTGCAAGTTAATTCACATGTTTTTTCTTTTATCATGAAAGATAATTGATTATTTGCTAAGTGCTCGTGTTAATAACCAAGGTCAGTGGACATGTGATAAGAAAACCAAGTTTAGTCACCATATAAAAACAGGCACTGAAAATGTGAGATTCGAATCATGATCCAAAATCTCTGCACAATTGCAATGATTTTCAGGACATCAACCTGAGGCTTCATGTATTTCAATAGTCTTGTCCATCCCCTTTTGAATATTAATAAGCAATCTGAACATTTTTTTTTTTTTTTTGTTGCTTGTCAGAGAATCTTTAAGTAAAAAACGCCCCAAAACGACTTTTTTAAAGCATTTATTTAGCATAATTTTTTGATGCTTTTTGACATAATTCAGTTTCTGGCACTGGCCACACACCAGAAAAAGAGACAAATCTCCCTCCAAGCAGTTCCCCAAAGTTGACAGCCCTGTGTAAGGGAGAGTGAAACGTTCAACCTCTGCTCCAGGATTCTGGACAAGGTTACCTTTGGCAGCATTTTGTCCACAGATTTTGCAATTCAGATGTTACTGCAAGGTTGAAATTGGTATCTTCAAGGGCTTTGATTGAAACCCAGAAGGGTTTGTGCAGTCCTTTCAGAATGATTTGAATCTTATAAGGTTTTTCATGTTGTTGTTGTTGTCTTGACCAGCATTACACAGTGAACAAAAGAAAGCAGTAATATCCTTTTTGGTTGGTTTTATTAATGTGAAGCATAGTTTATTTCAAAAACAATCACAAAGACTTAAAAAAAAAAATCACCTGAAGGCAATTTTGATAGCTTTGTTTATCACTTTATGAAATGTGCAAACATTACAATGACGTATTACATAATCCAATCATTTCTATGGGATATGTAATAGGGTATTAAAATTGCCCTTGAGTTGATTTTTTTTAAAACTGAATTTCACCGGAAATCATAGATGGAATACCAAATGATCTCTTACAAACATCTTTTGATAGAAGGAGAACAATTTCCTTCTTACTACCAATACTGTACATGAGCTTTAAAGACCGCTTTTCTTGTCTCCCGTGGATGGTCTTTATATACAGGTTTCACTGTAGTTGGAGTTTGAGCACTTTGATTGAAAACATTTATTTAGTGTGCAATTTCATTCAAATCCAACAAAGACTTGGTCTAGATTAGTTGTCTAGTCCAGACTGGCACTGATTTGTTTCTTGCATAGAAGGATCCTGTGTTGATTGTTTTGTTAAGTTTTTCTCTGTGTGCAGATTGATATTGCATCGTCAGCGTTTCTTTTTTCAGTTGTAGAAATTAACTAGTTTGTATTGCTTTGTTAGACCAGCATTGCATAATTCGTTTTGTGAATAGAAGAATTGAGCATTAATCATGCTTGTCTGCTGTGTAGGACTGACATTGTATTAAGAGTTACATAAAGAAACAAAAATGTTTGTTGTACTTGTTCGTCAAAACTAGCAGTGAGTAATTTGTTTCTTAACCCTTTCAGGACAGGAATTATTTAAGGGCTGAATTGATCACATTTTCGTGTTCAAATTGGTAACAATAATATTTTCTTTTAGTGCTACATGGTTCTATTAAGATGTTATGTCTTGAAAACAACATGGTTAGGAACTTTGTTGAAAAGTTGAAAAATTGCCAATTTCAGTAAAAAAAAAAAAAACCAATGATTTTGAACCTCTAAATCTGTTGCCAATTTAAGGATTTTAAAGCTTATTCCCTTTTTTAAAATTCCTGGCATCAAACGCAAAGCGGTCAAAAATGGATAGAGTGTGTGCAGAAATTTTTGCTCTTTCTACTCATGCATCTAGTATATTTTTTAGAACTCTGAATCAAAAGTTATTGAGCAAAACCACAAAATGTGGTCAGTTGTCTCGAAAGGGTTGTTGAATAAAAGAATTGGGCAGTTACGTAATTTACTTCTTTCTGTGAGTGGGCTGGCCTTACAACAGTATGGTTTCTTTCTTCATGTAATTTGTTTCTGGAAAAGAATAATCCAACATTTTTTTTTTATATGAAGTGACATTGTTCTACAGAGTTTTTTTTTCTATAAACTGCAAAATCCAAAAGGTTTTCTTGCCTCAACCGTCAAGGCTAGCGGTGCAATTATGTGTCTCATTAGATTACAGCAAGGTACATGCTTTTTTTGTAGTGTGTGTGTTTTATATTTCATCTGCATTTTGGTGCATAAGAGAAGTGAATAGCAGGTGTTATCATGTCATGTAAAATGTGATGCTGTAGTATTTTAATTTATTTTTGTGTTCTTCTCGGGTGCTCTGCCCTGAGGCAGGTCTACAGGTACATACCAAAGCCATCTGGTTAATTTAGTCCTTTTTCCGTCCCTCTCTTTCTCTTTAAAGGTAAAGTTGAGTTCTGGTCATATGATATTAATATTGTGAAAGAAACTGTTTCAAAGCAATTTGGAAAGGTTGAATATATACATGTAGTACATAAGAATTTGTGTATGCTCTAAGGTTTTGGAATCCCCGAAACGAGAAGAAATTAACTCAGTCTTGCTGAGAGTCACATGCACTGCACACAGAAATATGTATATGGGACTACATACACATTTTCGGCCCGGACAGGTCTGCCATTTCTTGTCATATTTCGAATATGAGGGCATTTGAAGAGCAATCCTTTTCAGGGGACATTTCTACTCTGATTTTCTTCCAAACTGACATAAAAGGAATGAGAAAGCTCACAAATTATTTTTTACCTTTCCCAGAACTCAACTTTTTCCCTTTAATATCATGAATTAAAAATCTGTAATATCTGTCCTCTATAGTAAAAAACAAGAAATGGGGTAATGAGGGTATTATGCTTTCACACTGCAGCAGTTTTTGGTTTGGTGGTTTGTTTTACCTGACTGCTAAGAAAGTATACAGTATGGTTATAAGTAAGTTTACTGCAAAGATATCCCATATTACCTCATCATAGCTCCTTTTAAAGGTACTTCATCCTTTTGCAGCCCTAAATGTTGAAGTTGTGTGAATATGCAATAAATTACAAAAGAATTCTAATTGGAAAACTTGTGCTGATATGAAAAAGGATTATAATTTGCTTTTAAGTTAGTAACAACAACAATTTTGTATCACTTAATTTTTTTCAACTCGAAATTTAAAAAAAAAAGTTGACTGTTACTTTACGTTGATTTCTGGATAGCTCCCTCTGTGACCAAAGCAAGATTTTCATTTCTTACAAAGGAGTTACAGAACTTGTGACCTTGAAATTTCATAGGCAGTATCTACAGGAAGTCCACTATACCTGTGCAAAGTTTCACAGAATTTTATGTAAGCAGGGAAATGATAAATTATCCTGGTGTAAGTCTCCAAAAGGGATGAAGTACCTTTAGCGGGCAATCCAACCTTTGTAATAATTTGATTTGTGGGAAAGCAGAAAAATCAGAGAGAGCAGATTGGTGAAAGTTTGAACAAAATTGGACAAAGAGTAAGAAAGTTGTGATTTTTTAAAAGTTGTAATCACTACACTTATGGGAATTTCAAATTGACAGAATTGGTACGGTTATTGTGATGTAGCGGCGGTCAACTTTCCCATTCACTTCAACACACAAAATGAATGAATTGCCAATTTTTCAAAATGCATAACTTTGTAGGATCTTTTTCTTTTTGGAGGACGTATGACAATGTGCTACCACATATTTTGAGTACTTCCCGAGGGAAAAGGCGCTTAGGAGTAAAACAGATTTTAATGATACTTTGGTGCATGACAAATGGGAGAGTTGACTGTGAATATGTCACAAGCGATTCACCAAATCGCCAATTTGAGATTCGCATAGATGTAGTGATGTCACTTTTCAAACATTCATAACTTTCTTATTTCTAGTTCGATTTCTTTCAAACTTTCATCACCCTGTTTCTCATATTTTTCCGCTGTCACACAAATCAGCAGTTTACAAAGGTTGGATTGCCCTTTAAAGGGCATGTGGATTAGACAGGGAAAAAGCTGACATGAAATTTAAAACCAGAGCTGATGTAATCCCAATCTTTATTTAGAATAGCCCAGTGACACAGTTTACATTAAAGGAGAATAAAACCCTGGGCAAAAATCATTTTTAATGAAAAGAGAGGATAGAGAGAAGCAATTTAAAAAAAGTTCCATCAAAATCGGTTAAGAAATGAGAAAGATATGAAGGTTTGAAAAGTCTCAATTTACTTTCTATGGCGATCCACAAATTGGCAACGTTGCTTCAAAGTGACAGGTTTAGTAGTACAACTCTCGATATGTTTTGTACACAAAATTTCATATTTTCCCCATTATTTCTCAAGGTGCAACTTGCATTGTCTCCTTCTTAGCTCAAGATATATCATGGAGAAATGTATTTGACACAACATATGTTGAGTTCACAAAAAGGCAAGCATCATCTTTAATTAGAGATAATAGAGAAAATATGAAATTTTGTGTACAGAACATATGGAGAGTTGTACTACTCTACCTGTCACTTTGAAGCAACATTGCCAATTTGAGGATTGCCATAGAAAGTAAATTGAGACTTTTCAAACTATCATAACTTTCTCATTTCTTAACCGATTTTGATGGAACTTTTATTAAATTGCTTCTCTCTATCCTCTCTTTTCATTGAAATTGATTTTTCCCCAGGGTTTCATTCCCCTTTAAGGAGTACTGGTCAGGAGAATTCGCTTATTGCATTAAAGTCCCATAACTCAATTCCAAGCCGTAGGTTATGAAAGTTTGGCCAGCTATTTAAATTTGTAAATAAATACTCTCTCAAATCTAAGCCTAAAAAGCAAAGTTGCAAAGAATAAACCATCAGTCTGTGTAAACAAGAAAAAATAAGCCTGAATTCCGTAAAATTGTGAGGGATAAGTGATTGTAGACAAGCATTAGAAATGTTTCGAGAAGAAGATGTAAACAAGTTGAAAAAAGAGGGTACAATCTCAATGGAAAGGGAAAGGAAGGATGTACAGAACATGTAATCTTATAGAAAGATGATATTGATGGGGCGATGAGGTAATACGATACTAATGGGAAGGCACGGGCATGAGCAGTGAGACATGCTATAAATAGGATAGTCAGCTTCGTAATTGATATCCTGATACACGTACCCCACCATCTCACGTTCTCTAATTGAAATAAACCCCACGAAAGTCATGTGTGGTGTGGTAAAACAAATCAGCCAATATTTGTGTGAAATATATATTATATACAATGTACATCATTTGTTATATTCCAGTTAGAGAATGAATGTCTATCAACTTTATGCAAAGTAATAATTGTAACAACGTGAACAGAGAAGTAAAAATTCCAACCCAGGTCCAGTGAAGTTTAAAATACAGGTGTGTCATTGGTAGGATGTTCGAGACACAAAAATTGAAATATAACTATGAACAATGGAAATACAAGCTAACTATATTGCTATAAAGATGTTATCAAAATGTGACATAAATTTTCACAATCATCCATGAGGCTTTGTAGTCCTAGAATAGACTCCCATTTCCATGTCATGCTATATTCTACTTCCAATCATTACTATTTCAAGTCAGCAGCTTAAGAATTTTACAAATTGTGACATATGTAGAATAATTAACGCCTTCTGTTCCAACTAGGATTTTTTTAGCAATAGCCATAAATAAAGTTTCAAGTGTTAAATTTTGACTTGAAATTCCTACACTGTATTTCATTATTGTACTTGTTTAATTGTATTCAAGGAAGAAAAAAATGCAGCCATTCTAAGTCCACTCACTTTGTTCAAACATTCAAGTTCTTGGGCAGGATTATTTGGCACGAAGGCATGGAAAGTTTCCATCTTTTTTTCTGTAAATTTCAGTGTTTTTTTATATTTACTTGAGATGTTAAATGATGGAAAAAGTGAAATGATCTGAAAATTTGCTTCCGCGTTCCCACTGATTAGAAAAGAAAAATCTAATTTGTTACATTTACAGTTTGTTATGATGACCTGATATGGTAAGCTTCCTGTCCCATTGGTAAAAGCATATGACCGTTGGGCCGCTAGCCGTCTCCACAATCAGTATTCTATAATCTCATGACAAAAAAATGGTATTTTCGATGCCGAGGATCAATTTCCGAGTTTTGCCTTTGGCGGGTCCTGGTGAGATGGTGGTGTGAGAATTTAACTGATATCATCCTTTGCTCCTCTATGTGAACCTTTTCCCCAGATAAACACTAAGAAAAAAAAAGCCCTGTAAGAAGTTGATATCACGTTCACTATAAAACGCTCTCCATTAGCGTTGTTTGTTGTTATGGGACCCTTATGAAAATAGACAATGCATGCAGGATGCTAAGATTCTAATACCTTTAAATGGGTATTGATAATTCCACAAAAGAAATAAAAGATTTTCAGAGAAACATTAAGGAGAGCTCTTCTAATGGAAACTTATTATCAGAAATAAGTAAGAGGTAAGATTCGGCATTCTTGAACAAATTTAAATCATTATGCGGTCTTTTATCCAAATATGAAGAGGAGTAACAGGAATGTAGTTTGCCATGTGTTCGCAGGACGAACTATGATGTTATATAAACGTCTTTAGAATCTCAGTTTCTTTTATGAAATTTCAGGACTGATTTTGGCTAAACTGTGTTTTTAAATGCATTTTCTTATTTTGGTGAGATTCAAATCAGTGATTTCAAAGATGCTTGATATTTATAATTGGCAAAAATCTTTTGAAAACAACCTTGTTTTCAACTCAAGAAAAGTTCTTATATGAATTTATTTTGTTTGCTGAAAAATAATCTTAAAATGAATCCATAAATGGTTACTACATGAGTACTACATGTAAATGTTGTTGTCGTTTTTTTTTAATGTATAGTCATGGATTGTATTACCGAACAGCATCGTATTACTGAACGCGTACAGTTAAGCGCCTAAAATGGCTTTGGGACTAAGTGGACACAGAGAACATAGGGCAGAAGCAGAGAAGATCATAAAATGAGGCCAAAAAAACATAAGTAATATCTTGTAACCTGCTCTCTGGTCACCCCCAGTCGTTGCCCCATTGGCCCCAAATCGGGGTAGGTTGTGTGTCTTTTTCCCATAGGGGGCACACGTTCGGTAATACAATACCTTTTTCAAGGGACCAAAACGCTGCATCATTTGGAAGGGGTTCACTCGGAAGGGAATATCGTATTAAATCTATGTTGTCTTTTTCAAATCCCACCAACTTCTTTTTCTGTAGGACTTTAAGCATTCATTATGTAAGTTTGACAGATATTCATTTGATATTTTATATCGTATGGTTGATATTCTGAAAAGTGTTCGGTGATAGAATCCATTTCCATACATTGGGCTTGTCTTGTAAGAAGTAACTAATTAAGAGATTACAAGGTATTATCATCCCAGACAGTGGATTCAATTAGGCGTGGTTGTAGAAATCCGATCAAGAGAGTATAAAGGGTTTTGATCAAAAAATTGTTCAGCTGGTTAAGGAGCTGAAGAAAGAGAACTCATTTACAATGATTTGCAATTTTACCCAAGGACCACTTTATTATTGATCCTTTCAGCTGCTGAAGGTGGTTTCCATCATCAGAGTTTTGATTTGTATGGTACTTTTGGTCAAAAGAGCTTATCTTTTTTTGTGACTTTTTTTGTTGAAAGGGCAACCCTGATTTCAGGTTGCTCGAAAGGAAAGCAGACAAATCAGAGAAACAAACACCGACTGTGATATGTCATTAACTTCTCATCATCCCCCACCTACTTCTTCTTAAAATAAAACTATCATGTACATAAAACAATTAACATTGATATCTCTGGTGGTCATGAAATTCCAGAAAACTAAGCCCTGCCAGAAAAATGCACCTGACTAGGTGGGCAGATCACCCGCAAGTTCTAGGGACATGAAAAGCTCGAAATGGCTTTAACTATCTGCAGTTTTGAACAATTGGCGTTTTTCTTACCTAGTCATTCACATAAACTCAAATCCATTTTTATTCATATCCCAAAATAATATTTGTTGCCTTGACTACACATTAAGCTACAAAGTCATGGATGATTTAGCAGATGATATTACATGCTTTGATTTCCAAATCAAAATTTAGATAGTAATATCCCTCGTTTAGCCTTCATTATACTGTACTGGTCATTAGGAAGCCATGGATGAACAGATATAATTCCATGCCTTCATTACAGTTATTAATTACCTCATTCATCTTCTCACAAGACATGATATTGATGTATGTTTGGCGCAAACTTGCATTGACACAAATTAAGGAAATTAAGTAACGAGCACCTTCTACCAACTGTGCTTTGAATCCTCTGAAGCTGGTTGCCCTGAAATTAACCAGACGTTAATGGGCTATACATGATGCTCCAACCAGATTGATTCTTCTCTCCAGCTTTAGAGTCGATCCCATTTGAGAAATAACAGTATAACGATACCTATAAATCCCAGTAACCGTAAATCTTTCCAAATTGGTCTTCTGAAGTTCTTTGTGTTGTGATGCCACCTTTATCAGAATCAGGTGCGGGGGGGGGGGGGGGGGGGGGGGGCTCATTAACATAAATTGGTCAGATGGGACTTGGAATATATCCTATACTTTTTTACATACATATAAAGTTTGAAAGAATGAATTCGGAATGAGATACAGTTACTATTCTAGTTACAGTTATTATTATAGTTTATAGTAGTTAAAATATGATCTTTCTTTTGGCAACCTTGGGCCCCCCCCCCCAGCAAAACTAAATCTGTCATACATGTAATACCAACTAGAGTGCATAAATATCCATTCTTGTGTCCCCCCCCCCCCCCCATCCCCACCCACCTGGCCAGATTTCAGAATCCTTCTTTTTACATGTCTGAAATGGAATATTAACAGAATTATCAAAGAGCAGATCAACCCCCTTCCCCTCTATGCTCTGGTGACACAAAAGAGTCTAAGAAATTTTGTCACCTGTATATAGGCCATAGAGAGAGCACACAAACAAATCAATGTGTGGGCACCAAGGGAATATGGTCATTATTGCCAAAGTGTCGGCAGTCAATCACACTTTGTACCGAGGGACAGGCCGCTTGTAAATGAACACTTGTTACAGCATGTCCTCCCGTCTCACGAGGATCATACATTCGGTATTCAATTCCGCAAATGCATTATAGCACGGAAAACCCTGGAGCTTTGCGTGGTATAGAATAGTATGCTTATTGTTTGCTTGTTTGTATCATGCATGTACCTTGATTTTGTATGGAAGATGTGACAGGTATTCAAGCTTGCTGTAATCTGAGCAACTTTATCTAAACTTGAGTTTTTAGGCCTTGCCATCTCTTGATTAAAGCTACTAAATAGATTTATTTTCTTGCCAGGGGGGGGGGGGATGTCAACAAAATTGATTCAAAGTGTTATGGACAGGAACACAGGAAGTGAAAGATAATGAAGTTTTTAAAAAGTAGAGTGTACTTGTATATTCATCAAATTTATGATTCTTGATTAACTATGGCCATTTTAGTCTCTGTGTATTTCATCAAATTGATTAAAATCTTGCTGAAAATCGTAAACAATGCAGATGTGTGTGTGTGTATGGGGCTAAACAAACATATGGCATCAAAATTTGGTCCTAAGTTATGAGCTATTTCTGCATATATTTGAAATGTGAGAGCATTTCAAGAGCATTCCTGTTCGTGTGACATCCTTTAATAATGTATGATAGTCTTCCACCTGTGACAAGTAAGGCTCACAAATCATTTCCCCCTTGACCAGTATTCACCCTTCTCTTTGAATCTATGAGATTCCTTTAATTCCTTTAAGCCCAATTCCTTTAAGCCCACTGCACGCTATACGATTGACTGCAATCCGATCTGGGAAATAAATTGCAGTAGCATTAGATATGGGCATTTTAACCAATAAAATCTACCTGATTCAGGTTCTAAGCAATGATATGAATACTAAACATAGGGGTTTTGGTGCGCTGTCAGCCTTATGCCCGGATTAAGGGCCAAATCAGTTTCAAATCGTAGACAATCGTAAGACTGCTCTGACGTCACTATGACTCGGAGCTGTTTCAGCCTTTCCTCCTACTAGAAAACTGGCAATAGGCCGTATTTTTGATTTTACTATCTATATGACTATTCAGAACCTCAATCAAAAATATCTTATTTGTTTAATTGCTGTTACAAAATCGGATCGCAGACCTGTCCTAAAGTGGGCGTTGGGCTTTAGATAGCAGAATGTCAGGAAAAGTACTTTTAGCCAACTTAAGTGCACTGTAGCTTGATTTAGTCAATTCAGTCAAATGATGTATACTTTGTACTTGTCTAGATTCGTTAGGAACTCAAAACATGATAGAAGGAGGAGAAAATTCATCTCCAGTTTGAGAATAAAATTAATTTTGATTCCCAACTCGCCAAGAGATCATCACATTGTCTAAGGAAAATCGTTCAGTCTCTTGAAATCCTGTCAAATTGATCGTTTTATGATCTGCAATCACCTCTTGACGTTTATCACATATTTAGGATGATTAAAGACATTGGACGATTATCATCCCATATTGAATTTATCCTGCAAGCAGGTGCAATCAGTCTTTTTGAATTTAAGTACAGGCTTCAGATTGATACATCAAATGTAAGGCGCATACCAATTTGTAGATTTTTTCCCCTTGCCTTGTAATAGCAGTAATGTGCGCAAATATTGAATATTCCTATGTTTCCTTTCTTTTGCTCTCATAACTTTTTCGCATATATGACTTTGCGAAAATACAGGTTGATCCATGAATACTTATACATTGTATGTGCACTTTTTTGAGGGCGTAATACAACATTTTTTATATTTCTGGCAAAAATTTGACTTTTGTTTAATAGAAATTGGACATCAAATGAAACATTACCATTTCTAACTAATTGAATGAGATATAAAGTATTCAAAAACAAGCAAGAATTTGAGATGTTCTCTTTAAATTTCTGTGGTGAGTGGGTATTCATAATTGAAGGCTTTCAGTAACACCATGATGTAACCGTATGTAGTCAAGACCTGCGTAAATGGGTATTTAGGAAAAGTAAGAGGATAGGAAAGAAAAGGAAAGAGATGATAATGGAACAAAAATTCACACTTAAGCAAGACTACTGTATACGCCATATATTTCACGGGGGGTTTTATTTTCGCGAATTTCGCGAATCGCGAGTGGTCACGAATTTAAATATTTAAAATATTGCCAACATAAGAAGTCGATTGAATTTGTTGTCTCCTGGTCAGAAATTCACCACTTCGCTTTGCAAAAGTACATCATCACCGCTGTTTGTATATTTGAGAATTTTCCGACCGCGAATTCAACCACTCGCGAAATAGTCTGGTTAGTCCTATTCGCGAAAATTTATCACTGCGAAATTTATGGCTTATACAGTATTTTGATTTTGGTGTTTATACACCAAAAATGAGGTGAAATTGAAAAGGAAAGGAAGAAGTACTCAAGATTGGAAAAATTGGTAGCAGGTCACCGAAGTTTTGACTTTTGAGAATGTAGTTCTGAAAGAACTGTTGGTGTTCCCCTCTAGAATACTGTCAAACCAGAAACCAGAAACTTTTGCGACATATCACTTTCACGAATTGCTAACGACAGCCAATTTCGCAGCTAGAAACTTTTGCGATTTGCAATAATTTTATATTGTTTTAGTTGTGATTTGATTATTTCGCGGCATGAAATTTTCATGAAACTCGCGAAAATTTCTGGTTTTACAGAGTTCTGAAAGATAGTTTCAAACTAGGGTATTCTTTCAGTGAAAGTTGTCTCGACGCATTTCAGTATGTCATCTGTCTGGAGCCAGAAGGGCATTAATTCTTTACTCTTTAACACAGAACGCCCTTCCGGCTCCAAAAAGACAATATGCACTGCTCATCATTGGAAGATTAAACTGAGGAAAACAGCCACTATTTATCATGTATTTAAAGACAAGCTAGGATATTGCCTTGAAAACATCTTTGTAACTGAAAAATTTTCTTCTTTGTATTATCATGCTTAAATAGTCATTAAGTTGTTTTTTTTTAAATTGTTGCTGTTTCAGAAACAGTTAGAATCTTGCCTTGAAAACATCTTAGTGAGTAAGCAACCAGTGTTCTTCTTTTATTCATAATTTTTTTATATGTATAAAATTGTTCTTGCTGATTACGAAAAGCTGGAATCTTGGATTTAAAACATCTTAGTCAGTAGGCAACCTGCTTTATAGTCACTTTCGTTACGTATTTCCTTGATATTAATATGCTACATTACTACTACTAGCACGAGAGTGCTCACACAGATTTGACAAGCTTTTTCAATTCAGTTCTGTTCTCCATTAATGTAGCATATTACATTACACATTCAATGAGTTTTACATTAGATAACAGTAAAATCAGAATGATATTAAAATATATTTCTACTATTTCACAAAATCAATTACTTCACATTACTCTGTGATACTAAGAATTACTTTACATTAATTCTACAATTTTATGAATTATTTGAAGCAGAATTACTTTTTAATACAGCTATAATACTCTGAGAGTACTATTATTGCTCTTAGAAAGTACATAGAAACTAAAGTATAACAGGATGAGAAAGTGGGGGTCTTCAGTCTACACTTAAAGATAAAGTAGAGCTCTGGGGGGTGATTCACTAACAGCTAAAATTAATCCCAAATAAGAAAAAATCAATTTTAGGAACAATATCCATCCTAAGAGCGATATCGCTTTTAGTGACTGATTCACTAAGGTATTTGGGATTGATTCCAGCCTCTGAATTGATTTTAAGGTTGGGAGTGATCCGGATCACTCCTAACAATCACAAACGGTCACTCCACTGCATGCCCGCCCGTGCCCCAACCTAGTACCAGCTGGGCGCGGCTATGCTGTGCCTGCCTGCACGCCCATTGCCCTAGCCATAGGCCCTAGCCCTGTGTATGTCCAGTCGATGCGTGCACGCAATTAATGCAGTAGCTAGGTAACGCGCACTAGCTACGCGCTAAGTAGAGAATTAGGTCGGGTGACTGAGGGGCGGTGACTGAAATTTGAGTACGTTGATTGGTTGGAATGAGTGCGCTCGTAAATATTCATTTGCGCTCATATATATTCATGATAAAATTGATTCCATCCTAAAAGCGATTTAGTGAATCAGTAAGGTGGAATTAATTTTAAGCTGGGAATGAAATCAATCCCGAAAATTGATTTTAGGAATGATATCGATCCCAGTTAGTGAATCACCCCCCTGGTCATGCAATTACATTGTGAAAGAAACCGTCTCAAAAGTATTGGGAAAGGTTGACCATGTCTAGATAAGAATCGTTTTATACTGTGTTGTATTGGAATCATCAAAATAGATAAGAAATTGACCCACTCTCTCTGAAAAGCACATGTATGGCACACAAAAATGGGTATATGGGATTACACACACACACAAGTTGCATGAATGTTCGGCCAGAACATTTCAGCTATTTCTAGTCATATTTCAAATATATGAGAGCATTTGAAGAGCAATCTTTTTCAGGGGATGTTTTTACTATGATGTTCTTCCAAACTGACGTAAAAGGAATGAGAATGCTCACAAATTATTTTTCACCTTTCCCAGAACTCAAGATTCCCTTTAAATGAGTTTAAAGATAGAGCATCATGGACTTTTGTTGGTAGGCTGTTCCAAAGTTTGGATGCAATTGATTAGAAGGCATGATCAACATATCAAGTGCAAGTGTAGGGTCCATGGAATCCGTCACAACAGCAATCTTTGCCCCCCCCCCCCCCATGCAAGAATCAAAGAAGCATGGGACCGATCCCCTGATACCTACATCAGCTTGCTAAATTTGATGAAAGTGGTATCCTCAGGAAGGCTTGTAATAGTGGAGAAATCCTAAATGTCAGTGGGATATAGGACTACCAGTACTTGACGTCTTTTGCTTGCTTTTACTGATTAGATAGCTTGCGGGCGTGTGACCATCCATGTACCCTATTTCACACAAATCTCTAGATCATACTTTTAGGTTGTGATGTTTTGCACACGTGCATGTTGTGATCATATTTTGATTGATTTTGTCAAATGACAGAACAATCATTTACAAAAAGACAAAAAATTAAAGATATTACCATTGCTAAACAATTCAATCTTTTTTTTTTTTAACTCTTTGCATACCACATAAATACTCCTGTATGGGATTTGTGTGTAAAGTCTGTGCCAAATGGCACAATGGCACAGCAAGTGTTAAACAAGGAGAAACTGTCATCTTTTTCCAAAACACCACCAATTGATATAATGTTTATAGTATGTAATGAGTATCAGGTGGTTATTTGCTTAATACTCACCTGCTGGAGGAAAAAAGTGCATTTAACTATGCTATTTTTATGTAGTTAGACACATAAAAAGAGCTCAGTTTAGCAGTTGTAAGTTAAGCATTTCACCAGTCTTTTTATGTAGTAGGGCATGTGTGCATCAGTGTCAGCTATAATTATGTGATTGTTATATATGCTAATACAATACCATGATTTATTTGCCACGCAAATGATCAAAAAAGCACAAAATACAAAAAGAAAAATTTAGAAATTGGGAGTATTGAACTAAATTCATTAACCAAAGTCAAAGAAATCTGACAAAGTGAATTTGAAAGCATTTTTTTTCTTTTATTATTTGGTGCAAAATGAGGGAAATAAGTTCACCAGACATTTTCAAACTTCTTATTATATGAGCAGACTTTCATGGAGAGCTCTAGAAGGCTCAACAAGTGTTTTGCTGCCTCTCCTAAATACACATAATCATGGGTTCTGATGGGGAATTGGACACCATTCGGCCATCTACCCAATATCGGGTGTTATCAGTCACCGAGAGTGGACTTTACTTTGCGACCGACGGGTCTTACATAATGCGTGAACCCTCCCCCAACTTCAGAAGTACAGGTTTGTTCACATGACGCCCTGCAGAGAAAATTCATATTAATGAATTCTGCAGATTGAAGGATGACTGACAAATTTTTCCGATCTCTCGCAGGAGGTTCCAGGGAGGGACCCGAGTTTGATTCCATGCAAGATTTGTACACATTGATTAGTCACTCCACCAAGTCTGAGAACTGTATGAGAACTACGATGCAATTCACCTGGAAACTGCCGAGATTATGTCTTTAACCCTTTCAAGACAATTGACCACATTTTGTGCTTTGGCTCAATAACTTTTGATTCAGAGCTCTAAAAAATATACCAGATGCAGGAGTAGAAAAAGCAAAAATTTCTACACACATTGTGTCCATTTTTGTTGCATGACCATATTGCGTTTGATGCCAGGAATTTCAAAAAGGAGAATAAGCTTCATAATCCTTAAATTGGCAACACATTGAGAGGTTCAAAATCACTATTTTTTATCAAAATTGGCAATTTTTTCAACTTTTCGACTAAGTTTCTAATGATCTATATTGTTTTCAAAGACATTGCATTTTGTTGGAACCATGTAGCACTAAAAGAAAAATATTATTGTTGCCAATTTGAAGAACGAAATGTGATCAATTTAGCCCTTAAATAATTCCTGTCCTGAAAGGGTTAATGTGCTGAATCAATACACTCTTATGTAGAGCTGTAGAGGGCCAATCAAGGTCCATTACTGCCTCTCTTAGTAATCACTGTCTCTGTCATTATTGGAGGTGGGTTTTAGATGCAATGATCTTAGGTGGATTTTGTTGATGTTTCTTTTTCTTTTGTTTTAAAGCTAGCGGAATGATTGTTCATAATCCCAAGATTCATGGAAAAATTGGAAGAGTGAGGGGGCAAAAGAAAAAAGCAAAATCCTCAGACTCAAGGCAACGATTTTTTACAGTCACCATCACATTTAAAAAGACTTTGTGGCATGATTTTCAAGCTCCCTTTCTAGGTACAGATAAGCAGTATACATTTAAGCACTTATATTAGCCCTTGGGAATGTCCCTGTTGTTTATTCATGCTTCCTTTTTGTCTAGACTACTCATCAAAATACTTGCACCATTTTCACCGTGTCTTATATAAGAAAATGTTGATTACAAAACAAAAGTAGGAACTTTGATGTCCTTTCTAATGATACCAAACATTGAAATTTAAATCAGTTTTATGTTTACACAATATTCTAAGAATTAAATGAGTTTGTTTTCTTCCTCTGTATTCTGTTCCTTGTTTCTTTCCTATTTTAAATCTCAAAGGGGAAAAGATCTTGTCTGTTTTCTCAAAAATGTTAATGATATCACGACATGTTTCATAAATTTGTAGATATTTACAATACTGGACCTGTGTTCTGTACATTGATGTCAGTTGACCACCATATATAACCTAGTCTGTTTGTCAGCCAATGATATCTGTACAACAAGAGTTTTTAAAATATAGTAATTTCTCTAGTTTGATATTGTGAAAAAATATATATTACCGATACACTTTAAATAATGATAACTTATTCAATATTCACTCTATAGAAATAACACCACTTTATTTTCAACTTTCAGTGCCCAACAATAATTGCCCTTGATTTATTTTGCCATGAATATCTTTCAAAAAGTTTAAACCAAAAATTTATTACTTCGTAAAGAACAATTAAGGATTTTTTTTCTTTTCAAACCTTGGTTAAAAGAAGTAGCCACGACGAGCTGATGGTCTCCATTATTAAACCATTCCAGCAATTAAAGCACCATCTTGTTGTCCTGCTCTACACCTTACGACATCAATTAGCTTTTTGCCGATGGCATCTAAGGTGGTGTTAATGGGTATGTTTGCGGAGCGTGACAATGTGGCTGTCGCAGTCACTTTCCACTTTTCCAAGGAGAGGAGGCATCTTGAAACAAGTTAAAAAGGGACAATGCAATTGGAATTAAGATGAGGAAAATACTTTATTTTCCATGTGGGTGTCCATTAACTTGGACTTCCTCTGTCTGGATTCAGTGCACACTGAGTCATACAAATTGGTACTGAGTTTGCATCATTTCATTTTAGATGTTACTAAATTCTTTGATTGTAACCTCCCTGTTTAGTCATGTACTCTGTAACTTATTCTCTTATTTAAGTGAAATATTATGATTGTCTCTGAGTGAGACAAGATATATTTGAGTGAGATAAGAGATAAGTTCATGTCTGAGTGCGATAAGAGATATATTCATATCAGAGTGAGATAAGAGATATGTTCATATCTGAGTGAGACAGGGGATATGTTCGTATCTGAGTGCGATAAGAGATATGCTCATATGTGAATGAGATAGGGGATGTATTCTTATCTGAGGGAGATAGAGGATATGTTCTTATCTGAGTGCAATAAGAGATATGCTCATATCTGAGTGCGATAAGAGATGTGTTTATATATGAGTGAGATATGAGATTTGTTTATATTAGAATGAGATAAGAGATGTGTTCATACATGAGTGAGATAGGAGATATGTTCGTATCTGAGTTATATGTGAGATATGCTCCTATATGAGTGCGATAAGAGATATGTTCATATCTGAGGGAGATAAGAGATATGTTCATATCTGAATGAGATAAGAGATATGTTCATATCTGAGTGAGATAAAATATATATTCATGATTATCTGAGTGAGAATGTTCATATTTGAGTGAGATAAGAGATATGTTCATATCTGAATGAGATAAGAGATATGTTGATATCTGAGTAACATAAGAGATATGTTCATATCTGATTAATACAAGAGATATGTTTATATCTGAATGACATAAGAGATGTTCATATTAGAATGGGATAAAAGATGTGTTCATATCTGAGTGAGATAAGAGATATGCTCATATCAGAGTGAGATAAGATATACATGTATATTCATATCTTAATGATGTAAGAGAAGTTTTCCTATCAGAGTGAGATAAGAGAAGTTTTCATATCAGAGTGAGATAAGAGAAATGTTCATATCAGAGTGAGATAAGATATATGTTCATATTTGAGTGCGACAAGAGATATGTTTATAATCTGAGTGAGATATGAGATATGTTCATTTCATTCTGAAATGAGAGATAATTATGTTCTTATAGGAATGGGATGAGAGCTATGTTCATACATGTATGTGCCAAATTGTTTGGTGCTCCATAGACACTTATGAAAAAACTTGACTAAAGCAGCCAGTTACATGTTCTGAAAAGTCATCAAAGGGGGGGGGGGGGGGCTTCAGTAGTTTAGTCAAGAAAATAAACTGTAATCTAAAAAATTGTAAAAGATGAAAAGGAAAACCCTTTTTTCACAATTAAACAAAATCATCATTTGCCCATCTAGGAAGTGCAATGATTTTCAGATAAGCAAAACTTTCATTTTATCTTCTTGTTGATCAGTAGTTTATTTTCCCTAGAACTTTTTAATCATGTTTTGTCATGTTCACATGTATAGACATTACATGGGAATTAAAGGGGAAGTTAATCCTGATATATTAATTTGGTTTTGATTAAAGCAATGAAAAAAAATAATAAGAGAAACACATCAGTGACAGTTTGAGAAAACTGTCACAGCAAACAAAGTTATGAATTTTGAAGTTGGAATCAGTCAAATGTAAATTGGCATCTCTGTAACGTGACTTTCAACCACCATTCCCATTTGCTTTGGATTATAAATTTCCCTTTTCATGGTTGTTGATGTGTGAAGGGGTTGCGCAAAAACATATGTGCAATGTTTATATCTAGGGTAACAGTTTTCATGAGATGAAATAATAATTTATGAATTTTCTAGTATAGCAAATAGGTGCTCAAGAGGTATATTACAGAGTTGCCAATTTGTATTTGATCAATAACAAGTTCAGAGCTCCTTAACTTTTTTAAATGTTATGGGATTTTCATCAAACTTTCATTGATATGTTTTTCTTCTTTTTTTTATTTGTTGTATTTGTTGTATTTATAGTATGTATTATTATTTATTTATTTGATCTATTAATTTTATTTCTTTTTTGTTTTGGCTTTTATCAAAAGTGATATGATATCAGGGTAGGCTTCCCCTGTAACCTTTGTGAATAGATTCAAGGTTTGGATAACAGCATATGTGACCCTCCACCACAAAACGACCAATAAGTCGCAATGGGAGTTTTAGGGTAAACAGCTGAAAAAGGTGGTTTGGGGTGGAAGTTTTGGTTTTAAGTTTTTCGTATTTTCTGAAAGTTCATTTATCAATCTACCATCTGACAAAATTTCAGGTTAAAATATCTTGTTGAAATATGTTTTTACTCTAATTCAAAATGACCATGTTTTCCTGGACATTCAAACTTTGTGTGTCAACTTGCTGGGATTGTACTTCACATTGCTTTTCTGGTATAGCTTAAAAATTATGCACTGTCTGATATTCACAATCTAAAGAAACAAAGAAATATAAGTATTCCCAAGGTATGGAAAGTTTCAACCCAATCCAATTATTACTTTACTGTGTATGCTAGGGAGTTTTGACTCAACTTTTGTGTGACAAACAATTGGACACAGATTAGGCGCTCTGAAATGGTAACTCTTCTTTAAAGCGCGTTTTCTCTATTGTTTTTGTTCATTAGCCTGTCTGACATTGACATTCTTATTGTAATTTACAAGGGGTTGTTTAGTTTATACAAGACAAGTTATATCATTTTAAAGCTTAGAATCTAAGCTTTCAAACTGTGTTGAAATTTTAAAAACCCAAATTTCTGATTTTTCGGTCGTTTTGTGGTGGAGGGTCACATATAATGATAAACACTTGTAATTAGTTGTAATTAGTCTTCTTCTTCTTTTTCTTGTGTCACTACACTTTCCCCAGCCACTGCAAAACACTGGCTCTGGCACGTGGGTTGTAATTGTCAATGGACATCCTGTGAAGTTGTACTAATAAGTAACTTTTTCATTGGCTTCTATCCACCGCTCCACCCTTACCCTCGCTGATACACATGTATGGATATTGTACAGGACAATCTCCTAAAACAATATATAAATATATATAAATTTGTTTTGAAGGAAGAAAGAAATTTGTAGCAGAAAGAAATACTAAGAATTTCCTATATTTAGGGACCATTGTGAAATCAGTTTGTCTGTTATAAAAGAAGGTTATGCAAGTCACCAATGTTTAAGCTACTATTGAAAAGAAATACAACAATATGCCAACACCAAAACATTAGAACTGCTTAAAGATTGAATATATAAGAATATATACTGTTGGTATGTTAGACATTTATTTCATCAAAGAGTTTCTTAGCTGCTTGTTTTTCGCATTGGTAATTAAACCTTTTTTCACAGATTTTCATTTAGCTGTACATGCTTTGAAATGATATTTGACATGAGGCTGCGCCGCCATCCATCTCCAGCCTAACCGCTCACGATGGTGGTCTCCTGCGTTCTAACTTACCTCTTTAGTTTGTCAAGAAAAAAAAAAATTACATATAGGTGATAGGTCTATATATTCTTCATTCTTGTTTCTATTATATTTATTGTATGATGTTATTGTACATGATTTTCTACTTATGTAATACTTATGTAAAAAATTCTTTTATTTTATTTATTAGAATGCAGTAAAACAATAAAATAAAACAAGCAATAAAACAAAACAAAACACTATTAATTATAAAATTCAGAAAGTAGAACTAATATCAAGCTGAAATTGCATATTGTAAATTTGAAGGACTGAGTAAATTTTGTGACACTGCTTGAGTCATTAGAATGTCTCACATATTTTTTGTTGGTGTTATTTTTGTCTTTCCACAGTGAAAAAACCGTATTTTTTTTTATTATTCCCCTTTAACGATGATCCCACACAGAACACTCTTATTTCATGAATGAGTGAGGTTCTAGAGAGCTGCATCTAAAAGTTACATCTCATGAAATAGTGGTGCCTACTGGCTGGCAGCAGGTCTGGGAGACTAAGATTTCATGGTTTATGTGCACAATTCATAGTCTCATGTTTGAATCATGATGAAACACAATCACAAAGAATTTCAAGAAATCCACTCAAGGGCAATTTCAATGTGGGTATTCTTTTTTCCGAAGGTTCATAATTCTGAAAATGAAATAGGGTTCATAATTCCTAACATATGATGCATTTCTCAGAAGGTTCGTTTTCCTGAAGGTTCTTAATTCCGAAAACGAAATAGGTTTCATAATTTTTTTAAATGGAAAAGGGTTCATATTTCGTAAGGTTTGTAATTCAGAAAAGTTTTGTAGGGCTCTACTGCATTTTCGGAATTACAAACCTTCGGAAAGGTTCATGATTCTGAATGTTCGTAATTCCGACAATGAAATACAGTTCATAATTCTGAAAATGAAGAATGGTTCGTAATTTGAAAGGTTTGTAATACCGAAAATGAAGATGGGGTCATTCTAAAGGTTCGTTAATTCCGAAAATGCAATAGAGCCCTACATAACTTTACAGAATTACGCACCCTATTTCATTTTTGTATCGGCTGCATAGCAGAGCGAGACTATATGCGTCACTATTTCAGGGAGCGTTGGCGTCACAATTACTTTCTATGGATTTGAGTTAGGATCACCAAATTCATACCACAGGTAGGCCTACATCTCTTAAAGTTGCAGGTCCAGTTCGAAAATGAGTCGAATCTGACCACGGTCAAAGGTCAAAAGATCAATGAACTTTCTGCAAAATGCACTGCAATCATAATAACTTTCTATGGATTTGAGGTAGAATCACCAAATTCATACCACAGGCGCAGGTCAAGTTTGAAAATGAGTTGAATCTGATTAAGGTCTTCCACATTTTAGTGCAAAAGGTATTACATGTATGTATCAGGATGTGTGTCCATCCATCATTCCATTCGTCCATTTATTCAGTGATCTTGTTTGTTCATTTTTTATTTTCAACAGCATTGGTATTCTCACTTGAGTAAGAGTAAAGTTTTTAAAAATAAAGTATTAACAGCATGCATTGTCTCATTTTCCAGGAATAAAATGTATGTAACATCATCAATATCACTTACTGCAATAAAGCTGCCAGACCAAATTTCACATTCTCATTCGCACAGCGAAATGCAGGCGAGACAACGCTTGGCATTTCCATTGTCATTTTTGGAATTATGAATTCCTTTTCATTTTCGGAATTATGAACCTTCGGATTGTCATTTTAATGTTTGAACGTATTAAAATGTGATGAACAAGGCTATTAAAATTGCCTTAGGTTGTTTTTTTTTTTTAAATCTTTGCGATTGTGTCGTGATTAGATTTTACTTATGTATCCCATATTATATATTTCCTAACCTCCCAGTCGGGAAATCATTCCTTCAATGTATTGTTTTGTTTTTATTTTTTTACAGGCATTGCGCAGTTGTGAAAAAACCATAAACCCCATCTATGTGTCTGTCGGGCATCGAATCTCAGTAGAGACCGCTACCGTCTTGGTTCAAGTGTGCTGTCAGTATCGGATCCCTGAGCCAGTGAGACAGGCAAGTACTTCTATCTTTAATGAATAAACCCCCCAGTGTGTGGCATTGGAAGGGCAGCCAGGTGTTAATACCATCAATGAATAATGGTGGTTTTTCTTCTTTGAATTGTAGAAAACGGCCATTTTTATAATTTCATTTATGGGGTTAGTGGGTTAAGAGGTGGCGATATAAGTTCATCCGAGCCCTGAATTGCCTTGGACATTAAGGACAAGGTCACAGAGTGCAAGGGTTGAGATTTGGGAGTCTGTTGCTTGTCTTGAGCTTTCCTTGATGATCGCTTGGTCTCGGCTGCTTTGATTCAGTACTCTTCAAAGGAAGTTGCTTCCTTGGTAATCTCCCCATCCCCCCTTAACTCAGTTTTACATGATATGAGTTAATATCCCTGTTGCTCTCACCAAATCAAGGATAATAGTCATAATAAAAATTCTATAGTGCTAGTATCTGCCAACTTTGGTGCTCATGGTGCTTCCTCCAATATTATAATACATATATCGGTTACACTCTCTAGGTGCACTGCTCATGGTATTTACAGCTAAATATCAAGCAAAGCAGTGTTTGATCAGTCAGGTCAAAAGTAAAGTTACATAAAAAGTCTATTAGAAAATATCATAGGGTACTCCATTAATGTTGGCATTTCATTGTTAGTTTTTATTATCATTATCATCTCTGTTCTTTTCTGGGCGAAGGGGGGGGGGGTCACATCCTTGAGATACCGTGTGCGTTACTACAACCAATTTGTGTTCACTAGTTTTGATGAATGTGATAAATCATTCAGATTGCTTTTGCACCATGGCAGTCACTAGGTGTTACACATGGCCGAAAGCAATCATCGTTGAAGTCACTTGACACTGGAGATAATGTGAAGTAATGGTAGGATGATCACATAGTGATGAATTCTTAGGCTATTGCTCTGCGGTCATTGTCCTACAGAATTCTTGACTTTGACCCTGGACAAAACGATACCTGACCCTTACCCTATCTCTAAACCTAACCTAAAACCCATTTGCAACCCTAATCATATTATATCTTTGACCAAATAAAACTGAGAGCAATTGTTGCAAGAGCATATCATCTCTTTGGAGCCAGAAGGACGTTAAGTCATATACTTTAAACATAGAGTTAACGCTCTTCTGGTTCCAAACAGACGATATGTTAAAGCACCAGTTGTTTTAGTGAAAATAGCTTCTAACCATATATAGTCATTATCAGGTTTACAGAACAGCGCTATTCAGGTGACCTTTCCTCTCCTATCATTTTATTATTAAAGTGCTATTTGGAAGGTGTGACTTCATTACTGACTTGGTATAAAACAACGTCATCATCAACGTTTACTGTTGTTAAAATGAAATAAACAACTCTATTATTCCATCTTGTAACCTGCTGGAAATTTTTCTTTCTCAGTCACTTATTTTTTTTTTTTATGAGTGGATTTAGATCTTTAGAAAAGAGGGTGTATGAACTTATAAAATGGCAGAATACCATTGCAGTACCAAGAATAAATATATATTAGAGTAGCTTAGCTGTGGAAAGGTATAAAAGAGCTCTGGAAAACTTTTAAGGAAAAAAAAGGAAAAGAAATAAAAAGAACTCTGCTAAAAGAACAGAAATTACAGAATTCATTAGAAATGCCACAAAGAAATATCACCATTGCTACAGAAAAAACCAGAACTAATGTTACCCCTAATAAAATACATTGCATTTAAAATAAAGATAATTTAATCTCATGGTAGATTTAGTTAAGAAAGAATAGGAGAACCTGGGCATCCTTCTTTCATGGTAAACATTGATAGATAGTGACAGTGATTTATCTCCAGATAATTCTTAAGGTGGGTTTTCACGGGGCACACGAACGATTTGTGATGGATGCGAATGCTAAAAAAATGGCAAAGTTCAACATTCAAAGAGGTTTTTCTCTGTATGTTTCACAACAGTGTATGTCTTGTGTAGCATTGCCGACCTATGGCCAGTTCACATGGACATGAAGAACACGTGACTAAAATGCGAACAACATGAGAAATGATCAAACAAACTTTGCTGCTTTCGCGAGACATTCTCCAAACTGTCGGAATCTGTTTGGGGTTTCACGAAGTTTTTGAGAACATCATGCATGTCGTGAGTAGGTCATGCACATAATGACGAAGCTTTTCAGACATTTTTGAGAGCATATCACGAGCAAATCACGAGCAAATCACAACCCGGGATGCTGGAAACGTTCGCAAGAAATTTCAGACTTTTAAAAAATTCCTGCCGAACTAAAGACGATTCCTGCGAACAATTGACTACACTTCCGGATCCCCGCGCATGTTTTTCAAACTTTTGGAGCCTAAAATATGAATGTTGGACTTTGCCATTTTTTTGACATTCGCATCCTTCACGAATCGTTAGCATGCCCCGTAAAAACCCACCTTTAGCAGTACAGCGTCTCCTTTAAGTGATGTTATTGCTTTATCTTTTGATCCAGAGAGCTATGAATTGCACATAATATATGAACAAAAATCACTGAAAGTTTTGAGTACATTTCTTACGCTCTGCATTGTGCTGTTCATGAATAGGAACGGTTTGATTGGAAATAAACATTAAAGTCTCTAAAATCGGCAACAAGGAATGGAATTTAAAATTGTCTAAAGTGGTATTTTTTTTGTATTGCTTTGTAATTTCAAATTAATTCACTTGATATACATTTAAATGTTTATTAAACTATGTTTATAGACAGAAAGATGAGAATAACTGGTGCCAATTTAAGGAGGCAAGGCTGATTCAGGTAGATCTTCAAAAACTGTTATGGGATAAGACGAGGATCTGAGAGACTTGAGAATAGAAAAGAAAAACAAACCTCAGCATGACAGTTTAAGAGCTGCGATATCTAACGTTGGATTTCTCATGAGATGTAGGGCTTTTGAAGATCAAGAAAATGGTAAAATTATTCATGTTTTCGGTGTAATGGAAAAGATCGACTGAATGTTGTAGACACTTGCATAATTCAAAGATGACAATCCTATTTTCATTATTGATTCTTTATACAGAAAGAAAGTGTTTCTGTTGGCACAAAAAGTTTCTGAATTTTCTCACAAACTGTTTTGATCTCTTTACAAAAAATTATATCAAAGATTTATTTGTTTATGATATAGATGTCAAAGAAATTTGTGTGGATAAATTGATAGTTGTATGAAAGGTTTTTTTTTTAAGGCACATTGATGTTGATCAATTCTATTCGTACACAAATATGGATGGATCATCTTATCCTGCCAGAAACTGCATTATTGTAGAGGAATTTTCTGAGCTCCTAAACTTAATAGAGAAGTGAATGAAATTATAGTTCCCATCTGACGTTAATGCCCAAATTTATTTGACCTTTATCTGTTTATGTTAAAGATATCAATGAAATTTCTATGGACAATAATATGAAATAGCAAAAGAGATATTGATGTAAAATATCTTTGAACTTGAATTCATTAAACCTCTTTCTGCTCTATCGTACTTTGAATATGGATCATCTTCTGCATGAGTGGATCCAGGTCTCTGTAAAAAGAGGGGGGTCACATGTTTGACAAAAAAAAAAAGAATCTTTATATTTTGTGCACATAAGGAATGCCAGAGTGGTTTAAAAGTGGAGTTTGCAAGTCATCTGTTTCCCGCCCCCCTAAAATCCACCAGTGATCTTTAAAACAAGAAACAAGCATTATTGCAGCGGGGTTTAGAGGTAATTCGTACTTCTTGAAATGGGTAGAGAAATGAATGAAATTCTAAAGTGTTTAAATTTTCTGGAATGGAAGGTAAAGTGCCGTTATCCCTTGTGAGACAGTTTCATTATCGCTTCTTGGGGTTGTTATTGAATATACTTGGATCACTTATTATGTGGGTGTACAAAGATGTACTGAAAAGTTGGTGCTTTAAGCACATACTGTTTATTTTGAGCTTCTTTCCAAGAATTTGATTTTGAATTTAAAAAAAAAAACTGTCTAGTAATGAGGAGGTTTGATTTAGCTTGTATGCCATTAAAGGTTAACATTATTTAAAAACCTTACCCCGACATCATAATGGAATACAAATTTATAGTGTGTTACAATTTCTGGATGTAATGGGAAAAATGGAATTTTCTTGTGGAAAATTCATGTATTCACGTTAATGCTATTCCAGTTAGAGTTGGCATTAATCTGGACAAAAATGCCCTTAATGTGATTTAGAGAAAATTGGACGAAGATGTTCTTTTAGTTAAAGGGAAGCTTGAGTTCTGGGAAAGGTAAAAAATAATTTGTGAGCATTCTCATTCTTTTTATGTTAGTTTAGAAGATTATCATAGTAGGTATATCCCCTAAAAAGGATTGGCAAAATTGGCAATGTGGTGAGTCAATTGTGACATTTTTGTGGACAACTCTCCCATTTGTCGTACACAAAAATATCATTAATTTGCGGTTTTCTTCGAGGCGCTTTTACCCTTGGGGCTGTACTCAAAATATATTGGAGATAGCATATTGTTATAGGTCCTCATGTACAAAAAGATCCTACTGAGTAATGCATTTTGAAAAAATTGACATTTTAGTCATTTTGTGTGTTGGAGCGAATGGGGGAGTTGTCCACAGCTACATCACAGGGACATTACCTATTCGGCCAATTTGAAATTCCCATATGCATAGTGATTACAACTTTCAAAAATTCATAACTTTCTTATTGCTTGTCCGATTTCAAACTTTCACCAATCTGCTTCTCTGATTTTTCCTCTTTCTTTCAAAGCAACTTGCTGTTAAGGTTGGATTTCCCTTTAAAATAATTGCCCGCCGTCTGTTGGGGGTACCTAAGACTGGTACTTAAAAATTCAAAATGAGAGACTTCTGCTACAAGATAAATACTAAAAAATTATAGGTATAAATCAACTGCTTTTCAGGATGTTGGTCACACACATGTGACTGAGAATGGCCCTACATGTATGAAGTAATTTAAGTACCGTAACATACTCTACCATTTCAATAAATTCCCAATGCCATCAGTTCCAATACTGCATTGCGATTGGATATACATGGACTTTACTCATCCCATTCTTTGGGTATCTATGTTTGTGTTATGTATATTCTTTTTCAGTCTTGTTTCAATGCTTTTAGTGGGAATCAAGAAATGACTAGCATCCAATTATTCAAAATCCACTCCATGCTTTTTTCCTGTTACATGGTATTTTATGAAAGCATGAGAGAAATTGTATTAAAGAATCACTTCAGGATTTCAAGATGAAGGTCTCTTAAATTAAATGGAAAAGGAAGTAATTTTACTTGTTTACTTACCATCCAGCTTATTAGAAACTGTCCAATCTCATTGATGATAACATTTGAGATTTTTGCATGTACATGTATCTTGTTAGAAAGTCTTTTTTATTTAATCTTGATTTTTTGAAGGTTAACAATATTCATTTTAGAAAATAGAGTGTCTTCTCTTGACCACTTTTACGTGATTTACAAAACTTCTTTACCATGAAACTTCTGGAGTTCAGACAGGTCACTATGTGATGCATAGAGTATTTCCAAATAACAAAGCCAGTAGGGTAAAACAAATGATAGAAAAAATAATTGTTGTCTAGGTTTTGAAGACTAATAACTCCTGATTTGCAGCAAACTTTGCTAAGAAACTCATCTCTGCATAAATGGATTGCATTATAGTACGTAGTGAAATACAAGCCAATTGTATGTAGTGAAATGTAAGCCGATTACCTCAAATGTTCTCACAAGAATGTCTCAAGATAGTCTCATTGCAATTTGAGAATATGCCAGTTTGTGGTGAGCATGACATCTTATCTCATAATTCTCTTTTGTTCCTCACAATCTGAAGTATATTAGTCTAAGCTCTTTTCTACATTTAGTCTTTGGAAAGTAAACAGATTTCTATTTTCCCCATTTCTTAAAATTGTGTCATTTCTGATGGTTGTATGTTTGTTTGGAGAGCATTCATGATTTCAGGGCCTTTAAAACTGTAGCAGAAACTTGATTTGCTGGTTCAGTTTAGCTGTATTGACTGGGTATGCTGTTGCAATAGATACCTGCCGGTGAGGCCTTGGGGTGCAGACTGAATTTTGGTGGTTATTTTCAAGCTGGTTATCACTGAAGATAAGATGTGTAAATTCGTGAAGCCAAATGCAGTGCAGGAACAAAAAAGTTACATTTCATTTTTAAGATTATGGGTATACATGAACTGTGCAAAGTGAGTAACACATGGTGACACAGACAGTATCAGAGTTATCACTCATAGCATGAAAATGTGAAAATCAAGATATATAAACTAGAACTGCAATCGTATTAGAACAATGTGCATGCATTGACGTCTGTATTTTGTATTTCTTGAACAGTTAAATAAATAGCAACTCATGGACTATCTATAGCAATTTGTTTGAAGTCTGTAGCATCTAGAATAGTGGAGATAGGCAAGCCGAACGAAAGGCACGAAAAACGGACAAAATGGCGCCTGGACGGTCATGCATGAATGATTTTGGAAAACGAAGAGGTCTGTGACATAAGCGGGATGCCAAGGAAGATGCAGACGAAATTTGAAACGAAATGGACAAGGGGAAAGGACCTAGACAGTGATCACAAGCACTACATGCAAAACCAATGGGCCCTTATAGCACGCCATAGTTCCGTCGGTAGTGGCATCTATGCAGGCTATAAAATTGCGTTTAAAACGAAGCGCTTGATAGATTTTTAAAATCCGGCTTCGAGAGTCTCTTCATTTTGCCTCGAAGAATGTACCTGCCAAATTTCAAGAAAAAGTTGGGCCAAAGTTGGGAAACCGTTTTGCTCCATAGACAATACGTGTAATGCATGTGCAGGATCCGTATAATGACCTGACTTCAATCGCGATTTACTGAAAATATTCTGTGAGACCATATATCGTTTTTTGTATCCCTGAGGAGGAAATTTCATTGCGGTCACTGTGAGCCGACTGCGACTAGCGCACCATTTAAAATAAACATATTATGCAATATTATGTAATGCATAGTAAATTGAGTTATTTCGTAATAACTTCGCGATGACGTCAGCTGTTTTTACTAAATTTACCTGACAGTTGTCAAATACATAAATACACATAGCCACCAAATTTCAAAGACGTAGGTTAAAGGTTTGCAAATTGAAAGCAAGTTGAAGTTATTTTGGCATTTATGTAAATATTGTGATTTTCAAGTGCAATTTTCTCAAAGTCGGTCAGTGATAAAGTGTATATTTTTTTATTTGGCTAAAAAGGGATTATCTTGAAGTATCTAAATCCAAAAAAGTGTACGGGTTTACCCAGGTATGACGAAGATATGGCCACATGAAGAGAGCCGTTTTGAAAACTTTAGAGGGCGCTGTTTATATAATGCATTATCAGAAATGCATGAAATTTGGCAGAAATGTGTGCAACGACAATATTTGGGACAAAAATGAATTGATATGAGAAAGTAATAGGAATTTTTAATATTCGGGAGTGAATATTTCAAGAAATTTAGCGTCTTTCAATATGGCCGATTTCGGACTTAAATTTACAGTGTGAAGATGGAATTTTTTGTATTAAATTTTTTATTATAATGTAAAGAGCAACTCTTGGACTATCTAGAGCAATTTGTTAGAAGTCTGTAGGATGTTGGATAGTGGAGATAGGCAAGGAGAACGAAAGGCATGAAAATGGCCCCAAAACGAACAAAATGGTGCCTGGATGGTCATGCATGAGTGATTTTGGAAAACGAAGAGTTCAGTGACCTAGAAGGGATGCCAAGGAACATGCATACGAAATCTGAAATGAAATGAACTTCAGGAAAGTACCTAGAGAGTGATCACAAACACTATGTGTAAAACAAATGGGACTGGGGGGAAGAAGAAGAAAAAGAATTGGAAGAACACGAACGAGAACTGTGCATTGACGTCATGATGTCAATGCAATTAACCAAGGGGGGTACTAGGCAAGCTTGCCTAGTACCTCCTTGGGTTAACAGAAAGAAAAAAGTGTCTGAAATAATTCAAAGGCTCATTTTAACTTTTCTTGTACTCAGACATAAGGCCAAATCTTGCTTATGATTCTACATTCAGTGAGGGTTCAAATTATAAATAGCTTTTTAATTTTATCAGATAGCCAGTTAACTTCCATTATGAAGTGCATTGCAAATATTATTGGTAAATTTCTGATTTTTGAGTGACATCATATTCCACTGGTTTATTCTTTTTTTAAACGTTCACATTTACTCCTTAGATTCCTTTTCGGTTCAAATTTCATTCCCATTTTTGTGTCTGCTGGATTATCCTAAAAGGTAAATTGTTTTTCAATGGCAAGTATCAAAAATGAGAAATTATGGTGAGATCATGTTTATGCAAGGTTGGTGTTATGGGAAGGGGCAGTGGACGTTTGGAACCTTATGATTTCACAAACATGTCCCCCCCCCCCCCCAAAAAAAAAAAAAAAAAAGATAAAAAAGAAATAACTAAATAAAATAAAATAAAATAATGCTGTAAAAAAAATGTAACACTTTTTTCCCCTTTTCTCATCTTTTTTTTTAATGTGATTGTTTTCTCTTGTCAGGGATTTTGAGACCTGTGAACCACAAGCAAATACTGTGGTGCCACTCCTGTGTTTGTATTCTTGATTTGCTTTTTAAATATACTGCATAAAGTATCCTAGATGAGAGCTAACACTCACGCATAAATTATGTTGTGGCCTCTAATTATTTTCCTTTTTGTCAACTTGAGAATTAAGAACCTGTAACTGAATAAAATTGAACTTTCTTATTCTTTTTGAAAAACTGAAATCAAAGAAAACTGTCAGATTGATCATAAGGGCTACCAGTACTCTTAAATGGTTTATCTGTTCTAAGAATTCCAATTACATGTACGTCTTTAAAGGGAAGGTCCATCCTGATTACAAGTTGGTTTTCAAAGAAGCAGAAAAATTCAAGAAACAGATCTGTGACGGTTTGAGAAGAATACGATTAGAAATAAGAAAGCTATAAATTTGCAACTCGGTGACGTATCTGGGGAACTCCTCTCCCATTTGCCCTGTACCCCAAAAATCCTTAATGTCCATTTTCTCTAGAGAAAATATTCAGTCATACATGCACCTTAGATATAATCATTGCTCATATGTTTTTGCACAAAACCTGTGTGAAACAAATCTATTCCCTCATCAAAAACTAAGAAAATGGAATTTGTGAGATTTTATGTACTGAGCAAATGGGAGAGGAGCTGGCAAGATACATCATGGAGTTGCCAATTTGTGTTTAATTGATTACAGCTTCAAAAATTCATAACTTTCTTACTTCTCTTCAGATTTTGCTCAAACTTTCACTAATTTGTTTCTCTCATTTTTCTACTTTTATTCAAATCAACTGAATAATTATCAGGATGGGCTTTCCCTTTAAGTCTCACTTTTCCGAAGATATAATGAATGCTTGTACATGTAGATATTTTAAGCTGCTTGTCTAATGTAGATGGCAATATAGATTTTAGGTGTTTCCAAGAAGCCATTAGATCTTGGTTGAGCTTTATCTTGGGTGGATGAATTGATGTAGGATTTTGTCAAGTTTTTATGCGTTTTAGGAAAGAATGATTTTGAATGGCGAATAGATGGGTTCAAAAAGGCAGTGGGATTATTCCTAATGACTTTTCCATGTCCTTGATATTACTTTTGATGAATCACAAATTAGGAAATGCATGTACATGTATTTTGGGATTAAATTGTTTTTCTAAAGATGGCAATTTGGGGAAGGAAATTTTGTTTCCTTGTTAATATTTATTGACACTCGTAATCTTTGATGGATAAACAATTTTCATGTAGTGTGCCATGGACGGCCAACATTTTTGTTTTGTCATTTGAAATTCTTGGGATATCATAACATAGTTGGAACTTTATGACTTATTTGTTTTTATTAAAGAATAGTAGGAAATGGCAACAATAACAACAATAACAACTTAAAAGAAAAAAGACTGTTCTTGGAGCATCATCGCGGAGGCATCATTTTTCAGCAAATGGGTTTGTTTTATTGCTTAGAAATACTTCTCAATGTTTTTTCCTATGTTTCATTATCTAATGAAAAAAAATATGTGCTTGATATCTACAATTTCGTAGATAAGTATTTGAATGTCAAGGGAAAAGACTTGTCATTTTCTCTTTCAGATTCAAAATTATGGATCATTGTATATGCTTTGTCTTGTCTTGTAAATGAATGAGTAATCATTTATCAAATAAAGTTTGGTTGTCACAGACCCTTCTTGGGGCAGATCTAGGGGGTCAAGGGAGTCCTCCCTTTTTTGCTCTTCATGGGATTTTTGTGTATTGGACCCATTTTTTTGCTTCCTTGTGAGATATGTTTTAGTGTTTAAGTCAACACCCCAAAAGCTGATGACCAGTTTCTTCTTTTTTTGCTTGTCAAATTTTTTTTGGAATTATACCCACTCTTTTACATAATCCTAGAGGCGCCCCTGTTTAGTGCCCATTTTGTTTTGTTTTGTTTTGTTAAATTTACTCTATGTAAAAGAAGTGGAGCATTAGGTGGATCACTGTAAACTTCAGGCTGATTGTATGAATACATTGCATTGTTCAAGATCAAACTAACCACCCATGCATATTTAAAGATGAGTTGAGTTCTGGTCATGCGATTACATTGTAAAAGAAACTGTCTCAAAGCAATTGAGAAAGGTTGATTATGTCTACATAAGAATTGGTGTATACTTTGAGGTTTTGGAATCTTCAAAATGATAAGAAATTGACCCAATCTCACTGAAAAGCACAAGTACTGTACACAAAAATGGATATATGGGACTGTACACACATTGTGGCATGAATGTTCGATCCAAACTATTCAGCTATTTATTGCCATATTTTGAATATGAGGGCATTTGAAGAGCAGTCCTTTTCAGGGGACATTTCTACTAGGATGTTCTTTCAAACTGACATAAAAAGAATGAAAAGGCTCACAAATTATTTTTCACCTTTCCCTGAACCTGACCTTCCCTTTAAAGAAGGAGGTCTTGAGAAGAGTGTCTGTTGAATCCCTCCTCAGGGGATGTCTGGTGAGCTGATGGGGGCTCTACTTGAAGGGGGTCATCTTACAGCCATGGACGTTTGTGAAAAGCAAATTAAGATACATGACAAATGAAAGGTCAGCTGTGTGAATTGAAAAGATTTTTAGCACATCTGAACCTCTTGCAGTGCAGCGGAATATATTTCTTTAATTTCTGTGTGTTATTTTCTTCTTCTTCTTTTTTTTTTAAAAGAAAAGGAAGTGTTGGGACTGTTCTTATTAAATTTCTGAAAATATATTTTGGCAATTTCCAAGATTGTCATGTGATGTCCTTTAATGTATTTCATCTATATTAAAGTTGTTTTCTAAAGCACCTCAGGAGTAGGCTAAATTGAAATATTTGCAGATTTAATATTCAATGAAAATATTCCATTGGTCATTTTTTGTTCTAAATGCTTTTAATGAATGTTTTGTCAGTTCTCCCATGATGTTAAATAGTACCTTCAAACGGGTGAGAAAGAAAAACAAAACAAAACAAAGTAAAATCAAGAAAAATCAAATACGTTCTCTGGTCAATGCTCTGAAAAGTGAACATTTCCTTTTACTTTGATTCACTCAGATGGTTCTAACTGGATGAATTGGTTCTTAGAGATGAAATTGAAGAGTGCATCCTTTTATTTTCCATGTGCTTGTCATCATTCCAAGAGGAAACAATATAATAGGATAAAATCTAAGTGCTACTGATCATCAACTTCCACTTATACATGTACTCTGCTGAATTCATGCTTTTCTTCTTCTTTACCTGATAGATGTCATAGATTATTACCAGAAATTGTTTTATTGAGACATTTTCTCTTTCTAAAATCAAGTGATCACTGACATGACTCCCCAGGGGAGTGTAAACAAAGAGAAAATAAAAAGTGAAAAAACACTCTTTTGTTTTTAAAGAGCACACTATGATAAATCGATATTCACTCCTAAACAAGTGATTGCTGAAGTGACTCCCAGGGAGTGAAAATAGTGTGAAAAACTCACCCTTTTTTTATTGAGAGAGTATTCCAGGTAGTTTTTAAAGTGGTACAAACACCTTACAAATATCCCTGTGATAAAAACCGGTTGGTTGCACTGTTCACTTATGATGTTGTAGGGCCAAAAAAAAAAAAAAAATTGTGCTGACTATGTACTCTACATCTCATTTTCCTTTGCCATTTAGGGCATTTGTGAGGTGGTTTGAGAAATAAGAAAGAATCTGTGTAGGTGTTCTTGACTTGAATTGAAAAAGAAAATTCTCTCTTATTTGGAATAGCAATAATGCCTGTCTAAATCATGCTACTGTGAGATCTGTATCTACAGACTGGTGCAGGGAGACAAGAAAAGAGGTCTTTATGAGCAGGTGGTCTTTATTTACGGGTTCCTTTAAAGCAGATTTCAATAGCTACATTCATACGGGACTTGTGGTTTTGAAACTTTAAGTTAGCGAAACTTTAAGTTACAAAACCACGACTTCCTAACCGCAACGAGGGTTCACACAAGCCTGAAACAACGAGCTGAAACTACAAGCCGAGCGATCTTTGTGGTTAACCCGGGAAGTAAATACTGCCGATTGTGTGTACAGTACACATACAGATCCTGTGTTCATAATTCGCACGAAGGGTATGACCCAGAAATTTAACATGAACA
Organism: Heliocidaris tuberculata; assembly: GCA_025618425.1. Lineage (NCBI taxonomy): Eukaryota > Metazoa > Echinodermata > Echinoidea > Camarodonta > Echinometridae > Heliocidaris > Heliocidaris tuberculata. Next base: position 46,053,495 of record CM046836.1, read on the forward strand.
GCGAGGTCGACCTTAACCACAAGCTTGCGAAACTTAAAGTTTATTTCGTTCACATGGGCCGTAACTATGATGGAGAACCCTCTGCTGCTCGTGGTTTCGGCCTTAACCATGAACTCACTTGTGGTTCTAGAACTACAAGGAAACTTAAAGTTTCAAAACCACAAGTCCGTTCATACGGGCTGAAACTACAAGATAACTACAAGTTAACTTAAAGTTTTGAAACTACAAGCGAAACTTAAGGTTTAGCTCCCATTGTGTGAACGTGACTAATGAGAAACACAATACAAGGGAAACAAAAAAAATGTGGTATTTCTAGACAGGTGTTCCTTAAAGCAGGTTTGACTGTAGTAATGGAGTCGTTTTGCTAATGACGGAAAGTACTCTACGTGAATGTCACTTGAAAATCTATTGCCTTTATATCTCAAGAAGCTGGCGAGCAACAGCATGGGATAAAATGTTAGCTGCCAGAAGAAGGTCCTTGTGGGGGATTTGAAAACTCTTTCTGATATATTTGCAAACCATTTTAGACACTATTCCACTATTTACCTCAGTGATAGTAGTACTAAATCATCATTCATCACTCCTGATGGAGGCTCTAATGTGCCATTTGTTGTTGAGGGTCTCGTAATCGTGACTGAGTTCAAGAGGTGGTTTATTTTTCAACCTGGATGTGATCGAAAAGGTCTTTTTCAAAAAAGAGGGGAAAACGCCATAGACAGTATTTTATATCAAGAAACTGTATATTGTTATGGAAATAGATATCATTACTGAATAGTAGTAAGTCAAGAAATTGCCTTGATTTAGTATCAATGACTTTACTAAAGTAGACAACACTTATTTGAGTAGACAACACTTGAACAAAATGAGTGCAAGTTGATTATACTTTTAGAATTTATCTAAATAATCCAAATAGAGTAGTAGAATAAAACAGATGTACTGTGCATTCAGATGTGTAGACATAAAAGAAAAACAAATGTGTAGTGAATTTGATTGGTTAAAGAAATTTTCTGGAAATTAGTTTATCATTTCTTACGAATAAGAGACTTCTATCCTTTGTTTGCTCTCACTTTTGCCACAAGTGGAAAGCTGATTTAGAGCAGAAAAGGTTGTGATTTGATCTGTAGTGGATGCATTAAGTAATACCCAGAAGGGTATTGTCACTACATCAGTTCTTGCCAAATAGATGATGAAGTAAGGCCATTCATCCTTGTGATGAGGTGGATAATGAGATGGGATCACCAATCTGTAGGGGATAGTTGGATGGGGTTTTGAGGTTGATATCTAAATGAGGTGTGGTAAAGTTTGGCTTTTTGAAAGCTGTTGTTGGTTTTGATGAACACAGCTTCCCTTTCAACTTCATTATTGCACTGATTTTATCTATCGTAATTACATCATAGTTGCTCAAGTACAACCAAAGATATCATTGCCATTAGTTGGAATTGGGGAAGCATTGTGGAATAGTAGGTTGTTGTTGTTTTTTTTTTCTGTCTCTCTTTCTCTCTTCTGAGACTGCTCTTAGACAGTGCAGCACCCAGAGGAGAGAAACAGATATGGAATCACAAGATATAGAGGGGAAAACAGAGAGATTGAGAGAGTGAAGCAACAAAGTATACAAGACAAGTAAACAAGATGAGAGAGTAGGATAACGGGTTAAAATCCAGGACCAGTATTCAATTCACCTGCATTAAGTGAGCATTTTACTTAGCACTTACATCACATCTAAATATTATCTAAATATTATCTAAATATTTTACCTTGGCAAGCAGACTTTGAGTCAAAATACTATGTGATAGCCATTGGTTATGATGTCACATAGCCAGTCCAAAATTATGTGCCGTAAATGCATCAAATTAAATGCGTGCTTATATAATTTGTTTGTATGCAGCTAGAATGACCTGCGTACTATGAAAGCAAATTCATGCCAGTTAGTAATTGGCTTAAAGGGAAATTCCAGCCTGGTATTAAAAGTTGATTCGAATAAAAGAAGAAAAATGAGAGAAACCAATAAGTGAAAGTTTGAGCAAAATCCCCTAAAAAATAAGAAAGTTATGAATTTTTGAAGTTGTAATCAATCAAACACAAATTGGCAATTCCGTGATGTATCTTGAGAGCTCCTCTCCCATTTGCTCAGTACATAAAATCTCACAAATTTCATTTCCTTAGTTTTTGATGAAGGAATAGATTTCCTATGGAGCTGTCTTAGACTTCAGGTTAAATACGTAGACAAAAGATCCAGTTGAATACCAAAGTTTCTTATGTAATTTACCTTAGCTGAAAACAAGTAAAATACTCATATTTCATATGTTACTTTACCCGTTGACTGCCGAATTCTCTCATTCCTATAGGCTTAATACAGAGATCACTCGGTTCCTGTATGTAATGGGTTAAGTATTGGATTGAATAAGGGCCCAGAGCACTGTTTCATAAAACTTGTTATCAATAACAACTGCCCCATTTCTATGACAAATTTGCTCTCAGCCAATCAGATTCAAGGATTTCAGTAGCTTATAACAATTATTGTAACATGTTATTGATAACAAGTTTCATGAAACGGGGGCCCAGAAGTTTGAAAGGTGATGTGGATTGGATTACAAGGAAGAGATGGATATACAGGAAGTTTGAGATATGATTGAATGAGTTTGTTTTCTTTTAATGCCAGAGGCAAAGTAAAGACATGGGATTAGTAATGCATTGTACATATTCCTGCATCACAAGTATGTCCTGCAACGGCCCCCGGCAAATTGGCACCGAAGTTATCCCTAGAACTATGACTGGCAGCCGCAAATTGAGTCTAAGTTTCGTTGTGAATGAGAAGGAAATGAGATGCAGAAGGAATAAAAAGAGAGTGATTAGAGTGACACATGCATCCTGTGTGGATCAAAGGGAAAGTCCACCCTGATATCAAGTTGGTTTAGAAAAGAAGCAGAAAAAATATAGAAACAAATCAATGAAAGTTTGCGCAAAATCAGATAAGAAATAAGAAAGTTATGAATTTTTAAATTGTTATTAATCAAGCACGAATTGGCAGCTCTGTGATGTATCTTGCGAGCTCCTCTCCCGTTTACCCTGTACTTTGAATCATAAATTGCCATTTTTTTCTAAAGAAAATATCAAATCATACATGCGCCCTAGATAAAACCATTCCGGAAATGCTTTTACACAAAACCTGTATGAAACAAATGTATTCCTTCATCAACAACTAAGAAAATGAAAATTTATGACATTTTCTGCACAGACCAAATGGGAGAGGAGCTCGCAAGATAAGTCACAGAGTTGCCAGTTTGTGCTTGATTGATTACAACTTTAAAAATTCATAACTTTCCTATTTCTTATCGGAATTTGCTCAAATTTCAACTAATCTTTTTCTCAAATTTTCTTGCTTATATTCAAATCAACCAAATACTAGGGTGGACGTCCCCTTTAAGAATAGTAATTAACACATTTATAGAAAACCCATGTATTCACTTTTAAAAAAATGCATTCCATTATTTAAAGGGCAATCCAACCTTGGTAACAAGATGATTTGTGTGAAAGCAGAAAAATAAGAAAAACAGGGTGGTGAAAGTTTGAAAGAAATCGGACAAGGAATAAGAAAGTTATGGATATTTGAAAAATGAGATCACTACATCTATGCGAATCTTAAATTGGCAATTTGGTGAGTCGATTGTGACATACTTGTGGACAACTCTCCCGTTAGTCGTACACAAAAATATCATTAATTTGCGGTTTTCTTCGAGGTGCTTTTACCCTCGGGGCAGTACTCAAAATATATTGGAGATAGCATATTGTATAGGTCCTCATGAAAGAAAAAGATCCTACCGAGTAATACTTTTTGAAAAAAGTGACATTTTAGTCATTTTGTGTGTTGGAGTGAATGTGGGAGTCGTCCACAGCTACATCACAGTAACATTACCTGTTCGGCCAATTTGAAATTCCCATATGTATTGTGATATCTGTTTCTCTGATTTTTCCTCTTTCTTTCAAAGCAACTTGTTTGGAATTCCTTTTAAAAACTTTTATCCTCATCATTCTATTTAGTTCATCAGACTTTAGTTACAGGGCAGGGAATGGGTATATGTGAGGCATATTGTTCTGGAGATGAAATGGATACGTATTATATGAACCAGAATTTTTGTCTTTCTTTCAATTTAGAATATTAATCCTGGGAATGTCACAGTTTCCTGATGAAACCAGTGCATTTTTTACATTTTTTTAAGGCATTTCATGACTTGTTCTTTTACATAGCTTTACTGCATGAAATCCACCAGTGACAGAATGGCTGAAGAAACATAATCTGTTTTGTCTTTCTAACACATTTGGGTCAGGATTTAGAGCATGAAAGGCCATTAATCAAGCTCTCACTGAAGAGAAAGCATGTGCAGATTGTGATAGTGAAAATTCATTTTCACCATCCTTTGTCGGTGTTGTTATTGGGGGCTACCTCTGTCAGGTACGGTGGGAGCACTAATTTATTTTCTTTGGCTGTTTTGTATACAATATGAATCCTTATTTGTTGGAAAGTGCATTTCTTATTAGAATGTATGACCTGATTGTGTAAAGCTGTTGTTTTGCTAGCCTAGGAGTCTGTACTATACCTCTCCATCGTCTCTTTTGATGTCGTCTGTTGAGAGCCAAAAGGGCGTTAACTTGTATTCTTTAACACAGAGTTAACGGCCTTCTGGCTTCAAACAGACAATGTTTCTTGTTCTGAAAATCACTCACTGTGCGTGGTGAATGACCTGAGAATTGTGCGCGGTAAAAAACATACAGGGTCGACCGGCTTGGTTCATTTGAATGGGATGTTTTCCTTTTTTTACAAATATTTGTGATTAATTTTCTGTGAACTCTCTTTGTTACTCTGATTTCTTTGCCACTGTATCAAGGAACCTTACAAGTATATTCAGTTACAAAAACTCTTAAATGGAAATGACAGAGGAGTTTGAATTAAAATTTTATTTGCTTAATACTTGCTGTTGAACATTTTTTAAAAAATGATGAGGATTTGTGAGTTAAATGGGACATATAGTTCTCCTGTCATAATTACATACATGTAATGCTATAATTTGATTTTATTTGTTTGTTTCATCTATTAGACATTATTTTTTGGTCTGTTTGGAGTCAAAATAACTCATATACTTTGACACAGAGTCAACGTCCTTCTTGCTGTCAGCAGACTATCTGATCAAAACTGTAAAAAAATTAAATTGGAATCGACTGAGGCGAGATACAAAAAAAAATCTTTTGTTTCTAAGAATTATGGTATGCTATGCCTATGTGGAGGATTTTTTTTGTTTTTTTGCAGCACTAACGGACAACAGAAATTGAATTTAGAGCAGTAACAATGATTTTAGAAGTGATTTCAGATGAAAGAAAACCAAAGAGGTATCCTGAGGCTTGAGCATTTCTCAAAAATCTTTAATGTTAGCAAAACATGTTTGAAAGATTATATCAACCATTAGCAAAAAGGCCCACCAGAATGCATTAACAATATCAACAATATCTCTTTTGAAATCTGTTGAAAAGTGTTTAGTTTCCCCCCATAGGAATTATACTCCGTAATTCCTTCCTTGTGTAGGTTGGCTAGATAAATATTGTGTTCTATTGAAAAGAGCATATCCGTTGCTTTAAACCAATTGTTAACCCTTTCATGACAAGAATTATTTAAGGCTAATTTAATCACATTTTGTTCCTCAAATTGGCAACAATAATATTTTTCTTTTGATGCTACCTGTTTCTAATAAAATGTAATGTCTTTGAAAACAATATGCATGAATATGAACTTTTGTCGAGAAGTTGAAAAATTGCCAATTTTGATTGAAAAACAATGATTTTAAACCTTTCCATGTGTTGCTAATTTAAGGATTTTAAGGCTTATTCTTTTTAAAATTCCTGGCATCAAATGCAATATGGTCATAAAACAGAAACATTTTGCTCTTTCTGCTCAAGCATCTGATATATTTTTTAGGGCTCTGAATCAAAAGTTATTGATGCAAAAATGTGAGGTGATGTCGCAAACGAGTTAAAGGGAACCGCCCTCGGTGATCAAGGTGATATATTTGGCGATACACACCATGTTTTGTGATAGCAAGGAGTTACTAGCCTAGTACATGCAACTCCTTGGTGATAGCAAGAAAACAGACAATAATGACATTGGCATATTTTGCCTATGTAGCCCATTAACCCCTTAAGTCCCTCCAAGTTTTGAACAAAAGTCATGAATAACTTTCAAGGGTTGAATTTTGATTTTTTTTTTTTCACAACTTTATTGATCGTTAAATCTGGTACAATGAAGGTACAGGTTTCTGTGTTACATGTAGGATGGGAAATTAGTTATTCTTAGCCCAACATGTTGTACCCCATGTCATTGTCTGGAAGAGTTATTCAGCTATTCTTCTAGTTCAAGTATATGGTACACCACTGAAATCCGTTGGTGGCATTTGCTGCCATTTGACTCATTCTTTCTAAGCTTTTCTCTTTTTCCCCATCTTCTGTACCTTTTCCAGGCTGATATACGCTCAAGGGAATACCTGAGACAGACATTTCCTGAACATTACCCCGCTTCTAGTTCAGGTGGCAAGAAAACAGCCCAGAAGCATCGTAAGGAAGACCCTGTTGCTGCATCAGGCAAGGCTGCATGTCAAGAGAGAATGGAGAGAATGGAAGAGAATGGTCATGTTGGAGAAGATAATGAAGAACTGCGGAAAGAATGTAATGATGTAGAGTCTGTAAAGCTGGAGGCAGATGAGGACCAAAGACCTACTGAATCGGGCTGCTCTTGTAGCTGATACTTTGTTATGATCAAAGGCAAAGTTGAGTTCTGGTGATGAGATTGAATTGTGAAAGAAACTGTTTAAAAGCAATTAGGGAAGGTTGATTATGTAGCACATAAGAATTGGTGTATGCTGTAAGGTTTTGGAATCACCAAAATGATAAGAAATTGACTTAGTCCTGCTGAGAGTCACATGCACTGCACACAGAAATGTGTATATGGGACTACACACAAAGGTTTGGGCCGAACATTTCAGCTGCTTCTTGTCATGTTTTGAATGTAAGAGCATTTATAGAGTAATCCTTTTCAGGGACATTATCTACTATGATAGTCTTCCAAACTAACATAAAAAGAATGGGAAGGCTCACAAATTATTTTTCACCTTTCCCAGAACTCAACTTTCCCTTTAAACTTTAAACAAAATAAAGAGATGATGTTAATGCGATAATATTTTTGACATCTGAATATATATCTATTTTTGTACTTGAATACTTGAATGCATTTTTTAAAAATTCTTGCCTGCTTTCCTTCTCTTTCTAATTCATTGTTATTGTATGTTGTATAATAATCAAAATCAAAGTTGCTTCTATTTTCATTGCATTGAAAAATGGTAATTGCAAAATGTATATTTGTAACCTCCTTTGGAGATCCAATTTTTGGAATCTTGATCTTTTTCTTATAGAAAATTGAAACCTGCTATTTAAAGATAAAGTTGAGTTCTGGTTGTTGTGAAAGAAACTGTCTCAGAGCAATTAGGAAAGGTTGATCATGTCTACATAAGATTTGGTGTATAATGTGAGATTTCAGAATTATCAACACGATAAGAAATTGACCCAGCAAAAGCACATGCACTGCACACAGAAATGGGTACATGGGACTGCACACTCATGCGGCATGAATGTTCGGCCCGAACAGTTCAGCTATTTCTTGTCATATTTCGAATATGAGGGCATTTGAGGAGCAATCCTTTCCAGAGGGCATTTTCTATTATGATTATTCTCTTCAACTTACATAAAAAGAATGAGAAAGCTCACAAATTATTTTTCACCTTTCCCAGAACTCAACTTTATCTTTAAAGCAGTCATTAATAACGGTATGTCATTTTTGTCCTCTTCTTTAAAGTAGTTTGTAGGAATAGATAATACATGTACATGTATATGCTTAGTGAGTGGATTTATTAACATTTTAGTGTAAGACGTATTGGTAATTGGAATGGAAAATCTCCACAATATTCCAATTAAGAACAAGATTAGATTTTCTCTATGCACTGCCATAACAAACTCATTATAACAAGATGATTTTGCTCGTCAGGCTCATTTGTATGCCATTGTATTTTAGCCTTGATATAGAAATGTTTCTGTGTAACAAGGTAATTTCTATGGTCCCGATCGAGAACTTCGTATTAATGAGGTTTCAATTTATTTTTCAACGAACTGTAATTGTATTCTGTTTAGTAGTTCACTCATCAGTGAATACCTACAGACATGACATGCAGGCATGAAATTCCTGTCTTATGATTTTCCTATTGCTGTCAATTTGTAGGTTTATGTTTAGTCATCTTTTGATATTGTGCAATTTTACCCCTGTATTTTAACTATTTTAAAAACAGGCTTTGTAGCTTAGTCATTAAAGTTGGATTTATAGTTGTATAGACATATTTTTCTAACTCAGTTCATAACTTTTTATCAGATATTTGTTGTTTTTCTTCTCTTTTTTTTGTGGCTCTTTCCTTCTTTTCAATAATGAATTTTACATTGCCAATATTACATTTACTTCATGAGTCTAATTTTTGACAAAGAATTACCCTGTATGAATAAAACTGCAAATAAATAAATATATGACTAATAATAAATGAATTATATACATTTATATTGGTATGAGAAAACACAGTATAAAGAATGTGATATGTTCTTTATAACATTCTCTGTAAATATAAGTGTAATCATAAATGGAGGATTGTGTATTAAAGGGTACAAATGACAACAAAAATATTTTACTGTGTATGTGAATTTTCATGTTATCGTTTATTTCCTTCATACTCCTTAACTGTTGACCTATAGAATGCCAGGTAAGATTCTTTGGGGTTGATTTTATCCTTTCTAGCTGTACACAAATTGTTTTTTGAGGTGATTGGTACATTTGCAGTCAGCATTGAAAAGTTTCTTCTTCCTACAAAACATCAATCTCTTACTCTGATTTAAATGGATGATATATATGTCATTTAAAGATTTGAACGCTGCAGGCTTCAATTTCATTTATCAAGTAACAATGCCTTCAGGCTGTTATCTGCTTGTATTTCTGTGGTGATATCGCGGTCAGGTATATATTTTTTATTTTACCTGTATAAACAATTCTTAAATGCTAATAATATTCTCTACATGTTGTGGGATCTAATTCTTCCTGAAATATTTTGCAACTAGAATTGTAGCACTTAGCTACCACGGTGAAGAATAGCAGGGTGAACTAGAACTGCAATTGTATCGGAACGATAGGCATGCATTGACGTCTGTATTTTGTATTTCTTTGAACAGTTAATTAAAGAGCAACTCTGGGACTATCTATAGCAATTTGTTTGAAGTCTGTAGCATCTAGAATAGTGGAGATAGGCAAGCCGAACGAAAGGCACGAAAAACGGACAAATTCTGGCCCGTTTCGCACGTCATAGTTCTGTCCTTAGTTTCTTTAAACAGTTAAATAAAGAGCAACTCTTGGACTATCTATAGCACTTTGTTTGAAGTCTGTAGCATCTAGAATAGTGGAGATAGGCAAGCCGAACAAAAGGCACGAAAAACGGACATATATATCTCGTTTGGCACGTCATAGTTCCTTCCTTAGTGGCATCTATGTAGGATATAAAATTGCGTCTAAAACGAAGCGCTTGATAGATTTTAAAAATTCGGCTTCGAGAGTCTCTTCATTTTGCCTCGAAGAATGTACCTGCCAAATTTCAAGAAAAATAAAGATCGTTCAGGGGGCCAAAGTTGGGAAACCGATTTTCCCCATAGACAATACGTGTAATGCATGTGCAGGATCCGTATAATGACCTGATTTCAATCGCGATTTATTCAAAATATTCTGTCAGACCATATATCTTTTTTTGCATCCCTGACGAGGGCATTTTATTGCGGTCATTGTGAGCCGACTGCAACTAGCGCGCCATTTAAAATAAGCATATTACGCAATATTATGTAATGCATAGTAAATTGTGGTTTTTTCGCAATTACTTCGCGATGACGTCAGCTATTTTTACCAAATTTAGCAGACAGTTGTCAAATACATAAATACACATACCCACCAAATTTCAAAGACATAGGTTAAAGGTTGGCAAATTGAGAGCAAGTTGAAGTTATTTCGGCATTTATCTAAATATTGTGATTTTCAAGTGCAATTTTCTCAAAGTCGGTCAGTGATGAGGTATATATTTTTTTATTTGACTGAAAAGGGTATATCTTGAAGTATCTAAATCCGAAAAAGGGTACGGGTTTACCCAGGCATGACGGAGATACGGCCACATGAAGAGAGCCGTTTTGAAAAATTTAGAGGGCGCTGTTTATAAAATGTGTACTCAGAAATGCATGAAATTTGGCAGGAATGTGTGCAACGAGAAGACCAAGACATGGTAAAAATTTGAGACAGATATCAATTGATATGACCAAGTTATGGGAATTTTTAATAATCGGGAGTGAAAATTTCAAGAAATTTAGCGTTTTTCAATATGGCCGATTTCGGACTTAAATTTGCAGTGTGAAGATGGAATTTTTCGTATTAATTTTTTTATTAGAATGTAAAGAGCAACTCTTGGACTATCTACAGGAATTTGTTAGAAGTCTGTAGGATGTAGGATAGCTGAGATAGGCAAGGAGAACAAAAGTCATGAAAATGGCCCCAAAACGGACAAAATGGCGCCTGGACGGTCATGCATGAGTGATTTCGGAAAACGAAGGCCTCAGTGCACAACTTGACATGCCAAGGAACATGCATACGAAATTTGAAATGAAATGGACAAGGGGAAAGGACCTAGACAGAGCTCACAAGCACTGCATGCAAAACAAATGGCTCCAGAGGTACAAGAAGAAGAAGAAGAAGAAGAATGCAGAACATGAACGAGAACAGAGCATTGACGTTGACGTCAATGCAATAAGAATGCAGAACATGAACGAGAACAGAGCATTGACGTTGACGTCAATGCAATCAGTATATCGGCCGTATGCCGAACCCCTTCAGCCCAATCTTCCGAAATAATTAACAATGCTGATCTGATTTAATTTTCCAAAGTTTCCCAGTTTTATTCAGCCTTACAACATTTAACCCTAAGTAGGACCAATCGGTATTGTTCTACTTTTCTAGCAGGACCCCTCATTGGCGAAAAGTACATTTTACTCAAAGAAACTTAATTACGATTGGTTAAAGAACTTTTACCTGAACCCACCTAGTTTAACTCTCAGAAGACAAACAAGAGTTCGAAAAATAAATGTTTGTTCCCCAAAAGTTTGACTTGCCGGTGTCATTTCTATTGATCTATGACCATTACCTTCCTTCAGACGTATGGGTGAAAGTCTTAATGTCTTCCCTTAAGAAACTGGTGGTCTGTCTATTAACACTAGTCTACTAATGAGCTCCCTGTACTTACCCTCTGTGGCGGATCAACCCTTCACGATTAATTTCTATGGTCAAGCACAAAGAGAGATTCATCTTCTAAAGGGGTCTGTAACCCATCTTATCTGATGTAGGTGTGACCCTGTAGTTGTTTGACCTTTAACCTGTACTGAAAAGCTAGGTCAGAAAAAGTGTGAAATGGCCCATCACTCTGGCTGCTAGAATATTCACATGAAAAATATATTCCACCAAGTCACCTCTTGACAGAGACAGAGTGATGGATGTAATGACAGAGAGAGAGAGAGAAAGAGAGAGAGAGAGAGATGGGCAAGCACCAACAGAGAAATGTAATCTAATCTTTAAAAACATCTCACGAAAATGAATTCATGCGCTTTCACAGTTTAACAGTATAGCTTTATGTTGGTAGATTTATTACTGAGGTATAGTGTATAATTTCAGAATATCATCACCTCTTAATTGATCATACTGCAACCTAGAGAATTTTCTATTATTTTTCCTTTATCCTTCCGAGAACAGTTTACTTCTCAGAACATTAATGAAACGTGATCGAAAGTGAGCCAACACCTATTGGAACAATCTTATATTATATTTTGTTGACCTCATTTCTTTTTTTGAGGGTACGAAAGCAATTTATTCTGACATTTAGAAAATGTATCTACTGGGAACGGGGCTGAATTCGTTGGAGTGTTCTTCTCCAAAGAGGTCTCGAACAAAAGAAAATCAGTTGAATAGCCTGAACCCATCTCTTTTATAAATGTTCGAATATCAGATTAGCCTCCCATAATTCAAATGCATGTACTCTATGCAACGCACTAAGTTCAAAGCCTAATTAAATCCCATAAGACATTTTCCCCCTGAAATTATTTGCTATCAAATAGGCTCTTTTGCCTATTCAAAATGAGTATACTTCAAAGAAATCATTGGCATAACAGCTTGGTTATTAGGGGGTTGAACCCAATCGAATGTGCCGACAGATTTATTGAGCGTGAATTGCAAACGGAACGTCGACTGTGCTGAAAAATCTCTAAATCTCTAACTCTCTAATCGTCCATTTATGAAAAGGTTGGCCCCCCTCCTTCTTTTGACCTTGTTTTCCACGCGAATGTATTACCAACTCGGTTAAAGAGATATTGGAGTACTGGTCAAACAAAGGGCGCTTCACAGAGTAAAACTATGATTCAAATTATCTAGATATATCAACATTCAGTATCTGATGCTTAGACAGCATAATAACTCATATCTCACCAGTAGAGAGTCGATTTAGATGAGAAATTCAGTATCGACTGTGACAAAATAACGGCTAGTTTTTAATTTTAAAAATTGTTGTATGAGAAGAACCAATCCTCGAATAGGCCGTGTACAATACTATGCAAGATCTAAAAAATCCCTGTTAAGGATCTTAATCAGACATTTTCACGGGTTTCCCTGAATAGGATATCAAAAACCTCAGAGGGAGCTAAACATTAAAATTCAAAATAGTCCGTTACTTTTTGACGTGGGGCGACGTCAAAAGGTCGAAAATTGTCAAAATGAAATCATAAATACAAGAGACACGTTTGGGGTGAATAAGGCTCATTTTATTAGTTAAATAAAAGGAACTTTCACATGAAATACAAAAACAAGAAAAAAGAAACGGGGGAATTTTATGCGAAACTCCCAGTAGCGGTACTCCATTATCATGATTATATCTTTAAACCAAGTGTTTAGATCATGTTCTTTTGTATAATAAGACTATAGCTCGGCTCACAAGAGGCATCGTTTCGATAGCGTCAGAACCTACTGCAATCGAGCCTGTGAAGGCGATTAACCTATATATTGGGTGATTTCAAGTTCGGTGTTGGTGTTGGTGTTGGTGTTGAGAGCGTGAATTGGGCTGCTGATTCTAGCCCCAACTCCGAATTCGGGATTATTAAAATAATACCAATCACATTATTGACAGCTCAACACCTTGTGAAGTCAATCCCAGCACCAGCTTCATTTCAGGTTATGTGTTGTGGCTGGTGCTAGTTTTGCCCCAACACCAACACCAGCTTTCAACACCGAACTTGAATTCACCCATTGTTTGCACTGTTTATTTTGCACTTTTTGAACGATATCACTCTTTCATGACGCGCAAGAGACCGCCGTGCAAGTCACTGGCGCGGCCCTAGGGGGCGTTTCATGAAAGGACTTGTCAGATATTTTATCCGACAAATTTGCTCTCAGCCAATCAGATGCAAGGATTTCAGTAGCTTATAACAGTTGTCGGATGAAATATCCGACAACTTCCTTTCATGAAACGCTCCCCTAACGTCAACAAATGACGCCTCGTGTGAGCCGTGCTTATTACAACTTTGATACACTGTAAAAAAATAACTGTAAAACTACAGGTTTTCTGGCCCTTGAAATTACAAGTTATTGCCGTGATTTCAATTTTACAGTCTTTTTCCTGTAAAACAACAGCAAGTTTGTTGGTTTACCGGAAATCAGCATATATTTACAATCGCCCGACATAAAACACTGTGAAAAAAAACATTTTCTCATATTTTAACAAGTTACCCTGTTAAATTATCAAATATTGGGGAAAACTCTTATATGACTATTCATAAATTTTTAGTATCGTATGGTTTGGGGTTGCCCGATTTACTAACTGTCACCAAAAGCATAAACAAACTATAGGGGGTATATAACAGTTCCGTTTCTATTTACATGGATTTTCCTGTTAGAAATTAAAGTTTCTACTATTTAACAACAAAACAAAAAACAAACAAACAAACAAACAAACAAACAAAAAACAAACAAACAAACAAACAAACAAACGGAAATCTGTTATTTTACATGTACTGTGGAAAAACGGGCATTCCCGGCATCCTGACTGCCAGGAAATTTCCCGTGAAAAAAATGGCAATTTTTTTTTTTTTTTTTTTTTTTTTTTTTTTGTCAAGCTTCAAGAGTCGTCTACTGTGACGTGGATTTCCTTGATGTTTCTTGGGATCCTTGTCATCATACGATCATTTATATACCACTTTTGTAATTTCTGAATGTCCGCAAGAGTACACTTAGTGGAGGAAGTTGTGAAGTCCTTGGTTACTGCAAGGAAAATGCTCTCTACCCCTCAAGCTCGGCTCACACGAGACGTCAACTGCAGACTTTTGCGCGTCAAGAAATAGTGATATCGTTTAAAAAGTGATTACAAAATGAAAAGTGCAAACAAAAAAATCTTTTAATAACTAGCATAATTATGGATTAATTGCATTCACAGGCTCAAATGGCGCAGTTAGACAGACGCAACAGAAACGACGCCTCTTTAGAGTCGGGCTTAACACTGTGGACTGAATTATTAGATTAAATCGTTGTGATGTGTGTGAATTTTATCCGCCTAGAAGTCGGGCAACACTGAAAGACAAGTAAAAAGCGTAAATTTGTAAGGATACAGTCAGTACCAATATCCATGATGATCTCGCTCTCTGAAAGTTCAGTCTTCTTTTAGTAAAAGAGGTAACAGAAAATCCATCTCCGATAGGAGTGGCGTGCGTTATTTCCCAGTTGGGACTGTTTCTGAGTCAATAATAGTTCTAGATACAGATCACAGTAAACCTTTGCAGGTCAGATCCTTCGTGGATAGGTGATCACGGTAATGATCACATCGCGTTAACCTTCACATCCGTGATCAACCATGTAATCAGGAAATCCCGCCCTTGAGGGCTACGGTTGAGGCCGATTCTAGATATCCAACGAATTCAAGGTCCGATTCATTCTCGGAGTTCGGCCGGGGCACAACTAGCACGTGTCCCCCTCACCCTCTTTTAAAACATAGGCCTAAGTCGCCTCCTACCGTAAGTACACACCACTAAAGAACTGATGACCTTTAACCCATTTTTTCCTTGTTAGAAACTTTTCGGAATTTTTGTGCCCTCTATTATACATATCCTGGATCCGCCCCTTGTCATCAGAGAGATAAGGCAAGAAATATATTTTGCTTATTTTTAAGCAGTGGCGAAGCTATTCTCTCTAAAAAAAAAAATTAAAAAAATCGAGAAATCACTGACGTTTTCCCGGGGAAAAATATCAAATCTGCCCCCCCCCCCTACATACCCAAACTCAGATTAGTGAGCGTTTTTAATTTAGAAATGATGGCACTACGTGAAAATGAGTTTTGATGCACATAACCCGGGGTTGTTAGCCCAAATTTGATGAATTATAGTATAAGCGAGGGAGTAACGCGGCAGATTTTTTATTCCTTTTCATTCCTCAAATTGAAATTTCTTATGTATTTTATACTTAGAAAAAAAAATCCAAGTGAATACAGCGACCTAGCAATTTTTTTGTTGTTGTTGTTGTTGTTGTTCTTGAAATTTTGAATATTCCTATTTTGGGGGCACAAAATGAATGAAAAGCCTGAAGAAATATATTTCAGGAATTTAGCAAGGCAATTGCAAGGCAAATTTATGATTTCTTTCGGATGTTCTATACTTTGAAAGTGCTTTTCATGCACTTATATCCCATCTGGGGGCGCAAAATTTAACAAGCTCCTGCCTTATGCGGGGGGGGGGGGCAAAGAAACTAGTCAGTCGCATTTGAAACCCTATAGAAAAAATACTTCTTACGCATTTTGTCCTTGACTGGGGCGCAAATAACCCTCACAGACCATAAATTTTCTTGTATTTCTCCCCCTTTTCTTTCTCTCTCTTTTGCATTTTTTGCGCCCCCTTCAAGTGCCGCCCGGGGCATGTGCCCCCTCTGCCCCCCCCCCCCCGTTGAATTGTTGCATTGTGCCCTATTCAGTCGGACATAAATACCAAAATTGGCCACAGATCGGGAACAATCGTTAGACTGATTCGATATCGCTCCCATCTTAAGCCGATTAAGACTTTCTCAGACTGCATGGAAGCATCATAATGACTTGCAATTGTAAATATACCCTTTATACCATTCGTAATCTTGCTCAGGAAGAAACCTCATTTTTAATTCAACTCTACTGTCATATTGTTTCACATGTTTATAATGAGTTTAATATTGTATTATATAAGAGTCGCACTGTCGCCGTATTATACACAAACATCGAATAATAATTGAAGCGTCTGGATCTTCTCAGATACTTCCTTGGGATCTCTCTCTCTCTCTCTCTCTCTCTCTCTCTCCCTGTCTCTCCCTCCCTCTCTGTTTTCATCTATCACCTCTTTCTTCCCTCTCTCTTCATCTGTCGCCCCCTTTCTTCACTCCATCCTTCCCCTCTCCCCCTCTAGCTCATATCACACCTCTCTCATCTTCTCTCTCAGTTTCATGCAGACAGTGACGCAAAACGACAAATAAAATATGACGCAACACATAAAAAGATGTAAAGTGCAACATATCAGCAATCCATTTATTCATGAATCATGGATCTGGCCACATGGTAAGCACGATGGTCTCCATATTCAAATTACACTTTGAATCAATAAGCTTAGAATTAGTAAACGCCTTTTACATATTTACAGATATGTATACACATTTCATTCTACCGCTATAACTAGAAAGAAAGTAAAGCGTGATTTTGTGACTGTCATTGCACAGTCGGGTTGTACGACGCATACTCTCGCGAAAGTTGCTTTTTTTTCATATACACGATTCACCGTGGACCAAAACTGACCCTGATCCTGACCCTGACCCTAACCTTAAACCTAACCTCGAACCCTTATCATATCTTTGACAAAATAAAACTCGGGGCGATATACCGGTTCTCTAATGTATTCAAATTTATGCACATTTCTTCTCTGAGCACCTATAGTGACGAGCTATTCCATTAACCTGCTTTTTTATAAATGAGCCTCAATGCTTGGACTCCAGTTTGCATACATTACTTGTTAATATGTCCGGCAAACCTCGGGCAAACTTTCAGGTTGTCAAGAACAACCTTTGTTTGAAGGTTTGTATAAAATTTTAATAGATTACCGAACCGGTCTATTGTCTGAGGAGGAAATGTCGGAGCACCAACATACATGACATAAGGCGGATTTACCAACCCTCAACCACTATTTGCTTTAAGATATCTATTAAAGATGCTTAAAGGCATTGTCGGGGAAGATCTATGCAAAACTGAAAACTATATATATATACTGACTGTATCAAAAACATACAAATGTTCAAGGTCCTATCTGTTTTTACACACATGTTCATACATGAATACATGTATATGGCTCGTGCACGTTATAGCCTGGACAAATTTTCGTGAAAATTTAGTGTAAATTCCATTTTTAGAGAAATAGTTAATACCTTGCTTTACATGACTGTTTATCTTCATAGCGCGAATCCTGTTTGATGTAACACTGTAACTTTTTTTTTTCAAACAGGGGTCTATGAAATACAAGCCATGCTTACATAATAATTAATTTTCATATGTACTGTTTAAAAAAAAAAAGGTAACGATATACATGTTTGCGGAAATCAATAAACTTTGAACTTTGATGACTCTAATGTATAAATCAATTTTTGGCATTAAAGGATACGCCATTTTGACTATAATGAAAAGACTATACATGTATAGCATGAAAGTTGCCTTAAAAATACATAGATTTTGTGGATCGCTTATCCTTCAGGAGAAGTCAATTGTTGATAGTCAACAACAAGGGACATGGAAATTCAATTTTTTGACATTGAAATCACTAAACAAGGAGAAATAGGACAACAGATTATGAAGGGGCCAAGTGATGATCAGATTAATGGTCCATGAAGGACACTTCATATCATATTGGAAGAATAATTACTGTATCATATATTTTATTTATGAAATCATAGATGCAAATAGATGAAATCATAGAGAACAATATTTTAGAAACTTTAAACATCATAAAATGTCAAGTGATTAATTTTACTCCAATCCAAACTCCTTCAGGAAAATAGAAAAATATAGACGTATATTGAGAAACTCCTGGAACACGATAAAAACTACTTTCGAAAAATAAACTCAAGGGCAATTTCAAAGGCCTATTGCACTGCCCATAGAAATCAGGTTCGGATTACGTAATACATCATTGTAATGTTCGCACATTTCTAAAGGTGATAGACAGGGCTATTGAAATTGCCTTGAGTTGATTTTTCGAAAATAGTTTTTATCGTGTTCTGGGAACTTATTTTGTTTGTGCTGCTGGATAAGACTAGTTTTTTTTTTTTTTCGTTTCAAAATGTTTTAATAATTATGTTTTGATAAAGAATAAATGTATATTTTTGGTGGAGAGACATATTCATGACTTTGAAGCATTTATTCTCATTAGCGTTTCATGGGAAAGAAAAGCTTTGGGTCCGCTATAGGATTGACCTTGGTTACTGCTAATTAAGATTGTTCTTATTTATCAAGTATAAAACGGTATTGTGATTCATTGGTTGGGACATTTGGGATTATCGTTACTCGTGATAGAAAGGTTAAGATTACAGAGAGGGTCTCGAGAACAGCTTTCCAAACGATTCTCGTCTAGCTCATGTTCAATCCTAAATAAATGTTTCCAAGAAATTCTTGAAGAAATTGGAATGGATATATAGATCGATAAAGATTGACAGAGAAAGAGACAGAGAAAGAGAGAGAGAGAGAGAGAGAAGAGAGAGAGAAAGAGAGGGAGAGTATAAGAGAGGCATATGGGGACTGAGATGGGAGAGAAGCAGAGAGAGGGAAAGTGAGATAGAGAGATAGAGAGATTGAGAGACACAGAGAGAGAGAGAGAGAGAAAGAGAGAGAGAGAGAGAGAGAGAGATGAATTCATTGTCACATGGCACTGAAATTAAAATTATCCACTCTAAGAGACGTCCAAACATATTCAATCTTTCATGAGAATTCACGTGTACTTTTTGGATGCCAAGACGCATAGATGTATCATCATTCAACAATTCAGATGGTTGTATGAAAAAGAGATCATCTCTTAACTCAACTAGACGGAGAAAGAAAGAACCAAGAAAAAACAAATTTCTGATAACATACATTCCTAATGCAAGCTGAGTATAACATATTGGTCGAATGGATATTGATTTTCACAGTCTGCGATGCAATGAATGTGGTTTAAATATTTCAGTCATATAGCTGATTTATTGATGGCTGCAGCTAGTCATAACTGACTTAAATGGGTCAGCCGAGTCCTCACTTGAAGTAAGGTGTATCGCAAGAGACCAGACTTTCTACGTGTATATTTTCTTTTATATGTGTTTATGAATATGAATTCCTGTATGACAGATATTTTAAGGTTTTCTTCTTTTCTTATAAACGCTAATGATATATTTTGTTCAACGTCCTTGGCGAAGTAACAGCGTAACAGGTGATTTATTTTTTTAATAAGTGCAGACATGAATTCATGTCACATGACATGACATGTTTCTTTAAAACGACAATAAAACACCTAGTCATCATGAAATAATCTTTGTTAAACCAGAATTAAGATTTCCTTATACGTTGTGGCTATGCATGAGATAGATTGGATTTGGTTAATCAAAAACAAATAAACTCCTGCGGGTTAGAGACCGATGAAACGAGTTTAGGTCAAGGGTCCTCTGATTACTATTTAAGCAGCGCCTCGTACTTGTTCACCACTTGTGAAATACATTTACAAATGAAATCATAGTGTGTGAAGCACATGTATATGTTAAACAGACTGCGATCACTTTATTAACAAAAATAAAACAACATAAGCTGAAGGTTAAGGTATTTAAAAAAATAAAAACAAAACTTTAAGTGCTAACGGAAACTATGAACATTAACAGTAATACCCAAGCTACATCGCCGAGCCGATTCCATACCGATTCCAAACCAAACTATTCTTAGCCATTGTGAGTAATGCAACTTTTTGTTCGATCTGTTTTCGGTCTGGGCCCCGTTTCATAAATTAAACTCGATATCTATGACAAGTTACAATAACAGTTATAAGCTACTGATTCAGAAATACTTGCATCTGATTGGCTGAGAGCAAATTTGTCATAGCTATGAGGCAGTTGTTATTGATAATAAGTTTTATGAAATGGGGCCCTGGTGTGGATCTCGTTGGTGTGGCTGGGGCATCCCAAAAAACACGATAAAAACTACTTTCGAAAAATCAACTGAAGGCAATTTCAATAGCCCTGTCTGTCACCTTTAGAAATGTGCGAACATTACAATGGCGTATTACGTAATCCAAACCTGAATTCTATGGGCGGTACAACAGGCCTTTGAAATTGCCCTTGAGTTTATTTTTCGAAAGTAGTTTTTATCTTGTTAAAGTAAGATAAAGAGATAGGCCTAACGGAACATACGACGCTGTCGACCAGCACCGAATCATATGAAACAAAGCAAGGTGAAGACAACGAAATCTGAAAATAAAATTACAAATTACATATTCATACAGCGCACAGAACACAGTCATATCCAGGAGAATATCAATTCAAATAGCATTTTATGAAGTAGACAGTGATACAGCAGCCTGTGGTTGTATACTGCGCATCAAAATTAGATTGTCATCAGGAAAGTTGCTTCTTTTAACACGATAAAAACTACTTTCGAAAAATAAACTAAAGGGCAATTTCAAAGGCCTATTGAACTGCCCATAGAAATCAGGTTCGGATTACGTAATACGCCATTGTAATGTTCGCACATTTCTAAAGGTGACAGACAGGGCTATTGAAATTGCCTTGAGTTGATTTTTCGAAAATAGTTTTTATCGTGTTTTTTATTAATTTCGAATTCTAACAAGCAAACTTCCTCAGTCTGTCTTACAACACCTCAATTATGTCTCTATTGAGAAACCAGCATGATGGTTTCCACTCTTTCCTCTTTGAGGGTTTTGCATTTTGTTGACGAAAGAGTAATCTGAAAGAAACGAACCTCTGAAAAATAGATTTTAGATTATTAGTGCTTCAAAATTGAGGACTATAGTAACAACATAAATGCTACCGATCATGAGAAGGAGCTACGACTGTACATACTTGGTACTGATACTCTGAAACTTAAAACGTCACAACTTGAACGGTGAAAACGATTAAAAGATTCCATCCAATCTATATTTATAATTACATATGAAAAATGAATACGCCTAAGAACATGGTCTATACAGATCATATTACAGGGCCATTACAGTTGCGTTTAACTCAAAGATCAAACGCCACCGTGATTTTCAACTAATCAGGATCGCGTATTTGCGACTCGCGTTTAATTTTCTTTGAGGTGTGTTTATGCAAGAGGGCCCAGGTGTGGAAATCATGATTTTAACCTACAAGGAATATGTAACCTTTCATTGAATACATATGATCTGCCTTTGTTACTTCATCTCCATTTTACAGTAATCCTATACGCAACCTTATAAAAACACTTAAAAGTCCTAGAAGATTGTCGCCAAAAAGTGAGGGTGGTTTGGTCAAACCTGATGGAGGCGCATACATGCACTGTACAGACACGCAGTTATTAAAGGACAAAATGATCGTCCAAAATAATCAGAGAATAACGGGGTTGATGTTATTTTTGGCCTTCATTTTTTAAACAAGACGTGATGTTTTCCTTTCTTGCTTGTTTATAGTGTTCTGTTACATTGATAATATACCATTTTCATATCTCCCAACTCTTAAGTGCTTTTAGCACAACACTCCCGTGGCGCCTCCTGTGGCACGTGACCTGCACAAACCAGCTAATGGGAATTGAGATTTTGTGTTTTGCAAACAAACATTACAGCAAATGTCTTCATGGTCTCGTTATTGTGTTAAGATGCATTTAAGTTGATACGTGCACAACATTCTTGAATTTTAGGTGCAGTATACTAGTAATTCAATGCACTTTAAATCAACCTTTGGTACTGGAAGGGGTTGATTTCTAATCTTCTCTTTGATACTGCCCAAGTGCCCATAAAACAATTAGCACCAGACAACTACAAAACGGACAACCTCCTTGCTAAAGAGAAGGTTGAGTTCTGGGATCGGAGAGGGGAAAAATAATTTACGAGCTTTTTCATTCTTTTTATGTCAGTTTGGAAGAACATTTTACTAGAAATATCCTCTGAAAGTATAGCTCTTCAAATGCCCTCATATTCCACATTATGACGAGAAATAGCTGAAGTGTTCGGGCCAAACATTCATGCCACTTGTGTGTGCAGTCCCATACACCCATTTCTGTGTGCAGCGGATGTGCTTTTCAGCGAGATTGGGTCGATTTCTTATCATTTTGATGATTCCAAAACCTCACAGTATAGAACGATTCTTATGTGTACATAATCAAACTTTCCCAGTTGCATCGAGACAGGTTTTTCCCCACAATTTAACTGCATGACCAGAACTCTATACTTTATCTTTAAGTAGATGGTGTCTATTCGAGAAGGAGGGGTAGTTAAGGGGGGAGGGGGGAGGGGGGGGGGGGTGTCCGAGGTGGGAATACAATGTCTGAAGGGTTGTAGACTAAGGGCTAGTAGCTATTGCGGGGATGCTTTGTCTACAAAAGAAGACATTTTTTGTAGGTAACTGAGGCATATTTTACCAAGGAAAGAACGTTTACGAACAATTTTAAAGAAAAGACGAGACATCTGCTCTCCAGTTAGAAATTCAAAATGATATTTCTTTTTGCGAGTTGAAACACATAATGATCCAAAATTCTCTGAACAACCTGGACATTCTTATGATTTTCGGACTTCGTGTACAGGACATCAAATAATTTTCATTCGATACCAAGTGTATCACCCTTCTCTACAAAGATTATATCGATCAGTGGAAATTTTATCCATATCGTGCAAACGTATATAATAAAGCAAAAGTCAATGTTACCGCCCTATAGTGTGGAATCAGCTGATTGTAGAAAGTGCAGTGAAAGCATTACAGAAACCAAAATTACACAGACATCCTGATAAACAAAGATAATGGCCCGTATTCTCGAAAGGCGCCGAACTTAAGCCCCACCCTAAGTTTGTAGACTTAGGCCACCGAACTATGGAGAGCCAAATGTCACCCACTTTTAATCCTACGAAATTACCTTAGTTCTGGGACTAAATGCAAATACAAAAACCGACATGATAGAATGACTTCTGATGCTCATTTCATGCCAGAAAATAATTTTGTCTCTCTATTTTGTTACATAAATATAGTAATCTATACGGGACTTAGGGGTTAACGAATGGCCTTCCATAAATCAGTAGCTTAAGTTAAGCCAGGCTTTACTTAGGCTACTTTCGAGAATACGGGCCAATGCTTCTTCCCTAACGATGAAAATTAAAATAAATTGGCGCATCGATGCCTTAACAGATGATAATATCACCACTTTCTTGAATCTACTAACCACGCTTCATTTAATAAGAAAACTTTAGCTCATCTAAGTCATCTGCTCACAAAATCGATCTGCGGATGATAATAACTTTGTATACAATTTATACAAGTAATGCATCTCACCCACATCTAATAATTGATTTTCTAGCGTATATTACATTTTATACAGGTTTATAGTCTGATAAACTTTACATGAATACAAAAATATTTACAGAATATATATGTAATAATTGTTATATACGATCATTTGTATTTTACATGTTATAATATAAGCATTCAGTATATATTTACATACAGGAATAACAGGCTCTTACAATACATTTTAAATTCTTTGACTTTTGCTGGAATATAGATCATTTCGTAAATTTCAAATATTAAAATATAGCATTGGCATCGATGTACGGTTACCGTTTGAATACGTTATTCAAACGTAAATGATATTCATTCATCATGTAATTAAATCGAATTCCAAATAAAATTCATCCAAGCACACTTAAAGCTACATGAAAAATGCACAAGGTTGATATTTCGAATGACCCTGCTTGTTTAAGTCAGTAAGACACCAACAACTTGCATGTAGTGCAATGAATATACCAGTGTAATCATGAGAAATGTCTGGCATATGACTTAATAAGACAACATTTTAGAACAGGCTCGAAAACTTCGGAAAATGTCAAATTTCCCGATCGGAAGCTGGGTTAAAGCAATTTCATTTTTGTTTTGTCATGTTCACAAATTTTATCAAAAACTCTCACGAGTATACAATGTAATTACTGTAAACGAACATAAAGAATTTTGTGTTTAAAGAGTAAATCTACATGATCTACTAGCTTAGTTCGCAAGTAAACCTATTTTTTGTTTTTTCATGTTCAGGATACTGCTTTCAAATCTCAGGAGTATCCAAAGTAATTGCTGAAAAGTAGAGAAAATTGTAATGTGTTTTAAAAGCATGTCATCTACAAACTGCCTACACACGATGCATGATTCCCATTGCACACATGACGTCACTTACTGACGTAGGCCTGTGTCAGTTGATTGCGCGGTTTTTGATGTGCCACGTGAAAGTGGTATCGTACAAAAAGTGAAAGCAAGATGAACAACGCCAGCTACGCAGTATTTGCATTGACATTCGTTTTGCATTCACTTTTGTACCATGGCACTCTCAGATGGCGGGAAAAAGACCGCGCCATTCACGGACGCAGCCATACGTCAGCCCCGTATGCAACGTGCCCAGGGGCCCGTTGCACAAAACTTGCGTTTGAACGCAACTCAGGAAAATCAAACGCAACTTTATTTTCAGCCAATCAGAAGTGCGCATTATGGACTTGCGTTTGATTTTTAGGAGTTGCGATTAAACGCAAGTTTTGTGCAACGGGCCCCTGGTCTTACAATGCGTTGAATTCTGCATCGCGATAACCCCAGAAAACGCGTGCTTTGGTGGCACGTTGGATAAAGACGTACGGTATACGGTGGAACCTTAAGCCCGGCCCACACACAAGAGGCGACATTTTGCTGACGTTAGGACCGCGTCAGTGACTTTTACGGTCTTCTGCGCGTCATTAAAGAGTGATACCGTTTTAAAAAATGATTGCAAAATTTTCAGTGCAAACAATACTTTTAAAATCTGACGTATGGATTAACTGCCTTCACTGGCTGAATTAGCGCAGGTACTGACGCAATCGAAATCCAGGCAACGCACTGCAGTGAATTTGATAAAAAGAATCGCAGACCTGACACAACGCTTCCTCCGCATTATGGCCTGCCCCTATACCTCCTTACAAAATAATTAATACTTGACAGGTTTGGTTATTAGATGTGAGCTGCAATTTCTTGCTATAAAGTAAGCCCTTGGGGTACGGTACTATTTAAGGAGAAACATAATAGGCCTACATTTGTTAAAACCTCGCAAGTATTCGTGGTTTTTGGGGTGAATGAAACTTACAAGAAACGAACATAATATGCAATTCTAAGATGTGAGCGCATCACATATCACGAGTTGTACATGGTGAACACGTCCTTAATGCTTATTTTCGGAGGAATGTCATTTCGTTACTTTGTCTTACTGTATCCGATGTAGTTATCTGATGCTTGATTTCATTTGAAGTTTCTTTTATAACCAATTTGCTGGATACATTAACCTACATTAACCCAAAAAAGTGGTCCCCAAAAGATGGAGTTAAACATTTGCTTCAGGGGATAAAGACGTTTTTGACGTAACAACACTGATATCCTTTGATTACGAACATGCCGCATCAGTCGGTAAACACGCCGCGGTAAACACGCCTGGACCTAAGGGACCTTCAGACAACGCTGCATACAAACTTTACGCAAGAGACTTTACATGTTTGACTTTTTATTATTTTTAATCACTCAAGAAAATGTCCAAGGTTTGTTAATTGTTAACCTTTAACAAATTGGGACTGTAATCTGGGATAACTTAATTTTTTTTTGTAGATGAATAATTATAATTCGCACGCTTTTTCTTCTACCTGTTGCACACGGGGCGCCATTAAGATTGTAAAAGGGGGGGGGGCACACAAATCTCCGAAAATGTTCTGACAAGCAACAACAACAACAAAAAAATCAGATTTTTCGGGTCCAGTTTTCCTCCAGCATTATCTGACGAGCAAAAACAAAACAAAACAAAATAAACAAAATATCAGTTCTAAAAGTGGGGGGGGGGGGGGGGCGCAATTCCCCCACCCCCCCAAAAAAGAGGGGGCACAATGTACACTTTTCTTTCAAAAGGGTGGGGCACGGGCCGGTATTGCCCCCCCCCCCCCAATCCGCCACTGTCTGCGCTAACCAATCCTAACGAGGCAATTAGCCCACACACCATACAAGCTAGCGCTTTTCATTTTGTATTCATTTTTGATGGTGTCAATATTACATGGTGCGTCAGAGACGAAACCATCAGTTGACGCAGTCCAAAGTTAGTCAAATGACGCTTCCTGTGACACGGGCACCAAAGAGGTGTGGGTCAAATGGGATAAGTCACTGCCATTAAGTTTCCATGCAGTGTAGCAGCGAACAGTGTGACTCCAAAGTCACTCGTCTTCACTGATGCGAAATTGTGTAGTCACTGAGTACATCCGTTTTGCCAAAAGGCCCGCTGCACGCGAGGCACTATTGTGGTTGCGCCATTCAAGGATATCCAGGTATATACATACGCGCCGGGACAGGTCCAGGCGCAATCTTTAGCCACAGACGCACTCCCTAGAAGCAGGTCGTGATGGCCGAAGGCGGATTTGTCTGTAAGGGCCTTTTGTTCACTGCTTACTGTGGCTTAAATTGTATTGAATTGAACAATAAGTCGGCGTGATTGGCGGTAGTTGAATAACACCTCATGAGCACCTGACTTAACGGACTGCCTCCCGGATATGACGTCAGAGAAGAGGTGTGGTGTGGAAAGAGAGTTCATAGGTCACCATTACCATCTGGAACTGACTTTTATCTACACAGTTCTTGAGACATTGAGAGGACTAAGACCAGGGGATTCATCGCCGGGCATTAGGATATCCGCCCACCTGAACTTGTGAAAGACTTCCGACTTCCGACCGCTGACATGCGAGTAGAATTACTGTTTCGTGTCTGCTCACATTCCAGTGCCGCGGTGCCGTTTGGGTAGAGCTCGTGGCAGCAGATGAGTTGAGCCTTGCAGTTTCTTTCCTTCTTGCCCGAGCAGCAGCAAGAAAAAGCCTGGTAGTAATTCTTGCGGAAATTCTCACAGAGACACGAATAGAGGAGTGGGTTGAGGCAGCTGTTGGCGTAACCCATCAACCTGCAGATGATGCCTGCGTAGTAGCTGAACTGCGTCATGGTGATGAGCTGCCAGCATTCCATGATGCTACGGATGTGGTATGGGAGCCAGCAGATGGAGAAACAAGACACCAGGATCATCACCATTCGCGCCACTTTACGCCTCGTGTGTCGTCTGCGTGGCGCGCCCGTCATGTACGGACTGACGAACTCCGCTCCGGCGTTCCAGAGGACAGCAGCCATCCGAGCGTAGCAGAGGCAGATGACACCGAGAGGAAGGACGTAGAAGAAAACGAAGAGGCTTGTCTTGAAGGCTCGTTGGGCCGTATAGCTGGGCCATGTTTCTATACATAGCCTGCCTTCATACAAGTTCGCATAGATTGCTGGAGGGCTTTGGGATCCAAGGCATACAATCCAGATCGCTGCAAGAACGATGGCTGTACCAGATTTGGACCTGAAACGAGATTGAACAAACGATTATATGTTATGATAATCCGAAAGAGTATTAAAACAGAGCGAAATTACTTCATATCCATTGTGTCATCAAAATAAAATTTACGTGTTCTCAACTGTAAACAGAAATTTCAAGGATTTAAAAAAATTCCGTAACATAAATTAAATGTATCATTATGGAAATAATGGATCATGTATGGAAAAAATGGATTATCATGGAAATAACATATCATATTGGAAATAAAACACAAAGAAAAAAGGCGAGAGAGAGACCAACTAGATGGTAGTCATTCCTCATAGCAAATATTGCATTTCCCAAGAGTACTTTTACATATTTACTAGATGATTAACCTTGCAGCATGCCCTTATATAATTATAGGGTTCTTACACTTTGTATCATGATAACTACCCTCAGACCCACACCTGAGAAATTACCCTGGAAAACTGCTCCGGACAAACAATTCCTATGACCATTACTCCGGACATCCTAGGGCCATTTCTCAAGACAAACGAATCCTAGGACCATTACTCAGGACAAACAAATCCTAGGACCGTTACCAAGTACAAACAAATTCTAGGACCATTACTCAGGACAAACAAATCCTAGGACCATTACTCCGGAAAAACAAATCATATAGGACCATTACTCCCGACGAACAAATCCTAGGACAATTACTCAGGAAAAAAACAAATCCTAGGACCATTACTCAGGACAAACAAATCCTAGGACCATTACTCGTGGAAAAGTACACTCCTAGGCTAGCAAAACTATAGCCCAACTCGAATACCCACTTGTTAACACAATCATTTACTGGAGGTAGTTGTCCGGGTATTGTCCCGGGGTGTCTAATATTGTCCAGCAAAATGTAATTGTTGGAACTGTCTGAGGGTATATAAACCGTGATAGTCCAGGATAATTCCCCCCAAATGACATTTGCGATTAGCTAGTTCACATGTTCTTTTTCTGGATAATACACTGAACCTGAATGAAATGTGGGTGTATGAATGCTGTGTCCTGTATATTATGTGTTCAGTAATTGTATTTAAATAAGTTAAGGGCTGGTCACAATAACAATAACGAGATTTTTAATTAAAGGTACACCTTACTACATGGTCATGATGGTGAATACGTGTGTGTAAACTCGTGTCTATTAATAGTAGGGCAGCTCTAGGGTGTACATTTAGCAGTCAGACCCAACTTTGGAAAACCGAGCACAGGTATATACCCCGAAAACGGCGTATAGTATAGCGCCCTCATCGTTTAGTGAGAGGCAGTGTGTGCAAAAGGCCTGGGGAAAATCTTGCAAAGCCAACCTGCCAACGATATATATATTTTTAAAAATTAATGCTGAGTGTCAAATTTCTTTAAAACCCTTGAATAATTCGTCATATGAAATGACTTTTAAATAACAAACATTTGAAATAAATGTATTCGCAGCATTATTTTAGAAAAATATATGACCAAGAGCAGGTCGACATTACACGATTTTCCACATGCCTTTTGTACACACTGTCTCGCACTGAACGATGAGGGCTCTATATTCATCTTGCTTCATACGCCGTTGTCGGAGTATATACCTGTGCTCGGTTTTCCGGAGTAGGGTCTGACTGTTTAATGAAAAATTTCGTTATCGTTATTGGACAAATATGACCAACCCTTAAGACAAGTAAGACCGTCCCCCTTTTAAAAATATAACCTTTTCCTGAGTTTTGCAGACGTTCTTCTAAAACTTCTTTACGCCTTAAAGGAAAAACATGTCCCTTTTGGCGATGAATACAATCAAGGACTTGATTGCGTTTAATGAGTCTGGTAAAGCAATTTTTCATTTTCCGCTCATATCAACTCGGTATTATCTTAACGACTCTGCAGAAAACAATCCCGAGGGAGGGATAATATAACGCTCTCACTACAAGGGAAATGAATTCTCTTCTCTGAAATGAGCTTGACCTTGAGTTGGAGATCATAATTATAACACGTAAGTCAAGGATGTTGTTGAATACATAAGGTGGGCCAGAGGGCATTCATGAAAATTTGAATTATGTTGACAAAAGGTGATAAAGAGATGAAACTAGAAAAAGAAGGGAGAAGGATTAGGGGAATGAGGGGTGGGGGGGGGGGGAAGAAAAGAGAGAGGATACAGAAAAGAAGGATGAAATAGAGAGAGAGAGGTCGAAGAGAGAGAGAGAGAGAGAGAGAGAGAGAACGTGTGAGTGAGTGTGTGTGTGTGTGTGTGTGTGTGTGTGTGTGTGTGAGTGTGAGTGAGAGAGAGAGAGAGAGAGAGAGAGAGGGAGAGGGAGAGAGCGAGAGAGAGAGTGATAAGGTGCTCCGGCATTTGGTTGGGGTTTTAGGTTAGGTTTGGAGTTAGGTATTATTTGCGGTCCAGCGTTGAAGTTGGGAATTCGGTTGGTGTAATATATATAGAACGCGCAGCATGTGTCGTACAACTATAAAAAAGGGAGAAAGGGAGAGAACCAAGAGGGAAAAGGGGTACAAGGAAAGTTGTTCAGAATTAGGTGGGGGCAGCCACGAGAACGGATAACGCGGATAAAGTTTGTCGATCACCGCATGCTATTAACCTAAATTGAAACGGAAAACTGGGTTAAGAAATGAAAAATCGAGAAATACCCGTGTAAGAAACATATAGAGAGAGGGAGGGGAAGGGGAGAGAGAGAGAGAGAGAGAGAGAGAGAGAGAGAGAGAGAGAGAGAGAGAGAGACAGACAGACAGAAAATGAAAATGGAAAGAAGAAGTGCGAAAATGGTCAACACTGTGATGAATAGTCAGCAGAAGTTATGTCACCCGAGTCTGAGTATAGATGAAGCTGTGCTTAGGTAAATTATTCACATCAGATTACGAGAAAACAGGTTATTCCACGCAAACAAGTCACAAAATGACTTATTACATCCATCAGTCTTCCGCATAAATTATTAGCTCTTTTATGGCATTCCATGAATTAGATTTAGGATAGGCTCTAAAATAAGCATTGCATTGAATAATTCAGATTCAAACATAGCGAGAAAAAAACATTTCAACAAAACTCACAGTATAATATGCAACTCATTATATGCAATATATTACATTCCAGCGAAATGGATAGTGAAAATATGATCAATTACATGGCTGGAAGTGGATGATAAGGATTGTCTACAGAAAAATGGACAGTGACTTTTTTCTCCATATAGAATAAACAACACATTGGCAAGACATTCGGGATGTAATAGCAAAACCTGTATTTAGCCATAACTCAGGTAAAAAAATTTATTGATCATACTATCACTATTTTGAAATGACCAATGTGAAAATTACAAATGCAGATGATCAAGATGGAGTAATCATGAACATGTAGCACCATATTTTGAATCATGAGATTTCATTTAGAACATATCAATATTCTCTTTGACAAACAACTGTGAGGATAAGAAAATATTATGGACAAGAAATTTAGTACCAATCGTGTAAAAATCAAGATGATAGCGTGGACACAATGTGAGATTGTTGAGGGACTTATGTGTGAGAAATGTAAATGTTATCATGGTTATAATATTCCCGTTCTTCATAAAATCATTTAACCAATTTGAGACAATTAAAGTGACCACATTTTGTGGTTTGGCTCACTAACTTTTGATTCAAAGCTCTAAAAATACACCAGATGCATGAATAGAAAGAGCAAAGTCCATTTTTATTCCATGACGATATTGCGTTTGATGCCAGGAATATTTAAAACGAAAATAAGCTTCAATTGAATTGGCAAAACATTGAGAGGTTCAAAATCATTTATGTTTTAAATCAAAATAGACAATTTTTTTCAACTTTTCGACAATTTCTGTAACCATGTATATTGTTTCCAAAGACATTACATCTTATCTGAACCTTATAGCACTAAAAGAAAAATATTTTTGTTGCCAATTTGAAAAACAAAATGTGATCATTCAATTCAATTCAAATCAACTTTTATTTTCTTCCACTGATTTTGACAACATTCAACATCTGTTCAACTAGTACAATTTACATGCATATAACGTAATATCAGTACAATCAAGAACTTGCAAAGTTACAAGGAAGAAGGCGCAGTCCCAATAACCAAGATGCTTGTAGCGGGTACGCCTGAATACACAAATACAATATAATTTAATACAGGAAAAAGAAGTAAGGGAGAGACAAAGAGAGGGAGAGAAGAGGATAGGGAACTTGGAGTAGAGGGAAAGGAAGAGGACTGCAGCATAGTAATAATCATAATGGAGTTGTATGGCATGCATGGATGGATAATCAGGGGCGGCGCCAGGGTATTTAAATAGGGGGGGGGGGCAAAATGACGGGTATAGCAACGTCGCACGTCGAGGGTCTTGAAATAACAAATAGGACTATAACAGTTATGTCATAATTGCATGGCCTAGCCTTCTCTTCTCCATTTCCCCTTCTCTTTCTCCTTTTTCCCCCCTTCTTCCTCTTTTTTTTTTTTTTTTTTTTTTTGCTCGCTTGAAAAATGATAGGGGGCGGCCGCCCCCCTGCCCCCCTGTAGCGCCGCCCTTGTGGATAATAGTACGTTTTAGCTCTTAATGATTCCTGTCCTGAAAGGGTTAACAACTTGTTTATGGTTACGCAAGTTGAATGTTTGTGAATGACTGATCTTCCATAGGCTTGCGTGATTGCTTATACTGTTTACCCGAACGTTTAGAGTACGGTGATTATGAGCACACATGGAATGAAAATATTAAATGAAAATAAAAATTTGAGATATATTTGTTACCTTAGCAGCCGAGATATCACATATGACAAAATTTTGTGCTTCTCAAAAAGGTCGTACCTAAACGAACAAAGAAGACACGAAACAGAAAAAAGGTATAAATTCCTAGGGAAGCTGCGTTGTTATTTCACTTCAAGACGAATACCTATATACGCTTATCTTTGATACAATTATATTTGCAGTTAACAATGTTTTTGATCATTGAATAAATCTACTCTATTTGGCCCAAAACGAGAATGGGACTTTAAAGCATTTATTTCAGCAGCTCCCTGGTTGTGGAACAGACTCCCAAAATCAGTGCATGATTGCGAGACTGTAGATGACTTTAAAAGAAAACTGAAAACACACCTAACGTCACGACAAGCATTTTGTTAAATATGTTTTATTAAAAGCTTTCTTCAGCTGGTGTTCACTGTATTTAAAGCGCTTTGAGCACCCTCCTTCGGGGAATACGGGACGCATGTCTCTTTCTTCTTCTTCTTCTTCTTCTTCTTCTTCTTCTTCTTTTTCTTTTTCTTTTTCTTTTTCTTCTTTTTCTTCTTTCTTCTTCTTCTTCTTCTTTTTCTTTTTCTTCTTCTTTCTTCTTTCTTCTTCTTCTTCTTCTTTTTCTTTTTCTTTTTCTTTTTCTTTTTCTTCTTCTTCTTCTTTCTTCTTCTTCTTCTCTTTCTTTTTTCTTCTTCTTCTTTCTTCTTCTTCTTCTTCTTCTTCTTCTTTTTCTTTTTCTTCTTCCTCTTCTTTCTTCTTCTTCTTCTTCTTCTTCTTCTTCTTCTTCTTCTTCTTCTTCTTCTTCTTCTCCTTCTTCGTCTTCTTGTTTTTTTTTTTTTACTAACAATTACCATTCAGGTTATTGCACTTTCTTATCCGCAAACCATTGGTAAAATAAAGGAAACCTCTTGCATATGATACATGAGTGGGGCAAGAGGAACATGGAAGAAGATAATAAAATACTAAATAGCGTGAAAATATTAGACGAAAAAAGAAATATATGAGATAGAGCATTATGGAACTGAAATCAGTTATAATGTAAATAGCCGGCTATGACTGAAGTCGATCCCAAACCGATACGATTATTCAATTGTGTTATTCAACATTTTCAAGTAGAAGAAAAGTTTTTGGATTTTGCATACATTTTTAATTCAGTTTATGTATTCATTGAACTGTGTGAATTTATGCTATATGTATAATTTGAGTGTTTCTAATAGAAGCAATTGAATAATTGAATTGAAATGAATTGAACTGAATTGAAATTTACCCTTTTTTCTGTTTCCTCATGGAGAGCGTAAATGAATAAAAAATGTCGTAATTGTTTGCGATTTCCATATATATGTACATGTTCTTCACATTATTTTTTTCGGAAAGAATGATTGAATCATCTCTGAACGGCTTACTTGGAAGTTGCCATGACTGCGATAAAGTCAGTAACCCTTTGCTTATATAACAAGTTTGTTCCAATTCACATATTTGCTATGTTCCTGTTCTTAATTTTCATATGTACTGTTTACAAAATTAAAAAAAATTGTAAAGGATATATGTTTGTGGAAAATAAATAAACTTTGAACTTTGAAGTTTGAAGTTTGAAAACAACACAATCCTCTAAGGAATAGTCAGAAAGAATATCTGCATACTCACCTTACAAATTAACTAATTTGCAATCCGAAAAAAACCTCTGACTAGTTTTGGCTGATATAATACCTTCCATGTATTATGGATGTGATCAATACCAGCAGTGGCATACGGTGAGTTCAACCATTATGGGGGCACTA
The DNA here is from genome assembly GCA_025618425.1 of Heliocidaris tuberculata. Lineage (NCBI taxonomy): Eukaryota > Metazoa > Echinodermata > Echinoidea > Camarodonta > Echinometridae > Heliocidaris > Heliocidaris tuberculata. The sequence goes on from CM046836.1 coordinate 46,087,808, forward strand.
ACGTCATTGAGGGTGGGGGTGGGGGGGGGGGCACCGCTTTTACTTGGAATATAAATTATGAATTTACAAGGCCTATGATTAGAGGAAGGGTGCGAGAGGGTGTCTTATCATCTCCTTTTCTCGCCCTTTCGCCCTTCTCCCTTCCCCTAATTTCTCTTTTCTCCTTTCTTTCTTTTTGTTTCTTTCATCTGTATTCGACTGGGGGCAAGTGCACCTCGTGCCCCCTGTAACTACGCCGTTGAATATCAGACTTTCATATCAGATATACTAAGGCCTCATTCACCAGTACAGGGTGCGGTCAAGCACCGAAAAATCCCCCAAACGAAAAATAATAAGCCTAGTTCGCTTCATTACAACGCACATGTTACAAATTATGCTTTTTGGAGCCTTTATGCGAGCTGCTACACTCCCTTCTTTTTGCCATTCATTTCCAGGAAAAATTGTTCTTCATCTGGCATGGTGTTTTCAGGCGCTTTACCGCGTAGTGTTAAACATGAGGTGTAAGTGAGAATGTTATAACCAAAAGAGAGCTATCTGCAGTAAATATAAATAGAGTGAATCTTGAGTTATAAGAATGGATATTTAAAAATATCAGGGGTATCACCATGATAAAAGTATGACGCGCACAGAACTTTTCAAATTAGAAAATTTGAGGTTTTGGTCTGTTTGGTTAGGTTTGGTTATCCGAATCCGTGTTTTAAAAAAATCAAATACATACGTGTATACAATAAATAAACACAAATATGTATATAAAGAATTAAAAAAACAAAGACGGCTGGAAAGTTTGATGTATGGTAGATTATAAAATCTTCGTGGCTTTAAAATAAACTTATAATAATTCCAATGCCACGACCGATTAACAGGAAGGTGTCGTTCAGAAAAGTGTCGTATGAAATTGAATGTTTTTCCACCATCGGGCGCAGTTACGTCAGATTTACGGCAATAATGATGTATTTTGGGCTAAGCTTGAGGGCAGATACGGCGATTTCTTGTCACGGCAGAGAGGGGGGGGGGGGGGGGGGGGTGACTCGACTAGCCTTTACTCATTATTTACTAAACATTATTATTTAGTCTTCAAGATTTCCGTTCTCCCCGGGATGGCCGCCCCTGCTTGGAGTTAAAACGCAGGTGTATCCATCCCTGGCCTTTTGACACCTCTTGTAATACAGGCCTCTAGGAAAGATGAGATATTTAGGACTCAAGGTAAAAGAGGATTTTAATTGAATGACTAGTATACTCAAGTGTTTGAAAACACTTGAGTATTATTGTTAGCGTCCTTGGTCACAGGTAAATTTGTTTATGCTAAAAGTTCAAGGTTAACAGCATTCCTTTTGGAAAGCGACCTGGGGGAGCGCAGGATCACGTCACGTACCCTGCCCTTGGGGCCAACTTTCGCCCAAAGAGCACACTCGTATAAAAGTTTGGTAGAAGTTTGGCTCGCCGTTTTCAAAATCCTGCACCCGCCCCTGGAATCGGATTGATATTGTAATATTCTGTAGTAGTATTTAGATCATATTTATATCCTTTTTCTTGTAGCGCTTAAAATTTGTATTGAATTCTAATTTTGGCGGTTAGCAATTCATCGTGTACATTGTGCAGTTTTCATTTAACCCTTTCTCGTTTCATAAGATGTCTTTGAATATCCATCTCTCCGTTCCTTTCTTGTCTTCATGTTCCTTTTCTCTTCATCTTCCGTCTGTCTCTCCTTCATTTCCACAACTTTTATTTTTCGAATACTTCGTCTGTTCATTCAAATCACCATTCTCCATCGACTCAAATACAATCATCAGCTATAGGCTTACGTTCAGTGGAGTAGGATGGGTCGAGCCAGTTAGAAGGGGGAGGGGTAGTGTCATGGGGGGTCTTCCAGGGTGGATGAAATGAGGGGTGAGAGAGGGCGTTCATCGAATGAAAGACGTCGCCCCTCTCTCTTCATATCTTTCTCGCTCTGTCTTTTCTGATTTTGTTTGTTTGTTTGTTTGTTTTGTTTGTTTGTTTGTTTGTGTTTTTTTTTTTTGGGGGGGGGGATTTTCATTAGACCTGTTCACTAATTTTATGCGTACTTATGGGAACAAAAGTTTCGCTTGACGACTCTAAATCTTGCCAGAAGCTTGCCCGTCATAGTAACAACTAATGTATGCAAGATGGATTCCGTCCATAGAGATGCCATTATGATAAGTAGGTGCACTAAATAGTTGGCAACTACGGGTTTTGGAGAGAATCATGCATAAACTGAAATGCATTTGTAAACAGGTCTATTATTTGCCCGGGGACTGTACGTCGTGCCTTCCCCATGCCCATTATATCTTTTTGGCGCCATTCTGTTTCTAAGGTGAAAGGAAATAAATAGGAATCATTCGTAACACTTTCTGTTTTGCATATAGGATGCGACAGAGATGTAGAGATCAGTGTCTCCTCGACCCAGCTAACTGAGAATGTGTTTGTTCTGACCGACAGGTGTGTCCGGTATGAGCGTTTAAAGGTATGCGGGGGAACATTTTTCATCGATGTAAGAAAAATGCAGTGTAAAAATATACACATTCTTAAAGGGAGGGGGCAACTTGGAAAATCTCCTCTTATATGTAAAATATGAGGAGACGATCTTTTACCATTTCGTATGAGATAAACCTGATGTTAGTTCCTTTTTTGTTTCAATTTGTTGATGTTTATTATGGGTTTTTTTTTTTTGTTGCAAATTGTGCCGTTCTGTTGTCAAATTTGCCTAAGTGAAATGTTCTAGAGGCACGCCTCTAGTGGGGATATTGAGGTGATTTAAGGTGTGAATGTATGGGCGATCGATCATGAACTGATTGCTAATGTCTCTTATACCCCAGTTACACGGACAAGAAAGACACCGAACCGACCACAGACCGAACAAAGAAAAATTGTTATCCCACATGGCCAATATTTTGTTGGTTATCGGTCGGTATACCCAAATGACACCAACGAGACAAACACCGGACCAACGTTGCCAGAGTTAGTAGAATTCTACTTTTTGGGCAGAATTTTGACCGCTTTAGCATCTAGCATTATGCATAGCATAATTTGACAAAATTTAGCAGAATTTTAGCATAATTCTGGTGTTTTTGTTTTTTTGTTTTTGTTTGTTTTTTTGCTTGTCAGAGCATTTTTGAGTAAAAATACCCCCCCCCCCAAAAAAAAAAAATGCTGATAACCTTTTTTTTTTTTTTTTTAAACTTTTCAGAGAGTAAATAACCCCCAAAATGCTTAAAAGCCTTCCTCTTTTTTAGTAGATTTTTTTTTTTTTTTATTTAGCAGAATTTTACGCTGCTCCGTATTTTTTTTTTTTTTTTTTTTTTAACGCTGGTGACACTGCACCGGACCGACCACAGACCGAACATAACAATTATATTACTCCGAATGTCCTAAGATTTTGTCGGTTATCGGTCAATAAGGAGTCGGTTTGGTCGGGTGTGAGTGGGGTAATAGGGGACAAATGTTACCGTTTCAGTGCTAGAAATGTCACCTGATAGATATATTAACACTGTCTCCCCGACCTATCGTCACCAGGGAATAAAGAATACGACTGACCGACTTAGAGAAAAATAATCATTGTGATTGAGGAAACTCGTCTTTGTTGTTTACGCTTGTCCTCTTTACGGCGTATACGGTCTAGGCACCATCAGTCTAGATATATTGAAGAACTTACAGGAAGAATCTAACAAATCAATAATAAAGAAAACATGCCCTGGTCAATCTAGATCTAGTGAAATACCTTGCAGGTAAGGAATTCAACAAATGGACACTAAAGAAAACATGTCCTTATTAATCTAGATACTGAAAGAACGCGTTATAATGGCAACGAAAGGAATGACAGAGAAGAAATAAAACAAGAAATGTTTATTTGAAACCGGCAGCGGGTGAAGATGATGTGTGATTATATAAAGAGTGTACAAAAAACAACAACACGATACCAACAAAAACTTGTTGACGTCTGATCCTGCACGTTAACAATAAAACTTGATACTCCCGACTACAACACTCACACGACGTAGACTGATTAATCAGCAATGATATAAAACAGCTTCGGTTTCTTTTACTAACGATTTTATAGGGCTTTTCGTCACTGCGTATGATACTACGTGCTTTCATCATAGTGTAATGCTAATGAGATAATCTTGTAACGCTGCGCATTGCCGAATTAGATTAGTAAAAAGACTAGATAAATTTTCAACAATTATACAGTTTTATTACTGAATTAAAATAGAAACCTATGTGAACGACCGATACATAATAAGAGGACGAAATCAAGGCTACTTCAGCCGCTATCCACTCACAAAGTGCCCCAGATGAATACTACTGGGAAGAATAACTTTCCAGACCGTACCGTAAGTTCCCTTTTATCCACGAGATCTTGATTTGAGATGACCACACCTGCCTCAAAGAGAGACAGACAGAATAACGATTACAGGCAGTGGCGTAGCTAAGGGAGGGGGGGGGGGTACCCGAAATGATGATGATGATGATGGTCGCAGTATATACATGTATTTTTAAAATTTTTTTTTTACATTCAAAAGCGCAGAATTGAATAGCTCAAAACAGGGAAAAATAAAGACCAGAAAAGAAGAGAGAGAGAGAGAGAGAGAGAGAGAGAGAGAGAGAATAGAAAGGGAACGTGATCATATGACCCCTTTCAATCCTCCCCTTGATCGGTGTCTTTGCTCATTCGCATTTTATCCACCTCATAAGATCCCCCCCCCCATGCGAGTGCTCCTGAAAGTCTGAACCCACGCTACGCCACTGATTGTAGGAAGTAGCGCTCTAGGGAGCTGGGTGATAATGCCCCCATCGCAAGATAGTCACGTACGTCACACACTTGATACATGCATGGCTTCATGTTAAAAACCACGTGAAATTGCCCGGTGTACTTCAAACCTTTGTGCCCATTATACGATCTTTAATATGAACAGTCTCACCAAGTTGAGAAATAGATATACAAAGAAGGTCTGAAGAAGCTCGCAGAACAGCGAGTGAAAGGTGACAAAACGGATGTGACAAGACAGCTAGATTTTAACTGATCGTGAAAAAATAACTATTTACCAACGTTACAGATACACCTCTTCAGTGAGTATCATTACAAAGAGTTTGGGGGGGGGGGGGAGGACATCCTCATAAAAATAATTCCTATGAAACTATCAGAACTGAAGTGTTTTTAAGAAGAGTACCGTATATTTTCACTGTTAAGTAAATCAAATGTTGATTGAGAGAGTTGTTGTTTAATCGTACATGTTGTAGAATCATACTTATATTGATTATAAAATAATGGTGAAGAGAAATTAATATTTTTTTCCTCGTGAAAATTAATCATGGATTTATTTCTCCATCCTTCCATTTCTTCTTCTCCTCTTCCTCCTCCTTATTATTCTTCATTTCTCAGCTTTTCTACAAACATTTTATTCCCATTTTCTTCTTCTTCATGTTAATGTAAAAACTTTACTGGACAGTGATGCTGCCCAGAAATGTTTGCTATGATAAAGACGAAATTCCATTAGCGCTTTAAGGTATGCTATCAACAAATCGAAATAATAAACATTTTAAAAGACGTATAAGCCTTTTCTAATGTCAACGTACGCAAGATCATAAGAAATGAGGGGGGGGGGGGAATTTCCAAATATTTTTTTTCTGGTCATGTACCCCTACACACTCATAACGTCTCCCGTTTCCATTTCCTGTGTGGTATTTCTCATTGGACCAGACCAATTACTTTACAAAAAGACATGTCCATGATTTTACGGAAACGGAGAAAAATGTGGAAGTTATTAATAGTCAAAATCTCCCTCGATGCTTCAATCTTTGTGTGACGTATATCCGTTGTTTCCCTGACAGATTCAAGCTTTTTTTTAAAATCCTTTTTTCCCCTTGAGAATTAGAAAAAATATTGTTACATCTTGTCTTACAGAACATTTCGCATTTTATGACATGTTCACATGTTTCTCTGAAATAGTGGCATCTTTAGGAAACTAAAATTTGTATAAAGGTTGACGAACCTAGAAGGGATTCTGCTTCTACAATGATTCAAATTATCGCTTTGATAAACTTAAACTAAATGCAGACTGACGTTTGATTTGAAATGTGGAAAATGTGGTTACATGGTTAAATCCGATAATCTTTTATGTGTTGTTGTGTAAAAAAATAAATGGACAACGCTAAATATACCATTCAAAATCTTTGGGAATTTTGCCCTTCATGTATACTTCAAGAATGTCTGAAATTTATGATTTTTTTTTGATGTAGTGATAAAAGCAAACCAGCGAGGAGGAAAGAACATGTGCAGGCTCGCCTTTTTTTTTTTTTTTATATATAGCACAACTCCGTTTCTTCTTATTTTCCCCTTTTATCCAATGGCGTAGACAGGTCCCCATAAGTGGGAGGTATGATTTCCCTCAAGGGCCATATATGTATGTATATATATATATATATATATATATATATATATATATATATATATATATACACACACATATACATATACATATAGTGTAGGGCGAGGGTGGGTAAACATGTATATGGTTTTTCTCTTTACATGTCCAATATACGGCTTTAGCATCATGCTTTGCAGTTTTGTAGTATGATTTTAATATTGAGCGAGCGAGCGAAGCGAGCGAGCATACAATATTCAAAATTTGTGAGGTCGCAATTACATTGTAATATAAAAACGGGGAAACACAATTCTGATGGGGTTTCATTCGCAAAATTCATTTAATAAACTATACTTTTAATATGAGCGAGCGTAGCGAGCGAGCATTTGGGAATATTGGCTCTAAGTCACTTTGGATTAGGTGCACATGTCATGGAAAAGGGAAACGTTGTACTTATCATGGAGAAAAGGACACTTCAATTATTAGAAAAATCATGTGAAGAAAAGGTAGAAAAGGCAATTCATCAGAGGTGAAAAGGGGCACTAATCACACCTGAAAAGGGGCATTTATAAGAACGGGAAAATGTTCTTATATAAAGTAGAAAAATTAAATCAGTGTCTATATATTACAAAGGAAAAAAATGGCTTGTTACATTAAAGGGAATAAAGGAGATTAAAAGGGGAAAATGCTTTCGTTGAAATAAGAACATTTATCAAAGTTAGGGTGAGAGATGAGGTATAATTATCAAAATGGGCACTTAAAAGAAACTTATGGAACGGGCACTTATTCGAAAGAAAAATGGGGGTACTTATCTGAAGTTAAAGGGGAAAAGAAGGGACACTGTGCCCACATGCAAGGCCCGAAGCGGTGCTTCTGACCGGGCCTACATGTTATGATTGTCATTTCATAATTCTTCTGTGTATAGTTGGGTGATCATGACACAGTTCATCATCCTCGATAAATATTGGGGGTGATGTATTCCCTCTTTCTCTACCACATGCGATTCCTGTGACTATATTTTCATTTCAATTTTGCAGAATTGCATTATAAAGGAAAGTTACCGATTGAACCCTCTAAATCCAGAATAATTACATGTACTTGTAATCTAAATAATTTTTCTGCATTATGGCTTCAAAAAAAAAAAATCCCCTCTAAATACATTTGGGGATGGTAACACATGCAGGCCAGCCCCCCCCCCCCCCCCCACTTCAATTTTTTTATAAAAATTATTATTATACCTCCATATCCCTCCCAGATCAACACCCATGTTGTATAATTTGAAGTAGATGGTTTTCACTTTCTAGTGGTGTAAAAATATATCGGGAAAAATCAGAAGCAACGACAGAATTGTAAATAAATATTAATAAATTCATATAAATCTACAATACTGTATACATAGATAATATATAAATTTGAATAATATTAATAAATATAACATATCAAATTATATTATCTACAACATAAAATAGAAACGTATATTTTCCACCATATTTTTTGTGGTGTTTTTTGTGGGGTGAAACCTGGGGGGGGGGGGATGTTTGTACACACCATCCTCCACCCGAAAAGTTGGGGGATGCATACTCCCACCCCCACCCCTGCTATCTACGCCCCTGCTTTTATCACGGTCTGTGTTATTTTACTAGATTAATGTCTCTTCCTTTTCCTTTTCTATCTTTCTCAACTTCGTAGTAGACTGACAGCCCTCGAAACCGACAATTTCAGTCTAGTGAACCCTCCGAGAAGTTGTTAAAAGGTCCTCCAGACCTACATGTCGGTCTCTTGGGCTGTTGGTCTCGCTTTACTATGTTGACTATACTTTTCTTTTGCATGTACATGGCATAGAGAAGGGAATGCTTATTATGCGCTTCATTAACACAGTATTATGATTATTACGATTATTGTGATTATTATGATTATTATGATTATTACGATTATTATGATTATTATAATGATTATTATAATGATTATTATAATTATTATTATTATTATTATTATTATTATTATTATTGTTATCATCATCATCATCATTATTGCTATTATTATCGATATTATCATTATAATTATAGTAATAATAATAATTATTATTATCATTATTATTATCATTATAATCATAATTATTTTTGTTATTATTAGTATTATTTTTATTCATAAAGAGGACATGATGACAGTTTCATAATTTTTTCAAATACCAATAATAATGGGTAGAGTATGACGTAATACCCCAATCACACAAACAATAACGACAACAGAGTGAAAGACGAAAAATAACATTCCATAGAATAACCAAGAATGGTCGGTTTGAGGTCCGGGTGGAGTCGCTTTGGCGGTGTTATTGAAGTATAAATCCCGTCTCACCAGAGGCGTTTTTTACTGACGTTAGGTGTACACACGTCAGTGACTTGCACGGTCTTTTGCGCGTCTTGGAAGAGTGGTGTCGTGTAATAAGCGACTACGAAATAACAAGTGAAAAACACTATTTTAAATCACTGGAGTATGAGTTAATTGGCTCCACAGGCTCGATTAGCGCAGGTACTGACGCAATGGAAATGACGCCACGAGGCGTGCAAAAGACCGTACAAGTCACTGACGCGGTCCTAACGTCAGCAATGACACTGCGTGTGAGCCGGGTTATATGATTGGACTGACAGGAGTCTTTCATGCTTGTGAGTGTATTGACTTGTGTCTAATCGGACCAACACGACCACAGCACATCGATACAAGCTTTTATTACGTTGAACTCATAGCCTTATGTTTTATCGTGTTAATACTTTTCTGTCTCTTCAATCAGTATTTTTGCTATTAAACGCCAATCCTTATGTCAATCCTTTCTTTCTTATATCATGTAGTTTATATCTCCTTTTCTGTGAGGTATAGATGCTCTCCCTTTCCATTCTTCTATTTCAAAGACTATTTTTATTGCTTCATTATTTTCATGAACTGTTAAACATAAATTGAAAAATAAGATCGCTTCGTATTTATGTATGTTGTGTATGTATGTATGTATATATAATTATGTTTGTAGACCACTGACGAGTGAGGAGAACCTGTTTATCAAGACCCTAATTACCTGGCTATCATCTGGCTCTAGTCGTCGGTATTTCTTCCTTTGTTTCTGTTCATTTTATTTGTTAGCCTGGAAAAAAAACCCAAATAAAATCACTCATAATATGATGTCAAAGGGATTTTTTTCGAAATAGAACTCCCTTCTTTCAACAAAGTAGAACTAGAAAAATGTTACATTTTTATATTTTCACAATAAGACATGTATCAAGTACCATCTAAAGCTTAATGGTTCAGGGCCCCGTTGCATAAAACTTATCATTAATGGTAACTCTGCTATCAATGGTAACTACCATGGTAACATTACTCAACAGCCAATCAAAATCAAGGTTTCCATGGAAGTTACCATTGATGGCAAAGTTAACGTTAATGGTAAGTTTTATGCAACGGGGCCCAGTACACCCATTTCCATAATAATATTTAGTCTTTTATTGTTTGATCCACTTTGATAATTTCTATTTATCGATATTAAAAAACGAAGACAACATCAACAATTTTTTTCTTAAAATGTACATTGAACGGAAAACATCAGCTTATAAACTCTTCTTTTGCTGTTTTACTGAAAAGAAGCGGAAAAGGCGTGGCATATATATACCGAATGCCGTGATTCTGCGAAATGACAAAGTTTTACGTGTGCATCACGTGATCACATTTCTCCTTTTTATATCTTTTTAAAAGATTCTTTAAAACAAAACAGAATTCTAATAGGCCTTCTACAGGGATATCGGAAGGCATAGATGTCATCTTAATAGGAAATTTATATCGGAGAATCAGAGGAAATGGTCTCAAGGTGAACAAGCACTTGGGTGAAATGGATATATATGTTTTTTATGAAAAGGGCGAGTTAAATTTATAAGATTAAACGTAAAAGAGGAAGAGAGAGAGAACAAAAACCTAGGGAGAAAGAGATAGATATTAAACTTGAGCTTGGACTTTAACAAAAAAAGAGAAAAAGAAAGAGAGAGACATAGAGACAGGCAAACAGAAAAAGAGAGAAGGGAGAGACAGACAGAGAGAGAGAGAGAGAGAGAGAGAGAGGGGAGAGAGAGAGAGAGAGAGGAGGGGTGAGAGCTAGAGAGAAAGAAATAGGAATAGAACTTTCACTTAACCGTGAAAAGGGAGACTGAGAGTAAGAAACAGAATGAAAGAGAAAGATAAAAAGACAAAAAGACAAGATAGAGAGAGAGGGGGGGGGGGGATAGTGAGAGAGAGAAAGAGAGAGAGAGTAACTTGAACCTGAAGAATAGAGAATGATAGAGAGAAAGAGAATGAGAAAGAAATAAAGAGACTGGAGCGAGAGATGGAAAGAGATTATATACCGACGTGATGTGTATAGATGTGTCATGTTCAAGGTCAGTATAATAAGATAGATCTCTATATCATAGGTAATCATATTTCCTTTAAAAAACACCTAAAATCAATACTACGACTTCTATGCGAATATGATATGGGTATAAACCATGGGATAAACACAAAAGAATCTCCGAGAATGAACCACTAGTGTCTAGGTCATTGCCCAAAGCGCTACGCGGCCTATATAGTCTTTCCAAAATCCTAATTCTCATCAGTTAGGGAGAATGTAAACCGAATTTGTCAGGATGTCTCCTTCCAGCATTTCAAGACGCGTTCGGTTTTACTTTTCATGTTAAGAATCAGAAGGCCGTTAACGCTTTGTTATACAGTATGAGTTAACGCCATTCTGGGTCTCAACAGGCTTCTTGATTCACGTACATATCCTTTTATTTCAACACACATGGTAAACACTGAATGATTCATAAAAGCTAATCAAATCACATCATAAGGACAGTAAAACAGTTAAATGTACATGTGTACATCCACAAATGATACAATCCTGACCTGTTATCACGATCTGTATTAATATTTTGTAGTTTGATAATAAATGATTTACTGATATGCATTCGGAAAGAGCTAGTTTGATTTCATTATTAAAGATTTAAACTCTGTTATAAAAAATTTAAAAAGCAACAACAACTATTTGTAACTAACTAGACCTATTTCTCAAGGGCTCGTTATTTCAGAAAATAAAGAAAAATGAACACAAACAAAAATGAATTAACGTAATTTAGATCTAGAGCAGATGGTCCCGAAGGAGGGAGGGAGGGGGAGGGAGGGAGGACTGTCTGTACGACATTTTTAAGCAAACATGAAAGCGGGGGGGGGGGGGGGGGTAGCCTGAGTGATCAATTTACCATGAGTATGAAAAACGATAAATGAAAAGTATAAGACTTGATGGAAATGCAACATTCCAAATATACTGTGACGGATATCTATTAATTGAAGGAAAATATAACAGGAAGTCAGAACTTTCAGACAATTCAAAAGTAAAATCAAGGAAGAAATTATCTATCTTATATCAAAAATATCAATGTAAAAAATAAATATCACCAAACTCCGATTAAGCGTAAATCACTTACTGTCCATATAAAAAATAATTATTTTTTACATTATTTTGACCTTACATTAATACTCAATTCTCCCTATCGCATATAGCCGATATCAGCCGATATCAGCTCCCGATGCCGATATCGGGGACAACTTTTTTTTGTTTTGAAACAACTTTTTTTATTTTGATATATTCACAAACAAATCGTACATGTATCATAAAACATTACATAATGAAATAAAATATTACAAATGATTTTCAACAGTATAACATATATACTTGCACTTAATGAAGATTACGCAATAACATGATAAGATTAATAATTGTATAATACATGTACATGCTTTAAAAAAAAAAAAAAAAAAAACAAAACAAAACAAACTAGCACATCAATGATGTGGCGCTCATCCGGCATCCAGCAAAGAAATTCACGCAATTTGTACTTTGAACTGAGTTGAGACTGTAATGAATACACGAAATGTATATGTATTGGTTAAATGCATGTACAGATGATGAAGTGCCTATTGCAAATCTGGCTAAATGTGGTGTTGGAAGGAGACAGTGACGTGTAGATATGAATGAAAGTCTGGAAATTCACAACTCAAGTTGGACGACTGGAGTTAAAAGATTTTGTGGAATGTAAATTTTAATAGTTTTACTGTGTGAAAGAGAAACTTGAAATAAAGCATAAAGTCAGTCAAGGTGAGGTACATGTATCTCTACCAACTGTGAAATCTTTATTGAGAGAGATTTGAAGGTTAAGATTTGTAATAAAAGAGAAAAGCAGTGAATGACATAACTTATGCATTGGTGTACACATTAAAAGAATTTTAAGGTTGGGGCATTTGAAGGATGGCTTCAATGCATTGTCGCTCACTGTTTCAAGTCTTTATAAACTCATAACCCGCTATTGTCGACCACTGTCACTTCTGGGTTCTCGCTTCTGTTGACGATCGTCGACAGAAAGCATGTACAAATTTATAAAGCTATAGCCTTTGAAATAATCCAGCAGCCATGGGTGTCATAATGCACAGGGCAAAGAGTTAAAACAAACATTTTTTTTTATTTTTTAAAATAAATTTCACATAAATTAGCATAAATTTTCACATAAATTAGCATAAATAATTTTCTACACAAAAATTCAAAATTCTGTGAAGAAATTAAATGAACCTCATGAAAGTCTTTCAGATGGAACAAAAAAAATCAAAATCGGTCAATAAATGAGGAAGAAGAAGCAATTTTCGTGATTTTTAATTAATTTCGCATAAATTAGCATAAATAATTTTCTAGACAAAATTTCAAAATTCTGTGTAGAAGTTCAATGAACCTCGTGAAAGTCTTTCAGATGGAACAAAAAAAAAATCAAAATCGGTCAATAAATGAAGAAGAAGAAGCGATTTTTGCGATTTTCGAAAAATGCGCATAAATTAGCATATTTAATGAGTTTCAAAATTCTGTGTAGAAGTTTCGAATCCCCCACCTAGTGCTATCATATAAAGCAAACGGAATTAAAATCGGGTAAGAAATGGCGAAGAAGAAGCATTTTGAAATTGTGGACGGACGGGACGAAGGACGGTCGGACGGACAGACGGACGGACGGACGACGGACGACGGACACCTCGCCATGGCATAAGCTCATCTGCCCATTCGGGCCGGATGAGCTAAAAACAACAGCACACAACAACGTAATATTGAACTATGCGCACCCAATCTGGAATTACTGTAATACTACCTGTTCCCATTTCTGGAGATGTATTGCCAATGTATTCCTCTCTTGTGCAATCTTATATTCTTCTTCCCTATATTTTTAAAAAATTTTGCTCATGGTTTCAACAGATGGCAGATCAGATTTCTGCCTTGCAGAATAAATTTCCTTTTTGACAATTAAGATTACTGTATTTAAACATTTTATCCTATTTGAACTTCCATCAATCCCTAATAAAGTGTCTTCCAAAGAGAGATTCTCCAATTCTTTCAACCTTAATTTGTGTCCGATAACTTTCCACAGTGCTTGAACTTTCAAGCAGCCTTTAAATAAGTGATCAAAAGTTTCAACTTCTTGATCACAAAACGAGCATTTGTTAGAAGGAATAAAACCTATTATATGGAGTTTTTTGTTTGTGTAGATAACTCCATGCAACTGTTTAAATTGAAACTCTCGAAGTTTACAATTCACGGTTGAAAAGCGAGGTCTCAAAAAGATGTGCTGAATTTGCTTTTCTGTTAAACCTGAGAAATTACTATTTATTTTATGCATATCATCTATCTTTTTTATACAGTTAATGAAATATCTATATAACGATGCTGGCACATATATTTCCGGTTCCAGTCTATAGCTATAGTGAGCATACACTGATATTTCCTTGCTTTTTTCGTGCGTGATTGTTCTGCTGAAAACACGTTTTGCATCTTCGGCTCAACATCCCACATTGGGTGGCTTCACAGAAGAATCCCATTTAAATATCAACTGTATAAAAACACGATTGTTTGCTAGATTAGGAACAAAAGGGAGTTTTTGCTAGGCTGACCACGTCTTCTAACATATTGTCAATGACGCTCCGGCCGGACCCGGAAGCTCAGTTGCCAGCAATCACATGCCCCAAAATTAGAGCGCCGCATGCGTTCGGATTCGGAGAGCTATATGCGATACGCAGAATTGAGTTACCAGGTTATAGATTATTGACCTTGTTTTAGCCAGAGAGAAATTAACTCAATTATCATTCAGAATTCCAGACAGTGCTTTGTCGTGTATCCAAAAGAAATGATAAGGATGTTGAACTCAATTAAATTCAAGTCTTAATGTATTCCTCTAAATATTTTCTATAGCTTTGTAAATTATATATATATATATATATATATATATATATATATATATATATATATATATATATACATATACACACACACACACACACACACATATATATATATGTATATATATGTATGATTTACTGTGTTATATATTCATGAACAGAATATTGATGTAAATCAGTGATGTTCAATAAATTCGATTCAATTCAATTCAATCCAGGAAAACGTTCAAAACTTAAAATCTTATGACATATATATTCTAGGTTCTCCTTTTAAATGAAATGAAATTTTGACAAATTCACTTATATTTGACAAGGAAAAAAGACGGATTAGTCTATGCTTAATTGTTATATGTTTATTATTTCATATGCAGAACACAGTTTCCATGATCTTATAAATTATGCCTTTGGGGTTAAGTAACACAGATTAAGAATGAACTGAATTTTTGAAAATAATGTTAAAGATGAAAAGATGGCCTTTTTTTTATTTAGAACGTTGACTTCAGGGGGTTTCGATGCTGTTGTTAAGGCAAAACCAAGCGCCTTCAGCGGGATATCATGTTCGTCTCGTCTTTTAAAGAAATTACATTTTAGCAATTACGTTTATGAGTGTTAAAAAAAAAAAAACCTTCAACAAACTAGAAAAAAAATTGATGGATGTTCGCATGAAGGAAAATCGATGATTTCCATATTGAAAAGTTTCCTGTGTGTGACCCTACTCCCACGAAGCTTTTTGTCCTCATTGTGTGTGGGGGTGTGGTGGGATTTGGGTATGGACAGACATTCATCAATCATCAATCAGATATTATCATTTTCGTCACCATCACCTGACTCAGTTTCGAACCGGGGTCCGATCAGGGTCACTTTGTAGGTGAAGACATAGACATAATAGACCTGGGCCCCGTTGCATAAAACTTACCATTAACGGTAACTTTGCCATCAATGGTAACTCCCATGGAAACCTTGATTTTGATTGGCTGTTGAGTGATGTTACCATGGTAGTTACCATTGACAGCAGAGTTACCATTAATGGTAAGTTTTATGCAACGGGGCCCTGACCGCGCTCACAGAACCACTAGACAAACTTACATCTCCCTTCGAAATTCTTTTTGCTTTGTAACGATCTGGTAAGATATGAGGAAATATCAAACAAAAAGACAATAAAACACTTGCTCAGGATTATAATCTGGATCGAATTATACGGATTTATATTAACTTTCAATCTAATCGGCACAACAGAATTACCAATGGAAATTTCGCTCGCTTCCTATCTTCGAAAGTTGCATCGAAGAAATAATTAAGCTTATTTCCATGCATCCCCATGAGACTGGTCTCGTATAAGAAGTAAAATAAAGATTGATAGCAATTATCCAATAGAATTATGGTTCTAGATGAGTCTTCATTTATTATAAGCATCAACTTTTAAGAACATAACTGCATGCTCTGCGTCGTATCACTGCTGATTTACAATAACTGTATCGCCTCTGTAAACGGTAGTTTCGCTGTTATACATAATATAATTTATATAATATAATCTTTTTGATGAAAATGATGGTATTATAAATGACGATCTTACTTATTATATTACAGAAATGACAGCAGTAAAAAATAGTCCTGAAGAAGACAATGATAACAATAATGATAATGGTCATTTATACTGCGCTATACACAATAATTTAGCGCTTCCACATAGGTAATAAAGGAAAATAGATCAAAAACCATGAAAACTAGCTCTGCGGAAAGAGATAGGTCTTTAGCTGTCTCTTAAATTTGGATATGTAAAAAATGTGGATATATATTTTAAAAACGCTTCATTTGAGAAGTGCATCAAAAGAATATGTTACACAAATGAAGTTGATACTTAAATTAACATCCAGATCCAGACAAAAAAAAAAAGAAAACAAGAATAAGAGAACATGCATACCTTTGAAATTGCCGAAAGCGACCTGTCCCTTATATTCTCTTCAAAAATTCTTTGATCTAATATTACTTATTGTGAAATATCTTTTAATACGACGGATCTCTGAGAAAAGTAAGGAGTGCTAGTATGTTTGACGCATGACAGTGGACTGTCGTCCATGCTGGAAGCTCTCCGGGATGAAAACGAAATAAAACTAATGAAAATTTATATTGGTTTGCAATAATACCAGGTAAAGGTCGCCTTGAAGGTTCGCAATAACTGAGAAAAATGTGGAATAGAACAAATGAGGTTGTTTTCTCAATATTGAAGCAGGAACCGAAGGATTTATTTATTTATGCTCGCATTTCTTTTGAATTAGCTTTGAATGTCAAAAGATGACATGGAAACAAAATCGATAACATAGATCTGCTCATCCATAGATCACTTCATTTATTTTGCGGAGGCATTTTGTCAGTCTTATGGTAAGTTTATGGAGTCTCTTACAATAGCATGATCCTTCAGTATGGCTTGCATCGAAAGTGAATTGAAGAATCCTGTTTACGATTTCATTCGTGTTTAATTCACATGACTTCTGAAGCCAGAATCACACGAGGCGTCATTATTTTGCTGACGTCAGTATCTTGTACGGCATACTTGCGTCAGTAACCTGTATGGTCTTTTGCGCGTCATGAAAGACTGATATAATGTTTAACAAGACAAGGTGACTGCAGAATGAATAGTATAAAAGCAATACTTTTGATAACTGGCGTATGGGGTTATTTCCTTCACAGGCTGAAATAATTAGCGCAGGTACTATAACGCAATCAAAATAACTCATCGTGTTAGTCAGGCTTATGAAAACATGCGTATATGTGGAACCAGGGGACCAACGGCTTTAAGATCTATCCGAGGAAATTGGTAAGTCATCACGAGGATCAATCAGCGGCGTGTCCAGCTTAGGGTTGTTATTGGAATGTGATTTTCTTAACCCATTTCTAGAGAATCTCACGATCCATGTAGCCAGCGGACATGTTTTAAATGTCACCTTATTATATAACCTCTTTACCGTTATTGTCTCATTAGCCCCATGCACCAACCCCTTGATATATTCATAATATCAAAATAAAAACAAATAAAAAAGTTTCTTTTGGATACAAAATGCAGAAAGACTTACACTATTAAACAACGGGCACAATATCGTAAAAGCTGCCGACGGTCTCTTTCCCGAATATCAACTTTCTAACTTTCAAATATTGCAAATATCAAAACGAGAAACTGTGAATTATTTTTATTCCGCCTCATACCCAAGTCACATCGCGATACATTCACAAACCCAGAATTCTAGACCATTTGCGTTTCCGGGAGAGGCTGGATATATATTTTTTTCAAGCAAAAAAACAACACACACACACACACACACACACACACACACGCACCCACACACAAAAAAAACATAACAACATTTGCTGATAAAAATGAAAAGGTCCCAAGATTTCAAACGTGCCGACATATTAAGTTATCAAAGTATTTCATTAGGCAAAGAGATGGATAGGCCTATTCGTTTTTATGTTGCTTCCATGTTTACCATGTACGTTGAATAATGTGAACCTTTCGAAAGCGGTTGCAGACTTGCCGAGAAATTGAGTCCTCAGTGGAGTGGGGTGACACACCTTATAACCTCGCTGTATAGAGACACCCCCGATAGTCATCAATGAGCAGACTTATCTTGCTCAGGATCGTATTGCACAATCCATTAAGGATAGATACAGTACTCGCAGACGTTAAAAACTATTAGGGCACGGAAGATGATCCTCCAGAAAGACGTGACATCGATAGAAGACATGCGTGCATTTCTGGGGAAGAAATCACATGCGATATGAAATAGGATTCGCATCTATCTTTGCAACTCTTCTCTGAGCTATAAAGCAATCACGAGCCGCACCGATTTTGATCTGTTCAAGTTTCAAGTAGTTCTCTTGTAATTTGGGCCGCGGAGGTGAAGGCAATCGGTCAAGAAGGAGTCGAGAGATAAATGAAAAAGGAAAAAAAAATAACACTGATCAGTAATAAGACCCCGTGAAATTCATCAGGAAAATTAGAAATTTCAGAGAGCCCTTTCGTGGGGAATGTGTGTCAACTACAATCGTTTGTACTTTGATATGCAACCCCACGATGTAGCAAAACATGCAATTTAAACTCAACCCTGCTGTGTGCCATGACATGAAAGCTAACATGTTTCACTGAAGGTTGACTAAAGCTACACAGAAACTACTTTGTAACAGAAACTGGCTACAAGAGAAAGGTCATTCGAAATTGTTTATCTCTCTAAATGGGTTGTTTGGACCATCAGAATAATAAACAAAGGTACAAAAGCGTAGAGAAAATCACATTGCATTGAATACTAAAACATACGCGTATAGGGCTGCGGGTCTGTGGGACCCCAAGAAACCACCTTGGCGTCATTTTCCATCAAATCTGTTTCTCAGGTATCCTTTGTAAGACTAGTCGTGAACATTCAGAATAGAAATCGTCAGAATTCGCTCACCATCTTTGCCAGTATCAAAGGCCTACCACTAAAAGGATATTTTCATCATCTAGATTATAGAAAGGCGCTTCAGGAATGAGGATGAAAAAAAAAAATCCGCAAGACGAGAAAGTCTTCAAGATCGAAAGAATATTAATGTGGGATAAGGCCGATCTGGTTTCGAGCTGCACTCTAGGTAGTCTATTAACGAGCAATAAACACATAATGAGTATTATAGGATTGCATTGTGTGAGCTTACTAGGATAAGTGTTCAGATATAAAACACATCTATTGATTGGTTTGTGTCTGGCTTGTTGGTATATTTAGCTGACTTCATAATTGTTTGACCAATCATTAAGTTGATTGTGCATGTAGGAGTAATTCTAAACAAACCACAGCGTCTAGACATGATGGAAATCGGTTTTTGCTTTTATAAATAAAGGAGTATGGATTTCAGAGACGCCTTACAGAAGAGTGTTTTCCCGCTTTCCCGACACTTGAATTTTTTTCTTTCTTTTTGTATAGGTTTTTTTTCTTCTTTTTTTTAGTGTGTGGGAGCACTTCGTACCCCCCCCCCCCCATGAATTGGCAGACATGACCAGACTTTCCGAGCCGAGTATGTCCAGGACACGAGCGTCGCAAGGCCAGGACACGAGCGTCGCAGGACTATTTTTGATTTGGAAGGGAGGGGATGGGAGTTAGACCAGCTTACCGACAACTTAGCATAACATTTTCCGAAAGCAATTTTTCTCGAAGTTAATTGAATTCCACCCCTGTATACTTATCATGCTCATTATACACCCGGGTGGAGAGAGGCGATGCAGATGAATGTCTTGCCAAAGGACATTATTTTCGTATCTGGGTAGCGTTTCATCAAGTGTCTTGTCAGTGATGTTTACTGACAAATTTGCTCTCAGCCAATCAGATGCAAGGATTTCAGTAGCTTATAACAGTTGTCGGTAAAAATCACTGACAAAACGCTTGATGAAACGCTTCCCAGGACTCATCATGCCCATCGCCATTCAAGTTTTTAAACCACTCTACTCAAATATGCAATCGAGTATATTCTTGTAAAGCGCTTTATTAGCAACCGTTATTATTATTATTATTATTATTAAGCGATATATCAGTTTTCTACTGATAACGAAACTGAATAGGCCAACGAGTGTAAATATTATTATTTTCATTTGAATTTTAAGATGT
Organism: Heliocidaris tuberculata; assembly: GCA_025618425.1. Taxonomy (NCBI): domain Eukaryota; kingdom Metazoa; phylum Echinodermata; class Echinoidea; order Camarodonta; family Echinometridae; genus Heliocidaris; species Heliocidaris tuberculata. The sequence goes on from CM046836.1 coordinate 46,108,089, forward strand.
AACAATGTAACAATAGTTACAGTAATGAATATCTGAACATATTTACTCTAATATCTATGTAAAAGGAAATGCAATGCTTTTTTCTATTGCACTAAATGCTTATCATAAATTTGAACATTGGTCTGCTAAGAAATTATGTTAAAGTTACATTTTTTTTAAATTCCAGTTTCGCGAGAGAATTATCAATGTTAACTACATATATGTCAATGAAATTTAATCAATCGGTACAAATACAGTATTTCCGCACGGGCGCTCTGCAATTTCAATTAATATGCCAGCGCAGATTGACAAATGGCTGTGTATCCATTTTATTTTGTTGCTTAATCAGACCATGCTTAATTTTGCAATAGCTGCATTGCCTATCGATTTTGCTTATAATTACCTGCTTAATCTCAGTAGATGCTTAGTGTTTGCTTAGTGTCTGTGTAGTCTACTAATGTGTTTGCTATGGAAATAAATAAAAGTAATCAGGTTTTTTTGTAATGAAGACCATCTTTATATAATTTACTAATAGGATGAGGTTGTAGTGACGTTTACATTACCCCCCCCCCCCCCTCACATTGCAGTCGAGTTAATAAAACACACCACGGGCTAAGAACCTCTCTTATAAAGTCACAGCAGTACAGCGTTAAAATATGAGAGGTCTATGAACAGACTCCATTCTTGTATAGCCGCTATTTAAAGTCAACCTTCCATCCATGATCAATTGCCTTATTAACATATCTATTATAGATCTGAACTTAGCCGTCGGCATAATGACGCATCTTCAAAGATTTGAGAGTGTTCGTAATCATGACAAAACACCCTCCTTCTTCCATTTCCCATTTGTGTTCTTTAATATACTCTGCAAATAGGAAATTCATCCAAGGATGGTGTGTTTGTGTACTAGAGGACACCATCGTACTTGGGTCGTTGACCGATTGTGTTCTAGGGCATATTTACAATATAAATGAGCCGATTTTGACTATTTTTCCGGTTTTTTTTTTTCCTCCTTTGAGGCTCAGGCTATGATATATGCATGAAGGCGACCAAAAGCACTTAGAAAGGAAAACTCGGGAGAGAGAGAGAGAGAGAAAACACCTTCCGTACTCGGTATCATTTTGAGGGTTTATAGTGGGGATATGAACAATTCCAAAGTGCATCCATATGCGAAAGAACGAAAAAGGGTAATGGGAGGGCAGAAGAGAGCAGCGTGAGTGTACTATATGCGCTATTAGAGAGAGAGAGAGAGAGAGAGAGAGAGAGAGAGTAAATAGAAAAGAACAAAGAGAGACAGGAGGAGAAAAATTTATTATCAGACATATAGATCTAAAATTCAATTACAGGTATAGCTGAAGTAAATTCTAATGCCCTTTGTCCACGAGGAGCATTATCCATTGCATAAATTACCTGCGGTTATCGATTCTGAAATGGTTATCCGATACGCCAGTAATAAGCCACTTCGTAATTACAATTTGCGCATGTGCAGATAATAATAATTGGTGTCAACTATAGACCGATCTCGGTTCTTCCTGTATTGTCTAAAGTGTTGGAAAAGATTGTGTTCGATCAAGACGTGTATCACTACTTGTCTTGTAATAGCATACTTGATCCATGTCAACACGGGTTCCGCCCAGGTCATTCAACTGCTACTGCTTTGTTAAATATTACTGATGATTTTGCCCCAAAAATCGACCAAGGATATGTTGGGCATGGTTACCATAGACTTGGAGAAAGCTTTTGATTTGATTTCGTTTAATATATTATTGAAAAAATTGTCATACTTTGGATTTGATGAAGATGCAATAAATTGGTTCTGTGACTATTTCTGCGGGAGGGAGCAATCCACAGTTGTAAATGGTAACATGTCAAGATTTCGAGGAGTAGAAAGCGGGGTGCCCCAGGGAAGTATATTGGGCCCCCTCCTGTTTATACTTACTCCAAATGATTTGGTTAAATCAGTCGAAAATTGTTCTCTCTCCTTATATGCAGACGATACGTGTGTTTATTTTTCTTCAAAAGACCCGGCAGTTTTAGAAACAGTCATAAACAAATATTTTACTCTCTATTTCAAAATGGTTCTCAAATAATGAATTGTTGATTAATATTGATAAATATCAGTTCATGTTGATAGGCTCTAAGGCAAAATTACGGTCATTTGAAATTGTGAAAATTAAAATTCAAAATACTGAACTACAGAGGGTTACACAATGTAAATATCTTGGAGTAATAATAGATAGTGGTCTAACATGGACTCCCCAAATTGACAATGTCAGGAAAAGGGTATTACAAACCTACTATTCACTAAAGCGTATTAGGTTTTATGTAGACAGAAGTACTGCGCTCTTATTGTATAAATCGTTAATTCAACCACTTTTTGATTATTGTAGTATACCCTGTGGAGAAATGGCAATGTAAGCCAGTTAAATCGTCTCCAAATTCTACAGAACAGAGCGCTGAGATCCGTATTAGAGGTAGATAATCGTTTTAATGGAGTCGCTTTGTATAATACTCTTGAAATCGATCAACTTTCCGAAAGGTGGAAAAAAAAACAATCTATTTTAGTTATATACAAATTAGTGAATAACATTGCCCCATCTTCACTATGCTCTCGCATTCGTCTTAAATCAAGTGAATATATGTTACGTAATATCAATTGTTAAATTAAATTACCCCGGCCACTCACAAACTATCTTAGAAATAGTCCCCTATATTCCGCTTCAAAACTCTTCAATAATTTACCGGCAGACATTCGAGCAGAAAAAAAAAACCCGTCAACATTTTTAAGGAGTCTATCCCCATCTTAACAATACCCACTCCCCCCCCCCCCCCCCCCCACACACACACCCATCTCTGTTTGTTACAGTATGATTTCAAACTCATAAATTCATTTTATATGATTTTATCTTATGTTTCTTGTTTTGATTTCCATATACCATTTCTCTTTATGTTTCTTTGTATTCTCTTTAATTCTTTTAAATTCTTTTAATGACTTTGTGATTTCTTTTTGTATATTATTGTTGTGATTTCTTTCGTATATAATTTTGTACGTATTTATTTATTGTTATGTTATTGTTATGTTCACGGCCTTGCTGAAAAGCAGCTTTTAGCTGATAGCAGGTCTTTTACCGTGATTAAACAAATAAAATACAAATACAAATACAAATACCTTTATACGCTGACATAGTGTAAGCACGACGATGCGCGCACTAGTAGATTTTACTTGTTATACAATTAGGGCGTTAACCAAAACAAATGCGCGTGCGCGTACTAATTGGGGTCATTTCAGGGTCATTTGTACATGTACCAAACTAATTACGAACTGGCTTATACTGTACATCGCAATTTTACCCCGTTAATTTTACTGTTACACGTCGCTTCTCCGAAGGTTGCTCCGACGGTTCGTAATTCCGAAAATGAAATAGGGTTCTTATTTCTGATTAAGGTTAGTAATCCCGAAAGTTATGTAGGGCTCTTTTGCATTTTCGGAATTACGAACCGTCGGAGCAACCTTCGGAGAAGCGACGTGTAACCTTCGGAAAAACGAGTACATTCCCCCCCCCCCCCCCCCCCATTTTGCACCACTATATATGTTAACGATTTTACTCTCCTATGGCGCACAAGTCACTGACGCAGAAATACGTCAAGCAAATGACGTCTCGCGTGCACCGGCATTATATTCTTTTATGTGGGGCTGTAAATTTGTTTGTCCGATGAAGATTGCGGCATGCTCCCTGAACTTCCAAAAATATATTTACTGCCCTAATCGTGGTCAATAATATCAGTTTTGATCCTGAAGGCGTTCTCTCGTACTTTATTAAAATCAAAAGGTTACCATCATAAGGTTAAGATACTCCTCTATTAAACGTTGCCCTTTAAAGGTACAATTTTTTTTTTCTCTCAATGCATATACGTTGAAAGATCGGCCGGGAAGATCGGTTTAAAAGGATGAGATGTCAGATTTGTCATTGAACTCTTGAAATTACTCCTCTATATAGTTGTGATTATATATGTCATTTTAGAGTTACACGTAACAACAGAATTCCTGATTAATGAAAATAAACACCCCCCCCCCCCCTTTTTTAAACGTTGATTATTTTTCTTTAAACTTTCAAGAATGTTTCACTTTAAAGCCTGGCTCACATGAGGCGTCATTTGCTGACGTTAGGACCGCGTCAGTGACTTGTATGATCTTTTGCGCGTCATGAAAGAGTGATAACGTTTAAGGTGATTGCAAAATAAACAGTGCATGATTATTCTGTGTTATATGTGATATCGTTTCACAGGCTTGATTAGTGCAGGAACTGACGCAATCGAAATGACGCAATCGAAATGACGCCTCGTTTGAGCCAGGCCTTACAATCAGAGACAGAATGATGTACAGAATAATAATCAACTACTCTTACGACTTCCTCTAAACGTAACGTAAAGAAAACCTTAATCATGTAATTTTCAAAGTTAATGCCAAAAACTTTATTATTTTCATTTGTGATTTAATTTCTCGACCCAAAGGAACTACATTTTGGGGGGTAAATTCTACTTCACCTATAGCTATACCCCAATTACTTATACTACATGTTATTCACTTTGTCCCTCTTTTCTCCTATTCCACTTCGTATGATCCTCAATTGACTTTAAATTGACTCTCAATACAGGTAATTGAGCAATAAATTTTTGCTCCGTTATATCTTTAGAGTTTGCAACGATGGCCGCAGGTACTGACATTCACTTTTTTCACAATCAATATCGCTAATGTCTAAAGGGCAAGTACCTCATTAATCGATAAATGATGCCAATGGATGGGCAATACGTCAGATCTGGAGAATCATCTCGAAAATACACTGCTTTCTAGAGCATCTACATGCCACACTACACTATATCAGCTGTTTCCTTAAGCTATCTGGTGAACCATTATTATTAAAATCTTAAATGCAGCGTGATGCGCTATGATATCCTTTTGTCGGATGCTTTCATTTTTTCGCTTCATTTGCGAGCCCAATTACGTGAAATCTGTGCCGTGGTGTTCACCGCAGGGCGTTAACGTTAGACCGCTTTCGCTTTGAAGAGCGCGCTGAAGACGAAAGATCGCCCACACTTGACTTACAAAATATAGATCTTCTTTCTCTCTCTCCATCGCTTTATTTGGGAAATTGCCAGAATAACAATGCGGCTAACTTGTAAGTAGATTAAATGAAATGAAAACGTCCAACCCGATTTCCTTGTCGCTGTCAGCATCAGAATGTTCACATTCACAATACCCACGCAATATTAGAAGACTATTGCGTGATGGGTATTGTGAATGTGAACATTACCCACGCAATATTAGAAGACTATTGATTCTTATTTTTTTAATGTTAAACCCCGTCCCGTTTTATCTAGTCCTAAATCCCCGACGACTCGTCAATAAGCTGTCTGAGGTTTTTGCTTTCATTTTTCCTGTCGATAATGATAATAATATTCCTTTTTTAGAATGCAGAAGTCCTCCTCTGCAAACCGCAACACTTAGATTTCTTTCATTCCTTCTCTTCGTACCTTCTTTCCGTTCCTTCTCTTCAAACTCCTGCTAACATGCTAGATATTTGAATAATAATGATGTAACTATCTCTCACTGGAGCAGTGGTGTTGCGTTGATCCAGGCTGTTGAAGGGCCACAGATGTCCGGGGAAAGGGGTAACTGTCGGAAATATGAAGTGGGTGAAATGCGGGAGAACAGGGTCCTAGATTCCTGGGTGAAATGCGGGAGAACAGGGTCCTAGATTCCGGGGTGAAATGCGGGAGAACAGGGTCCTAGATTCCGGGGAGAGGGTTTCAGAAGGGACATCATATAAATTATCATCATTCTAAACGAATCAGCACTGATTTCAGAGAACATCTTCCAACAAATCACAATCACGTTATTTTTCTTTTCACGTCATGAACACTGCGACGATCCATCCGCCTGAACACACAATCTTTCGGCTATCATGATGAACTGTCTAAACACGCCCCGTCTGGGAAGCACCTAGCGTGACGCTTCCCCGTGACGAAACAAAGCCCCCGTCCATCGGTTTGTCTGTCGCCTTCATGGAATGATGGCTACCGATCAATTTAGCAAATCAAAATGTACGACGTACGGTGAACAGGGATCCGAAAGTACATGTACACTCTGTGCTCACAATGTGGAGAGCCATGTGGTGTCGCAAATGAACATCAGAAAAGAATTTAAACCCCTTTTATTATTTGAACAAGATTGTTTGTCTATACATCTGCACTTCTTCAAAGACAATTCGTTTGACTACAGACAAAGGAAGAAATAAAAATTGGAACCTCTTCGGTACTGTCTGATTGAAGTTTTTTTTTTTTAAGTGACAAAAGACAACAATTGATTATTACAACTTCATCGTTTCCTATGTCTATAGATTGTTCGTGCTTTCTATTTTCCAACGTATCTCTTTATATAATGTTTGGCCAGTAATACTGTCAGAAAAAAACGATAGACATGATTGTATAATAGCTTCATTATCTTCTCCTTGTCCTGATATTTTTCTGTAGTATGGTTTATTCTTCGGTTAAAAACGAGCGTCAGTGTGGACGCGGATCCTGTCTTTAACGGATCCTAATGATGGTCAGGCACTGTTCTGCCCTGTGTCTGAATGTGCTTGATGAGCGCGGTGAAATTGACGCATTGTGTGCAATCAGCAGACACTTGAAAATCGCATGACGAAATGCCCCCACCCTTTCAACCCACGCGTTCGATCGTAAAAGTCTCGTCACTAAGGCCCGAATTCACAAAGGAGGTTTGGTTTAAACCATGGTTTAAACCCCCTCCTGGGTTTTTTAAGCGTACGTGCGCACTGAATCAGATCCAATCATATATTTTCTTTGAGCGCGCGCATGGACAATGTGCGCTTATTTACGCTTATTTTATTACGCTTACGGAGGTTTAAACCTTAGCCATGGTTTAAACCTCCTTTGTGAATTCGGGCCTAAAAGTCAGATTCCCCTGGTACACAAAGCCCGGCTCACAACTTTTGATTGCGTTGGTACCTGCGCTAATTGGGCCTGTGAAGGCAATTAACTCATGCGCCATTTATTAAAATGATTGTTTGCAATGTTAATGTTGTAATCACTCTTTAAACGATATCTCTATTAAAGGTAACAGATAGTTTTGGGAGGCCCTCAAAAACTTTTCGTGAGATTTCTTTGATTTTACTTAATAAAAAGCAGGGTACTAACATAACTAAGATGCTGTGAATTTTTTTCCTCCTCAAGTGAAATATTTACTGAATGAGAGGTGAAAAGTAATAAAAATCCCTGGCCCAAAAAAGAGGGGATGTAAATTCAAACAATGGCCACACACACTATACTCACATTAGGATTGCTGTGTGTATAGAATACGCTACACATAGTGCGAAGCGCTGGGTTTATTGTGCGGGGGAACCTTCGGGTGGATATGGTCTTAGCATAAGGCAGTGAAAAGCCGTTACCAAGCGTTTCTTACAGATATTTACACTAAAATTTGTTCGAAATCGTGAATGGAATGTTAAATAATCTCGTACATGTGTCTTATGATAAAAGGAGAGTAGTATGTGACTATGTTAGATAAGTTTCTTGCCAGTATGATTTTTGCTACCGAGACTGTCATGAGCTTTAACATCTAAAACCATGCAACTCACTGACGGGGTCCTAACGTCAGCAAATGACGGTTCGCGGGTGGGAGGGGGGGGGGGGGGGGGGGTGGTATTCGTTTTTCCGAAGGTTCGTTTTTCCGAATAGCAGGGGATTTATATCATAACATTTGATGCAATACTCCGAAGGTTGGTAATTCCAAAAATGAAAAAGGGTTCGTAATTCCGAAAATGCAATAGAGCCCTACGTAACTTTACGGAATTACGAACCTTCGAAAATATGAACCCTTTTAATTTTTGTAGAATTATGAACCGTTTTTTATTTTCAAAATTACGAACCCTTTTTCATTTTCGGGATTACGAACCGTCTCACGTCGGAGTAACGAACCTACGGAAATACGAGCCTTCGGCATCATGAACGATCGGAAAAACGACATGTAACCGAGGCCTGGTGTGAGCTGGGCTTTAGAGATCACAGAGGGATCGAAATTCAACTACGCCAAAATGAAACGGCAAGGACAGGCACAATAATTCAGATATCGATATCGTATCATCTTAGAAGATTCGATTTGGGATTTGGGGCTGGGTATGTTCTCAGAAGAAAACTGCATGGAAAAGGATAAAGGGAGCAAAAATTAAGAAATGATTCGTAGAAGCGGTAACAACTGACCGAGATTTCACCAAGGTTTATCATGGTCAGAGATAAAATAAATGACAGAGATGGAAGATCTTGGTTATGCCCGTCGCACACGATACGTCATTTCCATTGCGTTCTTACTAGCGCTAATCAAAACCTAAGGCCATTATAGTCTATACACCAGTAATTCAATGCAATGTTTGCACTTTATTATGTATTCTCTTTTTGTTCGACATCACTTTCACATATCGCGTCAAACCTAATAGCAGTTGCGGCAGGGAAATTAGCGAGCTTTCGATTTGCACGTCGACATAGTCGACTGGTACGATCGAACCACATTTTGAAGCTCTGTGCATGCGTCACGTCGTCTCCCTAGTCCACTAGCCGAATCGAGGACGCGTGCACCCTGGTTTTGCCGTCGTCCTAGATTCAGCACGAACGTTCATATATATGACGTCATACAAGCTCCAAATATGGATGAAAGTGCGACCCACACCGTCGTGAGAGATCGAAAGCGTATAACGCGAAGTGAACGGACTTGGCCTGTGCGACGTCTCCACGCTGGTGACTCGTCGCAGAAGTCGTTCGGAGCTGAAATCGAAAGCTCGCTATTAAGAAGGAGTGAGCGGTAATGACACCCTATAAAGTATCGTTGTTTTCTGAGTAGTATCGTTAAAGCTCACAGACAGTTTCGGTAGCAAAAACAAGGCTGGCAAGAAACTTATTTAACATAGTCACATACTATTCTCCTTTTATCATAAGACACATGTCCGAGATTATTTAACATTCCATTCACGATTTCCAACAAATTTTAGTGTAAATGTCTGTAAGAAACGCTTGGTAACGGCTTTTCACTGCCTCATGCTAAGACCATATCCACCCGAAGGTTCCCCGCACAATAAACCCAGCGCTTCGCACTGTGTGTAGCGTATTCTATAACACACAGCAATCCCCATGTGCGTAATGTGTGTGGCCGTTGTTTGAATTTACATCCCCTCTTTTTTGGGCCAGGGATTTTTATTACTTTTCACCTCTCATTCGATAAATATTTCACTTGAGGAGGAAAAAACTTCACAGCATCTTAGTTATGTTAGTACCCTGCTATTTATTAAGTAAAATCAAAGAAATCTCACGAAAAGTTTTTGAGAGCTTCCCAAAACTATCTTCTACCTTTAACCTCCCTAACAAACTTGGGGGAAGAAACGCCTAAATACCTACAAATTCCACCTTCTGAGGGAGATATACTTCGCGAAGTATCTTTAAAAAAAAATGATTATCATGATGTCCTTATCACTTTGGACACAGATATTTCGTTATAAGCTCAATATATTATCGATAAACTGTTGGTACTCTCACACTAAATTGTATTTGGCCGAAAGAGATAGTATTTCATAATGGCCGAGGGGATACGTGGTCTATGATGTCATAGAACTAATCATTTTTTTTCATTTATTATAACAATTAATTATGAGTAATGAAATATCGACGCTCTATAGTAATATGAACGTCCCAAATAGACTTTCTTAGAAAATGACATAGTCTAGAAGCGAATAGACACACTTTTCAATAAAATTATCAATGTCCCAAAAGATTCATGAAAATAATTTATAATGAAGATAAGTGTTATTATTCACATCTGTCTAGAAAACTATTAGATTTGGCATAATCATCACTTACGTACTTGCAGGACTGATTGAATTTTCACGACGACTTTATAAAGTGGTGAGTACATGTTTAAAGAAAAAGTCGAATTCTGGACGTGTGATTACATTGTGAAAGAAACTGCCTGGAAGTAATCGGAAGAAGTTTATCACGTAGTTCATAAGAACTGATGTATACTGTGGGGCTTTGGAATCAACACAATGATAGGAAATTGACACATTCTCGCTGAAAGTCACATGCACTGCACACAGAAATGATTATATGGGACTGAACAGACATGTATGAAAGTTGGGTCCAGACTTTTCATCTATTTCTCATCATATCTCGAAAATGAGGGGATTTGAAGAGCAATCCTTTTCAGGAGACACTTTCTCTATGATATTCTTCCAAGAATGAGAAAGCTCATGATTTCAAACATTCCCATTATCACGTCGATAACGACACTTCATGATGAATTAAAGCTCTCCTCGACACAAAATGATACTAACATTTGCTGAACACAGATATGATTTATGTTTTATTGCATGAATATCTGGCAATATTTCCCCGTGGACTATTCATCCTCACCACATAAATATCCAAAGCTATAAAAGGTACACATTTGAGAATATTGAATAAAGGCGGAAAATGTTCTAAAAATTCCCGAGTGTTTGATTCCTGGCTCAGGTCCAACTTGATGAATATTTACTACTTAAACGATTTTAGGCCTTGTATTCCTTATTTCTCATTCGAGTGCGATACATACAAATGATGAAGAGTCAACTGTAAAACATTTTTGAAAAGTATATGACCATTTGTAGGTGTACTATAAAAATGCTCAAAACATGAAGAAATTGCACTGCATAAGTGATTTTTGTGACCTTGTCGTCTAGATGTCTTAAGATCTTTTTTAAATTTCAAAACGAATAGCAAATAATTGTTAAAAGTGAGGGAGTTTGTTAAAAGTGAGGACAGGACAAGAGACTATTTAGGAATTAATTTTATTTGGCCTTATCAAAAGTTAATCTACTTTCGTATAGTTGTAGCCCTATAATAATAATTCTCATAGTAGCGGATCCCTGAGGATACAGGGGGCACGTGCCAAAAATAGTTTGATATACACACTGTATCTACCAAATGTTGACAGCCTATTCTATTATTTTTCTTTTCAGAGATTTCTGATATAAATAATAATAAAAAAAATTAAAAAGATGATACTTTTGTTTTGCTTGTCAGGTATTTTGGAGATTGTGCAAACCCTCGATGCCCTGATGTTTAACATGGCATAGAGGCTTCTTTGATAGAATGGGGACTACACTAAATATAGACCGTCGTCTTTTCCACTGAATATGCCCAAGGCTGTATTTTTTCGAACAAATCATATTATCATTTGAGCAATAACAGAGCCCCGTCTTATAGAGTGTTGCGATTGATTCGAATCGATCACAACTTGAAATCAACTCCTATCTTTTAAGTACACATTTGCTATTAATTTTAAGTTGCGATCGATTCAAATCAATCGCAACTCTTTATAAGACGGGGCCCAGATTTCACAAATCTATATCATGCTCGTGAAAGAATGTGAAACGTCATTGTAACAATTGGGACAGAAGCGAAAACCTTTAATTTTGTCTCTCCGTTTCATTTTTACTGTGCTATAAATTAAGAACCACCAACATAATACAAAGGAGGTCATGGAAATAGTTTTCCAGTTTTACTATTACTTTGAAAAAATGTAAAAGGTAGAAAATGAATGAGAGAGATAGGGGGGGGGGGGTTAAGTGGTACATACATTGACCGATATTGTATATATAAGATGTTGAAATGATTAATTAAAGCGATCTCTTCTAATTAAACGGTTATATTTTTGAGGGCACAAAAGTTCCCTATGACAGCTCTCCAGGTCTGTTTTCACCTCGGATTGCGGGACTTGAATAAACATGAGGGCCCCGTTTCATAAAACTTGTCATCAATGACGAGTTGCAATAACTGTTATAAACTACTGATTGGCTGAGAGCAAATTTGTCGGTAAAAATCACCGTCAAGACACTTGATGAAACACCCCCCAGGTTCCAAGGCGTGCATCTGTATCAAAGTTACACCTTCCAATGATCAAATTCCTACTTGCCTCTTTGTGAAAAGCGACAATCAAGCAATGAATCTAAACTTGTCGTATAATATTCAGGTGCATGTTTTTCTATATCCAATTTAAAGAAAATGTATACGACTCCCCCCTTACCCGTTCCCTCTCGGTATTATGTGGTTTTTCTGAAGGTTCACAATCCCGGAGGTCTGTTGATCCGAAGGTTCATAAATCCGAAAGGTTCGTTTTCCACAGGTTCTTAATTTCGAAAGTTCTTTTTACTCCGAAGGTTCGTAATTCCGAAAATGAAATGTTTCTATTCAATTTTAGGAATTACGAACCCTCGGAATCATGAACCCTATTTCATTTATGGAATTACGAATCTTAGTTAGGGATAAACGAACCTTTAGAATTAATGAACATTCGGAATAGGCAATACAAATAATGTTCAGAATAATGAACCCCATTTTTATCTTTTTAATTATCATGATTACGGACCACACAATATTGTAAATTTGTGTTCCGGGATTATGAACCTTCGGAATTACGAATTTTCGGAAAAACAATTGGAAACCTTCAGATAAGCAGTTGCCGCCCCCCCCCCCTCGCGCCCTTCCACACCACCATAAGAAAGATTACAGACCTATAATTATTGCAATTGACATGATTAATTAGCAGACAAGATTTTACTTTATACTAGTCTATAGTTCTGGACGTATTTAATTATTTTGTCCGTAAAACCGCGTGTGCGTGCGACGCTGCTGGGTGCACGCACACTGGGTTTTACCATCGATCTCTACCCACTGCAGAGCCCTTCATACACAAGGGTTCTGACCATAGACAAATTAAAAGTTCTGACCCACTGGCTGGATAAAGCAACGCCCTCAACTTTCGATGCGACCCGGCGCGACGCGTCGCCATGTTTGGGCTCGCAGAAAAACAACGCTGCAGTACTATTTCAATACAATTTTATGCATTTTTAGAATCAAATAATTCAGCACTGTGAAGTCTTTTCCACGAATTAATTGCAAAATCAGGCAAAGCAAGTGTATCCGTACAAATTCTAGAGGCGATTTAATGTGACAATTAGTATAATGTCTTTTATAAGTAAACAATCAAATCCCGTATCTTTCGAATAGGATTACACTGGGTTCGTACACAGCAGACGATGTCCCACGCTATGTCCCACGCGGTCCCGCGTACTGTGTTTGAGTGAGGGCTCCTAATTTTGGTTGTGCGGGCGCCTCAACTGCTCGCATAGAGCCGTGCGTACGATGCGATATCCACGTAAATGGAGATCGATGGGTTTTACCCTATGGTTTTACCCATAGGTTTTACCGGCAAAATAATTAAATACGTCCAGAACTAGACTAACTTGATATCTGCTAATATGTCATGACGTGAGGACTCTTAATGAATCTAAATAAACAGGAATGGGACAAAAGTAGCTATACAAGGTCAATGCTGGCATTATTCAAAGCACGAACACACCCTAAGGGATGAATCTAATTCTTTATCTTCTGCCCACTGCAGAAGAATTGGCTCGCTAGATACCGTATAATGCGAGAAACAAAAGTACTGGCGATCTATCAAGAGAAATTAGGATCGTCGATTACATGGGGGTTTTGAGCTACCTTGCCCCTAGAAGTACAGAATCCGCAAGAATCTGAAAATAATCAAAAGAAAACTACCATTCTGTTGTTTTATGAATAAAGCTGCACATAGTTTCGTTGTCAATTATTTTTTATATTGTTAATTGCACAATATTTATCATTATGTACTTTGAAAAATGAAAATGAAATGAAATAAATTGTAAATCTGAAAAAAAAAATATTATATCAATTTTCTTAGAATATACGCTCCTTCATTTCCTCTACTTAACTTGACTTATGACCTTGTCAGGAGTTCAGTCCTTCAAAAAGAGGAACTCTGTGCCATACTTAACAAAATTATGCTGACAAAAAGTGTAGACATCTTAAACCTTATTTAAGCTAAAAATCTAAATTTGATACCGTCCTGTACGTCAGGTATATAGGAATTCAGTATTGTTCAGAGATTCAGTGCGAATTCAACTTCAAGCGTTTGGGAATATCTATTTTGCATGCATCCCTATCGGGTATTACAAAGGTTATTATTTCTTAAGATCAGACGTAAACTAACACGCACTTTCTACGTCAACAATATTTAGTGCTCTAGTATTACACCATTGGGATTTAGTTGGAGGTGATAATCTAATATCCTTATAAATCAGAGTAAGAAGAAGACCCTTGGAATACATTCCCGTGTGGTAACTGCTACCATTTCAACCTGGAAATAGAGGTATTTATACCATAATTTGATTTATAATAGATGGCTTCTCGGACATGTTGAATACATTTTTTTTTTCTTCATAATATGCAATTGTTTAAAATCTTTCTCCCAGCACACAGTACCCCCCCCCCCCAAGATCCACAAACGCGGTTTCTTTTAGCTTTGTTTAAACTTTTTTCCCCTTTATTACGTCATCAAACTTGACAGAGAGCAACGCCCACTTGAAATGATGTGCGTGGAGACATTGTAATCATTTTAATCCAACATGGCTTATGTAAATCATTCCCTTTTATCATGGGCACGATTAAACATCACGTCATCTGGGTTTGTTTGATATTACAGAATTTTGTTTAAAGCAGTAACCATGGAAGGTTGTACGACACATCCTCCACGCCCAATATAACCTACACTACTCCAGTTCCTAACTTCTATCCTGGACCAAATACTATACCTAAGTCTAAGCCTAAACCTAGACTTCCAACCCTAACCCGAACCCTGTATAGATTTGCCGAAGTAAAGCCCAGAGCAATTGTCTCATGGACATATGTCATGTATGTCGTGTCACCTGGAAGCATGGTGAGCAGAAGAAGGGAGGGGGGGGGGGGGGGAAGGGGTAGGGGCGGAGGAGGAGGGGGGTGGATGGAGGGGGAGGAGGAAGAGGATGATTGGTAGGGGGTCAATGTGAACATGATCTTGAAGCACCCCCTCTGACCTGCATGGAATTTCCAAGAAAACACCACATCAGCCCTGTTCGGTTTGCCTTGCTTGATAACTGAGATATTATAGGTAGATGTCATTGACTTCACAAAATATGTCTGATATAGTCCTAATGACACATGATGCTATGAGTGATAAGATATTAATAATATTCGATTATTATTCTAATAAGCCAGTTCGTAATTACTGCATGGTACAAATGACCCCGAAATGACCGCAATTAGCATTAGTACGCACATGCGCATCTGTTTTGGTGGATGCGTAACTTGTTTAACATGTAAAATCGGATGTATGACATTTGCTCCTGCGACAATTGCTCCAGTCTAACTTTGCCATGTTAATCCTAAACCTAAACCTAATCCTGACCTTAATCCCAATCTTCATTGTCCTGAACAAAAAAACAAATCATGACCTTGACCTTAACCTTTGACTTTTCGAGATATGGACTGCGGAGCAAATGTCGCAGGAGCAATTGTCGCATGAGCAAATGTCGGCGCCCCGTAAAATCATACTGGTGCGCCCATCGTAGTGCGCATCCGTATCCGGACAACTACCCCCTGGACAATTACCCCCCGGAAAACCACCCCCCGGAAAACCACCCCCTGGACGACTACCCCCCCCCCCTAGGACAACTACCCCCCAGGACAACTACCCCCTAGGACAACTACCCCCCAGGACAACTACCCCCCAGGACAATTACCCCCCAGGACAACTACCCCCCAGGACAATTACCCCCCGGACAGCTACCCCCCGAACAACTACCCCCTGGACAGCTACCCCCGGAAAAATTGTCCTGGGGGTAATTGTCCTGGGGGGTAGTTGTCCTGGGGGGTAGTTGTCCTGGGGGGTAATTGTCCTGGGGGGTAATTGTCCTGGGGGTAGTTGTCCTGGGGGTAGATGTCCTGGGGGGTAGATGTCCTAGGGGGGTAGTCGTCTAGGGGGTAGTTGTCCTAGAATCGTGCGCATCAGGTGCGCATACTACTATGATCTATTATGAAAGCGTATAAAGGTCAATTGTACTCTGTACGAATGACCATAATCTGCACATGCGCAAATTGTTATTACGAACCGGCTCATTCTCATATAAATTTGTCCCCGCTGTGCAGTACAACTTCGCGGAGTCAGCAGCCATAATTCAAACAATTCTGGCAGTTAAACTCGGCCCATTTGCGGCCCTTTATCGACATAAATATGATGTAAGATGCGCATGTTTGTCTACTATTCGATCATGATTACTTCTCGACTGCTTGTTATCCACATTGATTACTCCGAAATATCATCTTTAAGACAAGAATTGGCCTGACTTTCCTTTCCTGAAATGTCACATCAGAAATGGTATTCACAAGCGAATGTCGAACTACATTTTGAAAAGGCAAATGTTTCCAACGACAACAGAAACAACAACAACAACAAGGCTATAGGGTGCGAACTAAAAATTTAGCGGAATAAATTTCTCAGCTTTACGTCCCATAAATTTTATTTATATACTTCAAACACTAAAAGAATTACTTCTAACACGATAAAAACTATTTTCGAAAAATCAACTTAAGGCAATTTCAGTAGCCCTGTCTATCACCTTTAGAAATGTGCAAACAATACAATGGCGTATTACGTAATCCGAACCTGATTTCTATGGGCAGTACAATAGGCCTTTGAAATTGCCCTTGAGTTTATTTTTCGAAAGTAGTTTTTATCATGTTTTTTATATATTTCAAACACGAAAAGTTTTACTTCCAAAATATTAATATTTTTGGAAATATTCACATAGCAGCTAACCAAAACAAATCTAATTTTGGTGAATTTTATTCTTGAATCAGCGAAATCCATAGATAATTATTTCAAAGTACATGTAGAATGAAAGACACTACTATTGCAAGTATTATGTCAACAAGTTTATCTACGAATAGAATTCCAAATACCGTACTGTTTCAGATTTTGATAATAATTCATCTTTACAATTGGCCTTGCTTTCGTTTGAAACATGTAAATTCATTCTTTTTTCCGTAGCGAAATTCAGTCAGCTCTCACTTCCAATGGCCACATAAAAAAAAAAAAAAGACAAGAATGTGTTTTTTTTCCATCTAACATCTACTGATTCATGAGTTGAAAATGCCTGACAATCATTAGCATTTTATTATTCTCTACCGCCGAGGAAGGTAAATGTAGGTATATTCGGTTAGTCTTTTTCCCAAATGTTCATAATTCCGAATGTTCGTATTTCCGAAGGTTCGTTTACTCCGGAGGTTTGTTTACTCCGGAGGTTAATAATTCCGATAATGAAATAGGGTTCATAAATAGAATAGGGTTCAAAATTCCGAAAAAGAAATAGGGTTTCATAATTCCGAAGGTTCGTAATCATTCTAAAAATGTAATAAAACCCTATACTACATCATTTTTCAGAATTACGAACCCTATTTCATTTTTGCAATTACGAACCCTATTTCATGATAGAAATAAACGAAACCATTTTTTGTTGGTATGTGGCCATTTCAATAAGAGCTGACAAACCTTCGGAATTATGAACCGTATTATGAAAATTTCTAATACCAGGGGGTTCATAAATGAAAAGGGGTTCATAATTCCGAACATTTTATTTTGTTGCGGTAATCATTGCAAGACTAACATAGTATAGTCAAATACGGGAAGCTTTCAAAACTAATGCGGCTCTCATGTAAAGTTATTGTTTGATATTTTATAAAAGAATTATACCGTAAAATGATAGGATTGAAGACCGTCTGTTGATTCCCACGTCTTATTAACCATCTCAGGATGATGTGCATTTTTTTGTTCCGTCTTTCAGGTAGCTTTTATTGATTTATATATATTTTCGTTTTATAAGTATATTCCATAACGACCGGCACGATACAGTGCTTGGTCGTTTCGTGGGCGTTTGACGGCCTATCGTTTGTGGAATGCAAAGAGACTAAATTCGCCAATACCATAGCTGAATCGCTTTCTTTATGATAACTATTTTTTTAAATGACATTCTGCCTGTGCTGAGTTTATTCCCATTTATGACAAAGAATGGTGGATTAATTCATAATAAATAGCGGTACCATTCAAAACCGTTCACCGACCGTTACTATTTTTTGTCAACATTTTTTTTTCAGGATAAGAGAAAATAAAGATTAACTTTTAATGGCTTGCTGCAAATATATTTATATTTCTTTCAAACGAAAATTTGTTTTTAATCAAACTTATCATTTGGGGGTTTAAGTACCATTAGGCCTGCTGTAAACGAGAAAGATTATTCCTTTCCATCTTTTCTCAGATGAAAGATGCATGATGCAAGAATAATGACAGGAAACATTTTAATGGTATTAAAATTATTAAGTTTTTGCTGATCATCGTCAGATATATCAAATTATATGGATCTCCTTCAAATTAGACCTGTCATTTTGTTATCCCCAATGAGCATTCCATATAACAACTATAGAAGTATTAAATTAATTTATATCCTTCTTGTGGATCCGCACAAAATGGCAGGGCTTTAGGGGCCTGGCTACTAGTCTTTTCGCATAATCCCTTACATGGTGATCAATAAGAAATAAATTTTTGACAAACTACACAAAACATGAGAAGTGCCTGCTCGGGGATCATGTAATTAATTTGTGTATTTGGATTACTTCCGCTTTGATGAAAATGACGGTACTGCAAAAATGTGATGAAGAAAAGAATAGACATAGTAATAAACTTCCTTTTTTAAATTCATCTGATAAAACCCCTCGCTCGAGGAATTCGTTCCTATCGATCATATTACCGATATCATGAGGATGACGATAATGATAATCAGGTTAATAAATAATATTCTCGAAACTCGGATTAGTATGATAGAGCTTTTTTTTAATTTTTCGCTTGACGTATATACCGTATGTCCTTGTTATACGATTAAATTTTGTATGCGGTATACGATAATGCAAAAGCGAAGAAGACTGCACACCGGGAAAGGGGGGGGGGGTAGATAGATAGATAGATAGAGAGAGAGAGAGAGAGAGAGAGAGAGAGAGAGGGGGGGGGGGGGAGGGAGAGTAAGAGAAGGAGAGAGATGGGATAGAAGGAGAGAGAAAGTGGGGGTATGTAAGAGAAAGAGAGAGATGGGGGAGGGAGGGAGAGGGAGGAGAGAGAGAGAGAGGGAGAGAGAGGGAATGTAAGAGAAAGAGAGAGATGGGGAGAGAGGGAGAGGGAGAGAGAGGGAGAGGGGGAGAGTAAGAGGAGAGAGATGGGGATAGAGGGAGAGAGAGAGGGGGGGGTTTGTAAGAGAAAGAGAGAGATGGGGGAGGGAGGGAGAGGGAGGAGAGAGAGAGAGAGGGAGAGAGAGGGAATGTAAGAGAAAGAGAGAGATGGGGAGAGAGGGAGAGGGAGAGAGAGGGAGAGGGGGAGAGTAAGAGGAGAGAGATGGGGATAGAGGGAGAGAGAGAGGGGGGGGTATGTAAGAGAAAGAGAGAGATGGGGGAGGAGAGAGAGAGAGAGAGAGAGAGAGGGAGAGAGAGGGAATGTAAGAGAAAGAGAGATGGGGAGAGAGGGAGAGGGAGAGAGAGAGAGAGAGGGAGAGAGAGGGAATGTAAGAGAAAGAGAGAGATGGGGAGAGAGGGAGAGGGAGAGAGAGAGAGAGGAGGGAGAGTAAGAGGAGAGCGATGGGGATAGAGGGAGAGAGAGAGGGGGTATGTAAGAGAAAGAGAGAGATGGGGAGGGAGGGAGAGGGAGGGAGAGAGATATCAGCATAACCAGAGACAATTCAGGTTAATAAATAATATTCTCGAAACTCGGATTAGTATGATAGAGCTTTTTTTAATTTTTCGCTTGACGTATATACCGTATATGTCCTTGTTATACGATTAAATTTTGTATGCGGTATACGATAATGCAAAAGCGAAGAAGAGTGCACACCGGGAAAGGGGGGGGGGTAGATAGATAGATAGATAGAGAGAGAGAGAGAGAGAGAGAGAGAGAGAGAGAGAGAGGGGGGGGGGAGGGAGAGTAAGAGAAGGAGAGAGATGGGATAGAAGGAGAGAGAAAGTGGGGGTATGTAAGAGAAAGAGAGAGATGGGGGAGGGAGGGAGAGGGAGGAGAGAGAGAGAGAGGGAGAGAGAGGGAATGTAAGAGAAAGAGAGAGATGGGGAGAGAGGGAGAGGGAGAGAGAGGGAGAGGGGGAGAGTAAGAGGAGAGAGATGGGGATAGAGGGAGAGAGAGAGGGGGGGGGGGTTTGTAAGAGAAAGAGAGAGATGGGGGAGGGAGGGAGAGAGGAGAGAGAGAGAGAGGGAGAGAGAGGGAATGTAAGAGAAAGAGAGAGATGGGGAGAGAGGGAGAGGGAGAGAGAGGGAGAGGGGGAGAGTAAGAGGAGAGAGATGGGGATAGAGGGAGAGAGAGAGGGGGGTATGTAAGAGAAAGAGAGAGATGGGGGAGGGAGAGAGAGAGAGAGAGAGAGAGGGAGAGAGAGGGAATGTAAGAGAAAGAGAGAGATGGGGAGAGAGGGAGAGGGAGAGAGAGAGAGAGAGGGAGAGAGAGGGAATGTAAGAGAAAGAGAGAGATGGGGAGAGAGGGAGAGGAGAGAGAGAGAGAGGAGGGAGAGTAAGAGGAGAGCGATGGGGATAGAGGGAGAGAGAGAGGGGGTATGTAAGAGAAAGAGAGAGATGGGGAGAGAGAGAGAGAGAGAGAGAGAGATATCAGCATAACCAGAGACAATTCAGAAAAGAGGAACGAAAGGAAAAGCAAAGAAGAATGCTTATGATATAACACTGCATTCGCTTTATCTTCATTCTGTGTAGCTCGAAGGAAAAAACTATAAGGCAAGGGAATCTCATTCGTATGTATATCTATTGATTCACCTGCTGACCATGATGTCCTTGAACTTGACCTTTTTCTTGTCACTTTCTCAAGGATAAATCACCCTTCGCCCGACCGTTCTTCCCAGCCACTCATCATCAAGCCATGGTTAGAGAGAGAGAGAGAGAGAGAGAGAGATCTGATGATGGTTACAGCGCGAATTAATTACTGACCGCTGTTTTTAGTGACAGGACCGTAAACTTGAGCAGACGATACCGTCGTTAAAATGTTGCTTGTTTTCTGGCGGTAATGTATCACTGCGCTCAAATAGCCGACAGGGTGGTTTCAAGGAAAGAAGCTCAGTTTGCGTAGTCAGCGATCAAGTTATCTCTTTAGAAAAAATTAAAGCAACCAACCAACACCACTGCCCCAAACGAATCTAAGCATAGGGTTATTTCTTTTTGGTTAAAAACACTTAGATTGTATAAAAAAAACCCTATTCCGTTTGTTTCGTCTGTGCCCTATATCTGTTTCCTTATACCATCACTTTCTGTCTTATGCTTCGAGTGCTACAGGTCACCATGCCATATGGAGGCCAGATCTATCCATATAAGGGCTATTTTCTTGATTGCTTTGTTTGTTGATCAAGAAGAAAAAAAAAATCTTTGATTTTATTACAATTGTCACATACAAGGCTTACTAATATTACCGACACGGATGAAAACATATATAAACTGCCTATACGAACATTTT
This sequence comes from Heliocidaris tuberculata, assembly GCA_025618425.1. NCBI lineage: Eukaryota > Metazoa > Echinodermata > Echinoidea > Camarodonta > Echinometridae > Heliocidaris > Heliocidaris tuberculata. The sequence continues at coordinate 46,129,579 of CM046836.1, forward strand.
AAAGATGAGTTCAGTTCTGGTCAGGTCATGCGATTACATTGTGAAATTGGCCGGGGACCAATTGGGAAAACGGCTGAGTATAGTACATAAGATTGGTGTAGATACTATTAGGTTTTGGAATCATCAAAATGTTAAGAAGTTGACTCAGTCTTGCTAAAAGTCACATGCACTACACAAAATCAAAGCATATGGGACTACACACACACACATGTGGCATGAAAGTTTTGTCCAAACTTATCACCTATTTCTCGTCACATTTCGAATATATGGGCATTGGACGTGTTGGAAGCGCAATCCCTTTACCATGTTTACGGGGATATGTGAAAGCTCACAATTAATTTTTCACCTTAACCAGGGCTCAATCCTCCTTTTCAGAACCTGTAAAAACGATTGATGTATTAAAACAAAATGATGCTTTATGAAAGGAAATCACTCGAATTGTCTTAGTCTGGAACTTGATAAAATGACATTTCCGAATCATAACCCATTAAATACAACGTCTCCTTATATAACCTTATTTATTAATGAATGAGTTTGGTATTCTATTACTGTTTAATAAAAAGGTCATGATAATTATAGTGTAATGTTCACGGTGATTAAAATCTCTGCTTACTTGTACATATCCGATCACTCGGCTGATGTGTGTCAATAACCTTGTTCTCATGCATGGAATAAACCGTGTTTATGAGTTGAACTGAGTTTCCTTCAAAAGGTTACGTCTTTAAGATAACTCAAGATGGGAACTGCAACATTTCACTGATTCAAGAGTGTCGGGAGAATATTTTGAGAAGAAAGGAGATCCTATCGTGTTTGCCCTGGGCAGAATGAATGGCAAAAGCCGTTCGATGATAAACCAACTTTATTTCATTCTCATTTAATTATCACCTCTATAGCCCCCATTTTATCTGGATACATAACTAGAGCAAACAAAGTAACCTAGCAACCGAAAAATGACGTCTTTAGATGCGAACAGTGTATGTTTTAATCGTCATGATCGTAGACGTTCCAGCGAGAATAGTTGTCGTAATTAAGGTATAGAGAAGAATGACCCTGGCGGCACATTCGAAAGGAAATTATTTGGATCTTGTTTTGAATCTGAATAATAACGCTTTTAAATGTGAACGACTACATAAAGAAAAGAAAATCTGTTTGTAAGGTTCCAATCTAGCGGAAGTATAAACGAAATGGGTTTTGCATGATATCTTTCAATAAACTTCTTGTAAATAACTTATTTCTGCATAACTCTTTTGTTTGTTTTTTAATTATTTGTATTGCTGTTCCTATCATTTTTAACTTTATTGTCTGAGCATTGCTATAGTATACTATTAATACATGGTTGGGAGTGCGTTAGTGCGATCCGGCAACGCAAAGGTTTTTATCGTGGTGTACTAACGCACGAGGCGTAGCCGAGTGTGTTAGACACATAGACACCACGATAAAAACCTGCGTGTTGCCGGATCTCACTAACGCACGAACTCACAACCATGTATTAATAGTTTTATGAAACGGGTCTACAATCTACAATCTACAATCTACAATCTTAGCGTGTAAAAACATATAGCCAAATCGAGTCGGACCGTCTGCGCTACATGTTTACATGTTTACAGATGGCTACATTCTTGAACCCGTTTTATAATGATTATAAAACGGGTTCAAGAATGTAGCCATCCTGATTGGTCAAATAACACCACGTGACCGTGCAAAAAAAAAGTACTAACGCACGGCGAGGGGACTAACGCACGGCTAATCCGGATCAAACACTAAGATTGTAAGAAAACACTAAGATTGTAGACCCGTTTTATGAAACTATTAATACATGGTTGTGAGTTCGTGGGATCCAGCAACACGCAGGTTTTTATCGTGGTGTCTAACACACTCGGCTACACCTCGTGCGTTAGTACACCACGATAAAAACCTTTGTGTTGCCAGATCGCACTAGCGCACTCCCAACCATGTATTAATTGTATATTATTGATCAATGTTCGACTGCAATCGAATTCGACCAGATAATAAATACCGTATGATAAGAGCCAGAAGGAAATTGTTAAAGTATCTGAGTATTATTTACTATCATTGTGTGGTTCTATATAATTTCATTTAATTGTGAAGTTCATCTTATACCTAAAGAAAATTTTTCACAATTTATTTGTTATCTCAGTCATCTTTCTTGTCTGTAAAGGAGGAATATTTACTTGGAAGGTACTCATGAATATTTTGGGGCTATGGCACAATTTCATATTCAACGTATTAGAAATGGCAAGATAGCCCCCCCCCCCCCTCCCCAAGAAAAAATTCAACAAAAAGCAACAAGAAAAATGAAAACGAACAGAAAAAACAGCAACAAACAGTACGATATGAAACTAAACAGTTCTTGCAATAATAATACATAAAACAATTGTAGTTAGTTTTTCAGAATCGATAAGAGGCAGAATTCCCTTCAACGAATAATCTAAAAATGATAATTTGGCTTAAAACTTCGTAAAAAGTCAGTTAGTGTCGGTTGCACTTTAATATGATTGAAAATAAGAAAAAAAAAGTTCTCTTATGAAAATATTTCTCCTGTTTATGTTCAGACTCCGATTAACCTGCCATGTTTTCATTCTGTAACACCAATTATCTTTCCCTTTTTAGTGATAAGAGAAATGTTTTGTGCAAATAAAGTTTTCCTCTGAGGACAGTCAGTCGAAAAGGCGACTTAGGGGCCTAGAGGATAATAATCTGAAATACATTATTTTAGTCCGATGGAAAGTTAATTCTGGACATTTGCGCAGGACATGCGGCGCCATACGGGTTCTCCATATAGACATGTGACGTTCAAAAGACCTACATTCTGACAAGGAATGCAATGGCTTCAAAGGCAAGAAAAGAAGACACCTTGCATCCTTCCCGGTCCCTCAAACAATGTTTTATCGGGGGCATCGGGGAGCCCCCCCCCCCCCCCTTGCATGGAGAAAACAGAAAGAAAAAAAAAACGTAACAAGAGAAATAGAATGAGAGGAACTGAAGGAGAGAGGAAGGCACTTACCCCCCGCCCCCCAGGGGGGGGGGGGAGAGTAAATAATAGATAATAAGGACTCACAGTGCCACACTAGTACACTCCCACTCCCCAGATACGCCTCTGTCTTTACATACTTCATGTACTTAGATATTACATACTCAGGTATTTCCTTTTCTACGAAGTCAGCCGGAAAGCGATGCCGTTTGTTAAAACTAACGAATCCATTTACTGAATAATGCATCTCTTTTCTGCTTATTATTTTCAAAAGAGAGAAGAGAAACAATGAATACGAAATGGGTAAAAGAATCTACTCAAAATCCCCCGCGCCATGTCCAGATTATTCATGAAAGTGTATGCGTGTTAATGAATAAAAGAAATACGTGTAGATTAATATGTTATAACAGAAATAAAACATTGTCAATGATGAAATGAAATAAAATCTAAATCTGAAATCAGATGTCTATAATCACTGTTGTTTAATTGTTTTGTATTGTTTTACATTGCAATATAAATTTTTGCTATTTTTATTGGAAAAGTTCTTTTGATCTGAGGGCTTTCATTTGCTTCTTTTTGTTACAATCACTAAGGCCACTATCTTCAAACAAACCCTGTTCAACTGTTAATTGGACCAGCACGCTTTCACCTGAAATGCATTATGTCGGGAAACTGAATACTGGTACGTTGGCAGTAAACATGTGGTTTTCGAAAACATGAGATATTTTCTATCAAGTCTGGCTAGGGCATGAATACTGCAAAGCTTTAGTCTACTTGCGATCGTAGCCACAAAGCTTGTCACTGAAAATATTTCTAAAAGGAGTCGGAAAGGGACTCTTTTACAGTGCTGCGAATGTTGGAGTTTTCCAGTCCTTTTCACAGTTTCCAAGATTTGATTATCAGCAAATTTCTATGTCGACGGACGGATATGAAGAAAATAAAGTAATAACCGGATGTTTGATTCGATTCATACCAGTACAAACATGACAAATGACATCAATTTGTAGATGCATTCTGGGATCAGTAAGCGGAAGAGATACACCCCCCCCCCCCCCCCTCGCCTCTCCCAGCGCGATTTTAACGTTTTCCTTCTTAGCTCTATGAAATCCATCTTCTACATCTACTACGAATTAAGGTGTTATGAAATGGTAATTTAGACACAGCAGAGGAGAGTCATGATCCAACGGAAAACAAATTTCACACTCCATCGCTCCGTTTCACACTCCTAAGTATACCTACAGCTGTATAGCACCTTGCATTGTATAAGAATCTCAGTTGTCAAAAGTTTTGTCCACGTGATTGGTATTTACAGACCTTAAGTTCCACCTGATACTTTCTGAATGCAACTACCCCCCCCCCCCCTCTCTCTCTCTCTCTTTCTTTCTTTCTTTCCCTTTCATTTGTTGCTTTGGTTGGCCTTCAGCTTTGTTTTCATTGTTTTCATATGTAACTTCATTGTATGATCATTTTATTTGTGATGAGGACGTCAACTCAAGCTCTGCTCATGACGACCCCCTATGTATGATTTTATATGACCATACATGCTGAAAGATTGTAAATTTATGTATTTATGGAATTAAATAAACTTCAAATAAAAATCAGTCAAATCGCGCTAAAGTGCACTGCGAGGGAATGACGATCATCCATTTAAATTTTGCACAAGAATTGATTGTTGAAGCGAACGGTGTCAACTCACTTATTCCTTTACTAAACCAAAGATAGTCTATCTTGGCAATACAAGCAGGGATTTTGTTGACACTCTTTTAAATAAAGAAGGACTTTCGTTGTAGAATTTAGAAGTGCCACTGTTTCGTACATTTTTTTTCCTTTTTGCCTCTTCCAAGAGGGTTTATTATTCTGTTTCATTTACCATGTTAACATAATTATGATACATATTTACAAAACTATAAAGGATACTGGCAATGCTTTCAAAACTATAATATCATTAATTCTGAAAAAAATTATTAACATATCAATGATATTCTTGCTTCTTTGACGTTGAATTGTTTAATTCCTTTATATATTACTGGTTAACCTTTTCTGATTATGATATAAAATTCTTAAGCTATATATATATATATATATATATATATATATATATATATATATATATATGTATATATATATATATATATATATTTAACGTAATGATTATAGATGATAAACTGAGTAAAATTTATCATTAAATTGATAAAACTTAACTTTGGGTCTTTTAAAGTATAACTATAATGGAAACAAATGACTGGAATGTAAAAAAAAATGGAAATGTAAAAAAAAATTGGGGGGGGGGGGGTGTATGTATATTATTGAAGAAACAAAGAAATAAAGAAGACCAGAAATGGTTATTTTACAAAAAAAACAACAACAAACAAACAAACAAAAAACAAAACAAAACAAAAACTTTGGGGTCTTTTATTTTATAATAAACTAATAACATCTTTATTTATTTCAATTTCTTTTTTTAGCATAAATAAGATCATCCAAAAAATAATATTCCAATATACTTTTTTAAACAGTATAGAACAAGAAATGAACATTATATGTTACATGTTTCACATTGCTTCGATTTTACGATCTTCCATTTAAACAGATTGTCCCTAGAGGGTAATCATGGTAATATTCTATGAAAAACTTCCTGCTACATATACTCAAGGCACATTCTCTCTTTCCTTCCAGTAATCCCCATATCACTTTCTCTTTAGCTCTTTAAGCATCAATCATTGAATTTCGTCCCCATTCTCTCGTGCACGGGGACCATTTCTGTTGAAATCAGAACGTTTTATCAAATATGCCCAAAGATACCATTACGATCGTACTCTCAAGTGCTAAACAAAAGAATCTGAATGTTACATACATGATCAAGTTGTACTTTGGGAAAAGCCTTCAGAAAATGCTTAAAGTCAATTCAATTAAAGCTGCATATATCAATGTGTTTTGTTGCAGGATTTTCCCTCTGTGACAGCAGAGTCGGCTTGTACATTTCTATTGTATATGCAATGTCTCCTATGTTAGATTGGGTTACGGGTCCAATTGGTCGACTGGCTTAAATCTTTAATCAAACTTCCTCATTGAAATCTACAGGGACCGAAATCAATCTAGTGGGGAGATTTATTGTGGGAAATCACTCTTCATTTCTTTGAGTAAATGTCGTTTGTATCAGGTTTCCTCAAGCTTTAAAGCTTTCCTTCTTTGTTTGAAGAAGAAAAAAAAAATCGAATCTTTTCCCGCCCGTATGCCTATAGTAAATGCTCACATTTCACTCGATACATAAATGTATAATGTCTCTATTTGTAATTGTCAATGGGATGAAAGAGGTGTTTGTAACGGATGATGAACGGAGGTGCAGGTGGTATCAGGGGTAATGGAATAAAGAAATAGCAGGTTTGAATTGACAAATAATTGGTAGGGGATGGGAAGTTGGAACAGTAACAATTTACATTTCCACACTGTAGATATATGGTCAAAATCGATGCATTGGGCGCGCTGTGCTACTTCGAGCTCAGAAGACCACAACCGTGAAGCTTTTTCTTCTTTCTCACTTGACAGGAGTGGTTCTCCACTCTTTTCGAGGTCATATTAGCATGATGGATCGCTTCATTTTAGAGTTGAAATCCATGCTCAAAATAGTGCGATCAACTTTTGAGTGGATTCTACTATAATTTTGGAGTGGATTCCACTTATATGACTCCTAAAAGAGTGGATTTCCACTCGTCAGCATTAAAAGAGTGCAGGGGAGCGTTTCATCAAGCGTTTGGTCAGTGATTTTTACCGACAAATTTGCTCTCAGCCAATCAGATGCAAGGATTTCAGTAGCTTATAACAGTGGTCGGTAAAAATCACTGACAAAACACTTGATGAAACGCTCCCCAGCATATACAAGGGTTTTGAATTTAATGTAAGCAAAAAGAAACCCATCCATAATGAGAAGTCAATGGTAAAAACCATTGTCTAAAGAACTATGAATGAATAGTCACATTTTCTTGGAAAGTGTAATTAGCCAAAAATGATTGCAAAGCAAAGCGGAAACATAAAACGCAACAGAGGCATGGTTTGTTCATAACATTTAAATTTCAGTCGTTTTACAGAAGTCAAATCTTTGAATTCCATGGAATAGAAGTATCTCCGACATAATCCATATCCATCCTCTAATTATAACATCCCTCCCACATTCTGAATTCAAATAACATGGGATTTTTGTTTCTAAACATAATACGACTCTGGTGCATTACTTAATGAGAGTGCGATCGGTATACCATGTTGGATTAGGCTGGGTAAAGTGCCAGCTGGTATGTGTTATGATGATCTAGTTTTTTTTTCGACTCGCATGGAAAGAAGAAGAACAACTTTTTAGTACCTTGTCTAGCAAGGTAAACATTTTAGCCTACATTCATCCTGTATCTCATGTATACTGATATAGCATGACAGTGGGTAATACCAAGTCACACCCCCAAACCGACTTCACATCGATTCCAAACCGACCAATTCTTGGTCATTCAGGGGAGCGTTTCATCAAGCGTTTTGTCAGTGATTTTTACCGACAAATTTGCTCTCAGCCAATCAGATGCAAGGATTTCAGTAGCTTATAACACTTGTCGGATAAAATATCTGACAAATCCTTTTCATGAAACGCTCCCCAGGTTAATGTCAATTTTGGGGTTCTGTCTGGGGAGCGTTTCATCAAGCGTTTTGTCAGTGATTTTTACCGACAAATTTGCTCTCAGCCAATCAGATGCAAGGATTTCAGTAGCTTATAACAGTTGTCGGTAAAAATCACTGACAAGACTCTTGATGAAACGCTCCCCAGGTGTCGGTCTGACGGTCTGGGGACGTTTCATCAAGTGTCTTGTTGATGATTTTTACCGACAAATTTTCTCTCAGCCAATCAGATGCAAGGATTTCAGTAGCTTATAACAGTTATTGCAACTTGTCATTGATGACAAGTTTTATGAAACAGGGCCCTGTGAGGCGTTTCCTCAAGTGTCTTGTCAGTGATTTTTACCGACAAACTTGCTCTCAGCCAGTCAGATGCAAGGATTTCAGTAGCTTATAACAGTTATTGCAACTTGTCATTGATGACAAGTTTTATGAAACAGGGCCCTGGGAGGCGTTTCCTCAAGTGTCTTGTCAGTGATTTTTACCGACAAACTTGCTCTCAGCCAGTCAGATGCAAGGATTTCAGTAGCTTATAACAGTTATTGCAACTTGTCATTGATGACAAGTTTTATGAAACAGGGCCCTGGTGCCGGTCTCATTGGTGTGACTGGGGGTATAAGGTTTAAAGGAAAAGTCCACCCTGATTTCAGCTTGGTTTTAAAAGAAGCAGAAACATTTAATAAACAGATCAATGAAAGACTGAGCAGAATCCAGTAAGAAATGAGAAAGTTATGATTTTTTTTTTTAAAGTTGTAATCAATCAAACACAAATTGGCAACTCCGTGACGTATTTTTGGAACTTCTCTCCCATTTGCCCTGTAATTAAATAAAAAATAAAAAAATCGTTATTTTCCATTTTATCTAGCTCTAAAGAAAATATTTTATCATATGCACCCTATAGTAGATATAATCATTTCACTTATGACATAAGCTGTATGATACAAATCTATTCCCTCATCAAAAACAAAGAAAATGAAAACTTATGATTTTTGTGTACAGAGCAAATGGGAGAGGAGGTCGCAACATACGTCACAGAGCTGCCAATTTGTGTTTGATTGATTACAACTTCAAAATTTCATAACTTTCTTTTTTTTATCGCATTTTTCTCAAACTTTCATTGATTTGTTTCTTTAATTCTTCTGTTTCTTTTATTTTTTTTTCTCTTTTTGCCCTCCAATCAAGCTCAGCGGTCATTTTCTTTTTTTGTACGTGGTTATTTTCTTTTTATACATTTATTATGTAATATTATGTACTATGTACAAAGGGCACCCTCGCCCCAAGCTTTTGCTTTTATAATAGGTGTGTCCTCCAACTATGTATGTACCACATTAATGTATATTTTGTCATATTTTTAGTTAAAAATACATGTACATTATTTTTGCTCATTTATTACTTTGTATATTGAAAAGTTGGAAATAAATGTCTTTGAATTGAATTGAAAATTGAAAACAAACTTGATATCAGGGTGAACTTTCCCTTTACGTGCTATCATAGAGGATACAACTAGAAATGCAATATCATTATAACCATATGCATGCACAGTCGCGTAACATTTTGTAAAATACAGCATAGTAATTATGGATGGCGTCTAATCATTTTCACGCTTCACGGATTTTTTTAATGCGGAAAATTTTCGAGAAAGTAGACGAACGGAAAGGGGGCCGATTAACACCACTGAAAATAGTGCTACAATAATAATTATATTGAACCCATATTCTGACCTATCGTACGGGTGACACGACATTTCCTCCTGCGACATTTGCTCAGCCGTCCATATCTCGAAAATTCAAAGGTTAAGATCAAGGTCATGATTTTTTTTTTTTTTTTTGTCCAGGACAATGTGAAGATTAGGATTAGGGTTAGGGTTAGGGTTAGGTTTAGGTTTAGGATTAAATTGACAAAGTTAGACCGGAGCAATTGTCGCAGGAGCAAATGTCATGGAACCCGTACCATCTTCTTAAATTTTTCAATATGTAGGCCTATGTTATCATCACTGGAAAGAGCATTTCATCGCAGTCATTTTAAGACCATTGCCACTCAAGCAGAATGTATTTAAAGCATGTGACGGATTATAATTCAATACACTGAAAATTGGGGGTATTTTTTGGAGGGGGGGGGGGCTATAACTTAGGAATGACGTCATCATTTGCTATCAAAAACATACAGTTAGAAATTCTAAGGATAAAATTATTATGTGCCAAGTTTCCCGTACTATTGACAGTAGGCCTATTTGTAGTTTGATAACAGCATGCCCTATACAGTTTCGCACTCTTGAGCCACAAGTGACACAAGATTGATGGTTAACAGCAAACGCCATTAGTCAAGGTCCGTAACAATCCACTCACTCATGCTTTCATCGACCAACCAGGGTGATCAATAGGGTAGTCCTAATGTCTTTCACAGTCTTTTTTTACCCTGACCTTGCCCATTAGACAACATTCATATGAAGTTACAAGGTGAGAACACTTGATGCCGCTGTGCTTCGAGAGGGAATGGGGGTGTTGGCGGATCTAGGGGGGGGGGGGAATCCTGCCCTATCCCCCCTTTTGAAACCCAAGTGGCATACACTCTAATAACTGAAGTGTTAAATCACCATTTAAAAGGGCCGAGGAGTGACAACTTTTTCAAAATTGTAGATTAACACTGAATCCAGAAGTTTAAAAAAGTTGATCTACCATTTCGAAAAAGTTGTCACTCCTCGGCCCTTTTAAATGGTGATTTAACACTTCAGTTATTAGAGTGTATGCCACTTGGGTTTCAAAAGGGGGGATAGGGCAGGATTCCCCCCCCCCCTAGATCCGCCAACACCCCCATTCCCTCTCGAAGCACAGCGGCATCAAGTGTTCTCACCTTGTAACTTCATATGAATGTTGTATGTCATATGTCATATGAACAAGTGATTTAACACTTACGTTTTTAGAGTGTATCTTCTGTAAATAACTCCAAGAATGTGCCTCTCATTAAGGTTATGAACTTTTTTTTTAGCTTGTCGGGAAAAAAATTGGAATATTGCGGCCTCCTTTAAAAAAAAATACAATAACCTGAATCTTCTCTAGTTGGGGGTATGAGGAGTCCATGCGTAGGATTAAAGGGAAAGTCCACCCTGATATCACATTAGTTGTAAAAGAAGCAGAAAAATCAAAGAAAGAAGCAGAAAAATCAAAGAAACAAATCAGTGAAGGTTTGAGCAAATTCCGATAAGAAACTTCATAAATTCATATCTTTCTTATTTCTTATCTGATTTTGCTGAAACTATCACTGATCCTTTTCTCTCATTTTTCTTCTTTTATTCAAATCAACTTAACACCAGGGCGGAATTTCCCTTCAAAGAAGAAAAGTTTAGATAATGCTAATATGTTCACCTTCATCATTGTAGTAGAACGTAAAATCAGCCCACCATTCCTATCTCGTGTTTTAATGGTGATCTGGTAATCGAGATTCAGTGACCATGAGGTGTCCTTTTCTCGTAATGGTTTGATTAGGCTTAGGTGAGAGAGGACATGAAGAAGGATATAAGCTTATTATTATCATTGATATCTGAGATGTATCGGACCGGGCAAACAGTTAATTACAGCAGAGAGTGGAACGAGTAAAAATGTCTTCCTGTGTATCATTCGCTGGAAAAAAAGAAGAGAAGGAATGAATGACTGGAAATGCCGTAATGCCGTGAAAGTGTATATAGACGTTATCCTTCGTCAGACTAGAGCAAACCAGTCATCATGGAAATAAGTATTCACGTACCGCCCCCTCCCTCTAATGCAAGCTTCCATAGAACTTTTTTCCCCATAACCAATAAAAGCCTAGGATATGAATTAAAAACTTCATGACCTCAAACTTCTAACTGACGTCATCTCATACCTATAAAGAATAAAAACACAAAGGGGAACGGATTATCAAGTGTGCCAAAATATTTTTGACGAGTATTGCAGAGACTGATGTATCTTCTTATTCTAATTAATGTTGCGAGCTCCTCCACGATTCGAGATACATTAGTGCACCCACTCTTCAACATTATTCGATCAAACTTAATCAGGACTGAAATACTCTTTTTGATGTTGAGGCTTAACGTCGACGAGTTGAAAGAAGGCACGGGCATAGAATGTGACCGGAGATGACTTTCCTTTCTCACTCAAAGTGCCAGGACATTATTGTGCAGTGGCGTAGCGTGGGATTAAGCCGATGAGGGGGGGGGGGGGGGGGAACTGGCATCATGGGGGCACAGCTCTTACTAGGTGCATGAAATGCGAATAAATGGAATGGTATTGGAGAGGGTCCTATAATCTTCTTGTCATTTGCCACCCTTCTCATTTTTTTTCTATTTTTTCTAACCCCCCCTGTTTTTTTGGTCTTTCAATGAGGGGCACGTACCCTGATGCCCCCTTTATTTACACCCCTGCTATTGTGATCGTTGCCTTTGAAAGCCGTCGGGGTAGGTTCATTGTGATTGCTTTTCAGAGCGCCGACTGAGGGAGGAGTAATCGAATGAAGGGTCCATTGAAACATTCGTGCTGACGTCACTCGTCACATCACACAATAGGTTCACATCTACTCCAGACAGGGGGTGTTAGACGGGATCGATTGGCAAGAGTCTGGGAGAATGAGGGGCAATAACCAAGGTTGAACTGATGAGTAGCAACTTGGCACAGAAAAAGATAGAGAGAGGGAGAGATAGAAATCAGAAAGGGTGGACCAGTAAAACTCTTTGGGATTATGACGGGATTCTTTTTGGTATAAAGACTCTCAATTAATGATTTAACAGCTTCACAGCCATGTACTTTAGACAAGGGGCCTTAGACAGGATCAATCTGGAAGAGTAGGGAGAATAGGGGGTAATAACCTACGACCAAATTGACGGGTAGGAATTAACAAAAGAAACAGAGAAGTCAGACCAAATCGAACAGTGAATTATGATAAAGATGAAGGGAAATTATTTGGGGATCAAGGGGCCTAATCAACAATTTAACAGCTTCACATCTACTTTAGACAAGATGCGTTGGACAGGGTCGATCGGGAAAGGTTTGGGAGAATGAGGAGCAATAACCAAAGCTGAACCGATGAGCAGAAATTTATGAAAGAGAGAGAGAGAGAGGGAGAGAAAGAGAGAAAGAGAAAGAGAGAGAGAGAGAGAAAGAGAGAGAGAGAGAAGAGAGAGAGAGAGAGAGAGAGAGAGAGAGAGAGAGAGAGATGCCAGGCAAGATCGACAAGTACAATTCTTTGAGATTAGGATGAAAAAGGACGGAATTCTATCTGGTATACTCTCAATTAATGGTCTAAAAGCCTCACACTAATCTACTATATAGACAAGGGGTGTTAGAGAATAGACAAGGAGTGTTGGACAGGACCAATCTATAAGAGTTTGGGAGAACTGCATGGGGTAATAACACCAGACCCAAAAATTTGGCTAGTAGGAATTTAGGATAGTCAGACTGCATCGCATTAGAAAAGGATAGGATAAAGATGGATGGTATTCTAAGCAACTTGGTATAAAGGCGCCTAATAACTGTCAAATGATGAACTTTATTCTTGGTATAATAATAATAAACGCAACTTTGTTTTCAACCAGCAATAAGTTGCGTATAAAAGCAACTTTGTATGCAAGAGGGCTTAGCTGATGATTTGGAATTTGTTTATTAAAATCGAACGCACGTCCTTCTGTTTCGTCGAAGTTTGCTTAAAGCGCAGTTTTAAGGATTATTATCTTGTTAACAGTTTAAATCAATGTTTTCGCACGATTTCGTTATCCATTTCTTGAAAGTAAAACATGTTACCTAGTTAAAGGTTTGCCTAAACAATTGTTTATTCCTGGAAGGGAATTGTGATCTAAATAAAACATGCAGCTGCTTGGCGGCCCTGGGAAATAGAGGCGGTACTATCACCTGTTTTTATAATTCCGGCCACTAAAATAGAGAAGAGTATATCAATAAACGTTATGACGGCTATAACTATCGAGGCTTAAGGTTGTATGGTTTGCATTTAAAGCTTGACCTCAATTTTCTGAAATACTAACGCATCAACAAAGGAACAAGCTGCGAATAGATATTAGTATTAAGGGTCGGTATTTTGTCAGAGGGTCACAGGTATAACAAAAAGTGCTGACAAAACAAGCTAAATAATAAACGAATTTAAAAAGAATTAATATTGACACATTTGACCGGGGGCACAAATTTTATTGTGTAGTTAAGGTAGAATAGATTTGGTATGGCTTGAGGGGATTAAAAACAAATCAAAGAAGAGGGCGGTCTATCGCCCTCCCAGGATGCCCCTATTAAGCCGCCCCGAATAAGTATAGAGGCCTAACTTTAATGTGGCTATAAAATGAATGCTGATTGCCTCGACCTAACTAATATTACATCCCTTTTCTTGAATGCACCGAGCGCTACGATTGCCGAAGCTAAAGCCGGGGTAATCCAAAATCCTTTGGAAACACACAGAGACGTTATATCATAATGTGATATGAGCTATACAAGAACGGCATAAATATTCGATTATCGTTTAGTAAGTTTGAAAGTCTTTATGGCGTTCTGGAAAAAAGGTAATTGTTTGCTACTCAAAGAAAAAGACGACCGACGTAACTGGTTTAAGAGTATAGTAATCTTCGACCAACGTCCTAATGTAAACTTACCGTCGCATCTCTGTGTTGTTAATCAATAATAGGTTAGCCACCCACTCGTATACACTTACAGCTATGTCGAGGCCTTTTTGAGAACCACACTGGCGTTAGAATTACCCATTTGCGTTACGTTAGAGTGCAATTTCCCACGTCGATCACTTTGCTTTAGGTGCTTCAAGATACTTTGTGTGAAAACAAGAGCAGTATGTGTAAGTAAGTATGTGGGTAAGTTGCATTACCACAAACACAATCGCCCGGTGCACTCTAAATGAGCTTGGTTTACGTTTAAAGCTATTCGAGCAAAAATCATGGGAACGGACGATTTCTTGCTTTATTAACACAAACTTCTGAGAATTACCAAGGGAGTGACTTCATTTAAAGCCTTCGTCAGGTTCGTGGAAGTAAAACTCTCGTTTTATTTTTCAGTTGTTGTAACGGTATTTAAATACACAGTGTTAATACAATAACAATAATTACTTCAACCAACAATAATAATGTTAATAATAAAAATACTAATAACAATATAATGATGATGATGATGATAATAATAATAATATTATTATTGTTATTGATAATAATAATAGTGCTACTACTACTGATAATAATAATAATAGTAATAGTAATAGTAATTAAACTGATAATGATTAATTATAATTATAATTGATAAAGTTTTTGTAAATAGCCCACATAACGTATCTCAGTAACCACTAGAAGTATACAATCATGACAATGCATTTTACGGAATAACTTTTATCAGGTACCCATTAACCCTTAGGTCGAGAGTGACAGTTGCAGATAAAATCCTCTGCCTAGTAAAGGACCGATGCCCCCCCCCCCTCTTGCTATGATGCATTTGCCCCCTTATTTGCTGGATCTACGCTACACCACTGATTAAAAATTGATAGACTTTTTCTACATTAACAGGAGATGGTGCACATAATACAGAAATCTAATGAATCTGTTATTTTATGTATGTTAGAAGAAGTTATACTTTGAAAATTTACACCCAGCCTTATACGCTACTGAATTAATAGTTTTTAGAAGAGAAATAGGGAGAGAAAATGGGGGGGGGGGGGGGGTGGAGAAATGTAACAAAGGATGTTTCATTCAAGTACATAGAAACTGTACATGTCATTGCCTTGGTGGGTCTGAAATGACACCTGAGTATACACAGTATAAGGAAATATGCCGCACGGGCAACTGCCTATAAAATAGGGCACCGTCGAGGAATCTACCACATTACTTTCAATTTCTCTACAGAATCACCCTTTCGAGGGAAATTGGTTATTGGGGTAAGTGCCAAAAAGGGCACTTTCCTTAATGAATGGCCATAGTCGTCAACAACTTCTCTTGACATTTTGTTGATATAAAATGCATTTTTTTTCTACGAAGAAGTTACCTTTCAAAGAGAAAATTCACAAAGGTGAATATCTTCTGGCAAAAAACTTCTGCGACTGTCACGAAAGAGAATAAAATGGTATAATGTATTAATCAGAGTAAATGGAACGGATTTCCTCACTATTTCCATTGTAGGATAGATAATATCTTGAACTCAGGGGCGGCGCTACAGGGGGGGCAGAGGGGGCGACCGCCCCCCCCCCTATGATTTTTCAAGTAGTGAAAAAAAAAGAAGAAAAAAGGAGAAAAGGCGGAAGAAAAGGGAAGAAAAAGGAAGAAAGAAGAAAGAGGAGTATTAAAAAGAGAGGTCTTAAACATATAACTCTATATTACCCCTGTTATTTAATGGAGAAAAAATATGACGTCATCTTTAGGTCGTCTTGCCCCTCCTATCAAAATACCCTGGCGCCGCCCCTGCTTGAACTATAGGGTGGGTCATCTTTGGTGACTTAGGGAATAACGACACTTGATTTCATTCAGTTCACTGAAATATTGTATCATGATAATGATCTGTTCTATTTTCTTGAAGAACAATTGCTTAAACAGTGAAAATACCTATGAATTCGATAAGATTTTAACAGATCCCCAATAATCATTACAGAATAGACCAACCCTAACTTTAATTATTTTAAAGGGCTGGCCAGAAAAAATTACCTATGTGAAGTTTTGCTTTGAGTACGTTTTTAAAACACGAATTTTCAAAATATTATAAAGTAATGTGTGAAAATTTTCTTCAAAGGTAATTTTGTAAATTTCAAGTGGTGAAATTCTACAAAACATGAAATGCATGGCTATTTAGAGGTCCGATGCGTAGCTCGCTCTCTTGAAACCTTATCGCCGCGCGAGGCAGATTTTGCCCTGCTTAGCTAAGCCTCGGTCACAAATACCATTAAGAACTGCTACGAATACCGTACGAACGATTTTCATACCGTTTCGTAAGATCTTCTCAAGAAGGCCGTACGAAACCAGCGTTCGTAGACCGTTCGAAGACCGTTCGTAAGCTCGCAGCCTGGTCGATGGTCTTCTCCGAAACCCCCTCTTCGTAAGGCGGCAGTACGAACGTCGTAAGAACATCGTAAGAACCACGCAAGATTTTGTAGGGTCGAGAGACAATTCTAGGAGCCTTAACTTCTTACGATGATCTTAAGAACGCCTTAAGTTGTTCATAGAGGGCTCTTAAGGCGTTCGTAAGAACGCCTTACGAACGGAGATTCGTACGGCGCTCTTACGAACGACTCGTGGCGTTTGTAAGGCGTTCGTAAGGTGGCCGTAAGGCGTAGGTACACAATTTGTGCAATTGTTGAGTTTTAGGGGGTATAAAGCACTAGTGCCATCTTGAAAGTATCAAACTTTCAACAATCACAGAATTTTCGACAGTACACGGCAGCGCCTTTTTGCAACCCGACAAAATATACAAAAATTCGTAAGATGGCCGTAAGTCTGACGAAGGAATAACTCAAGGCAATCTTACGAAAAACGTACGAACTCTAGGGCCATTGTATAACCGAAAATCACTTCGTTTCTCAAGAAGGTCTTAAGTTGTTCTTGCGAATTAAACGGCGTTCGTACGAACTTCGTAATAAGGCCGTAAGAATCTATGCCCCATCTACGAATCTCTACGAACTCCGAAATTCGTACGAACAGTGAGATTCGTACGAACGCATCGTTCGTACGAACCTTTGTGACCGTAGCTACCCGATGACCACGGAGGAAAGAGGAGCCTTCATACCTGCACTCGATGTAAAAAAATTATTTTTAATAAATGGTGAATGAAATGATCTAACTATGTGCCTCACTGTATAACACCACTTCAAAAAGAAAGATATATAACTATTACATATAGTTTCCATAGTCATAGTATACTATTCGGGATGGTGTTTGTAACCAGAAGACCGTTACTTTGATGCCCTGTTTTCTGTTCAAATGTAACTCACATTGCTGTTAAAGGGAAGCTTGAGTTCTGGGAAAGTTAAACAAAAATTTTTTTTTTAATAAGTGAGCTTTCTCATTCTTATTATGTTTGTTTGGAAGATTATCATAGTAGATATGTCCCCTGAAAAGGACTGCTCTTCAAATGCCCTCACTTTCAAGATATGACAAGAAACAGCTGATATGTTCGAGCCGAACATTTGTGTGTATATAATAGTCCCATAAACATATTTCTGTGTGCAGTGCATGTGAATCTCAGCAGGATTTAGTCAATTTCTTATCATTTTGGTGATTCCAAAACCTTACAGCATACACCAATTATTATGTGCTATATTATCAACCTTTCCCAATTGCTTTGAGACAGTATCTTTCACAATTTGATATCATGAACAGAACTCAACTTTTTTATCATTTATCTCCCACAAGTAAGTTCGCCTGAATATACGAACAAGAAAAAAAAACCCCACAAAAACACAAAAACCATGAACTGGTATTAAACAGTCCCAAGTAACCTTTTATCATCACTTTAAAGATATAAAAGATGTAAAGCACAATGTAATGCTAGACACAAACGATTTAGATAATCGAAATAAATGATATATTGATCTGAGTTAAGTAAGATAAGTGCAATATTCTAGTTCGCTTCTTCTTATTACGTCTTTCAAGACTTTATGCTCTGCTTTCTTAGAAAAATAAAGTGTGCTATTCAAGCACATAAAATGTGATCTTTGAAAGCCCATCCATTAACATGGTAAATAGTAGAAAATGGTCAATCCTCTAAAATAGATTGAATCAATTACTGCGTGAGAGCTTCAATGTCCTTTGCGTCATGCTACGTACCCAGTCTATAGTCTACTCTTCCATCCTGTGAATGTTCCTTGGAATAACGCGCAACGCGACACTGCAAGTACCCCGACATTTCGAACGCTAGAAATGGGGTTATGCGTGATGATTGAGCGGATCGTTGAAGGGAGGCGAAGCGCGACTTCGTCGGAAATATTCTCGTCGTCGAAATGTCTCCGAGGTAAATGAGAGGGCTTATGGGAGCTGACGTGCTTTCCTGTCGTTCCCTACCCACATGTTTCTCTCGTCATCGCTCACGGTAACGACCACGGCAAACCAAGGACGACCGGGGGAAAATGCATTCCATCACAATATTAAGATGATCGATTAGACCCATTCATTCACAACGACATCATGTTATCATTAATTGACAAATTAGGTGTTTATCCACGGACGTTATTAATAATTATCATGCTCATGGCGTGTGTAGTACATTGATATTGATACTTAAGGTCAAACATCTGAACATGGGCATAGGTAGACCGGTGTATTTTAGTTCTGATCATCCTGAACTCAGTTTACGAAAACTGACTGCAGTCATTCAGAAAACATCGAATTATTGAATCAATTATTTTGTGATAGAATAATGTAAGGGTTTTTTGTTTATGGAAAGGTGTTTTATTTTACGTAACTCTGTGAAACATTATCATGAAGTTATGTAAATCGTTGTATTTCTGTATTATGTACGGATGCATGTATTTCTTTATTGATTTTGTATTATGTATGGAAAAGAATTTGAGTTTTGAGACATAAAATCTGTCGATACAAAAAAAAAAAAAAAAAAAAAAAAAAAAAACACCTCAACATATAGAAAGATGAACGTTCATTTCATGTTAAGGCCTCATCTATTTTCTTACATTTATCGAGTAAAGGTTGTTCAGTATATCTCTACTGATGAATACCATTTGTTATCTTTCAATATAACAAAAAAATACTTAAAAAATAACAAGTATTTTAGTAAATTTTCGTAAAACACATATTTATTTAACACTTCTCTCTCCTTTTTCGAGTGTTAAATTATGCAACTGCGTATACCCCCACTTTTCGAGAGGTAGAACAAGCTCTGAAACAGTTTCTTTTTTCCACTCTCGAAAAAACGGTTCAATAAGAATAATTGTACACCCTTCCCTCGTTAATGGTAATACCGAGACATATCTAATTTGAATAATCCCAGGTAATTCATAATTATCTTTCCAGAGTTTAGTCTACCTTCCACGCCTTCTTCAGGCTCGATAAGCTCAGTCAGCGGCAGATCCAGGATTCTGTAAAGGGGGTGGGGACAATTTCGAAAAGTTAGGCAATTAAGGGGCAATTTCTCTCTTGTGTACTTAAGTACCTATGCCAATAAACCAATTTTTAATTAGTACATGGTATAAATGACCCTGAAATGACCACAATTTGTACGCGCACGCGCATTTGTTTTGGTGGGCGAACCAAAACAAATTATTTCTTTTTTTTTAATTTTTAAATTTTTTTTTTTAATTATTACTTTTTTAATATTTTAACAATTTTATGTTTTACAATTTCAGGCAGTGCCTGCATATTTCTCCATACTGTGTTTATTTGTATTCTGATATATTGTTTATATATAATGTATATATATTTGTTTATTATGCTAGATATGAGCTCAGCTTTCGATACAGTAGATCACACCATCCTGATTCAAAGGCTTAAATCATTAGGTATAAAGGGTACCGTCCTTGATTGGTTTATATCATATCTCTCTGTACGATCTCAGTATGTTAAAATTGGTAATTCTACCTCTGGTAAAACTACCATGAAGTATGGTGTACCCCAGGGTTCGGTTGGAGGACCACTGCTCTTTGCTCTTTATATACAACCAATCAGCAAGATACTTCACAAACATTGTATCAGTTACCATTGTTACGCTGATGATATACAAATCTATCTATCTTTTAAACCTACAGTGTCTTCACTGTCATCAGCTGTTGCAAAACTTGAAACATGTCTAGAAGAACTAAAATCCTGGCTAATATCTAATGGCCTTAAGCTGAATGATGATAAATCTGAGTTTTTATTATTAGGTTCAAAGCACATGTTACGCAAGGTCGACTATCAATCATGTCATCTCCATATTGGTAGCACTTGTATCACTCCATCAAAAACAGCTCGTAATTTGGGTGTTATATTTGATCAGGAAATGTCCTTTCGCAGTCATATAACACATGTTCAACAGAGTGTAAGGTATCAACTACGTAATCTTAGTTTCATAAGAAAGTGTTTATCCAAACCTGCGGCCGAGATCTTGATCCATGCTTTAATTTCTTCTCGTTTAGATTTTGCAAATGCGTTGTTCTGTAACCTTCCAAAAAAAGATGTCACAAAACTTCAACGACTACAAAATTCTGCAGCCCGCCTGTTAACATTCACTAAAAAATCTGATTCCATATCACCAATTCTCCGTTCTCTTCATTGGCTGCCAGTTGACAAAAGGATTATCTTTAAAATTCTGTTACTAGTACATCATTCAGTTTACTCTCTTTCCCCCACATACCTGCGCAACTCTATTTCCAAATACAATCCCACACGAAGTCTTCGCTCTTCATCAGACAAATTGTTGCTTCATACACCTAGAATAAAACATGCTTGGGGCGATCGGGCTTTTTCAGCTATGGGTCCGAAACTCTGGAATGAACTCCCTCTACAATTACGTCAACTGTCGTCAACAGAAACATTTAAATCACAACTGAAAACGTATTTGTTCTCTTCGTTGTAATTATTGCAATATTTTAATTTACTATGTCTAGGAGAATTCTGTATGTATTTTTCTCTAAGCGCCATGAGCACCGAAAGGTGGACCTGTGCGCTATACAAGTAGCCACTATTATTATTATTATTATTATTATTTGTTTGTAATTATATTTCAATTTTGTACATACTTTGTATTATACTCCCATACCCCTTGTGGGTCGTTGAGTCTTAATAAACTTCTAAACTTCTAAACTTCTAAACTACCTGTTTTAGAGGTAAAATCGAAATCATACTGGCACGCACATCATGGTGCGCACACTATGAAAGCGTTTAAGGTCAATTGTTCTCAGTATAAATGACCTTTAACTGCACATGCGCAAATTTTAATTACGAACTGGCATAATGGGTTTCAGGGGGTAGGGGCTTTGGCCTTTTTACCTCCTCTCCTTCCCTCCTCCCCCGAATCCCTTACTAAGCTCAATATCAGCGAGAGAAGTCAAATCCTTTGTGATTGGGAGACAGGTTAGAGCAGCGTTTTTCAACTTTTTCTTAATCACTTCGCCCTTTTAAGAAATAAACAATTTGTCGGCACCCCAGTCCCGTTTACAGATAACCAAACATTGTATTCTGCGAGCGAGCAAAACGAGCGAGCACAAATTAAATTTTACACATTTTTTTATAGTGAAAATATACAGGGGCACCTCATAGCCCAATATGAGGTGGAGCTTATACGATTTCCATTACCCTTTTTAAATAAAATTGATGTATTCCAAAATACATTTTAATATAACTAGATCTTTCTCACGGCATCCCGGTTGAGAAACGCGGTGCTATTATAGGTACGGTACACAAACCGTGATAAATTATGCTATGTTGTAACATCACGAAAGCGGGGGCGATTTGGCATTGGTAGTTTTTCATAATACGTTTGTATCCGCTGGATTTAGTTAAGTTTAAATAAAAAAAACCCTCTTACTTTCAACCTATCATTCCTTAAGCTTGCCATCCTTATGCAATTCTAAAATGGTAAAATTATGCAACAGCAAACGTTGAAACACCGTTTTGAAAGCTAATGGAGTTGCATAATCATAGGGCAGACATTCTTTTCACACCTTTTTTTATAGGCTCCTCAATATTTCACTTTTATTCTAGCCCAGTCTTTTCAATTAATACTGGATGCAAACGTATAGATATTCACCTCCTTTTATTTTCTCTGACATTAACATGTTTGTTTTTGTACCATTTATGTTGTTTGTACCATTTATACTTGTAAAAGCACTGTAAATGTGAAATATAAAACAATAAACTGAAACTGAAATTGAAACTGAAACTGAAACTGAAACCTTTCACTTTCTTTGAATTCTCACTCGTGTTCACCGCCGATCGTGGAAAGAAGACGCCCTCTTATAAGTTATCTTGTTGAATTGAGGATTGAGCAAATCCTCTTTAAAAATCATAGAGAATCTGGGCGCTGTTGTAAGCAGCTGGCATACTATTTCAATACAGCGTCGACAGTCGCGATGTCGCCTTGCGTGCAAAACTCACTCAGAACCTCGTCATTCAATGTTCCAGAGATGATATCTAGAGCACATACATAACAAGGTTAAACGAATACAGATTTTCCAAAGAGCATCGGGTTTCCTACTTGCTTAGATCGAGGGACTTTAAAGAAAAAACACGTTTCATTTGCGTTTAATCATGTTGATGTTTAGAAAGATAACCTAAATAACAGTCTAGCCTTGATTCTTATTCATACCGAAGGAAGAAGGCACTGTGTGTAGAACATAATTGTAATCAAACTCTCCGTATAATTAGAAGTTGTTATGTTGGTCAGAACAAAATGGTCATGATTTTTTTTTTCCAGAGAATGTGTGGGGGAGGGGATTGGATATTTATTACCAAAGTCGCTCTTTATTATAGAGCGCCATTGTAATAAAATACGCCTCATGTAATTGGGGAACAAAGTAGGATTGGTATGGGGCTGGATGTTTATTACCTAATTCGATCTTTGCATCATGAGACACTACTTAAAATCTAGGGAGTTTTACCACTGTTTTATTCGAAACAGTGCTCTCTCTCCCTTGTTCAGAATAGAATGAAAGCTAGGAAAAAATTGTACAACATTATGCTCCGGTGACAACCACTCCACCACCAATATCTAAAGCTTGATCTAAAGCTTGATCCTAAAATACCACCAAAGTCGGTACCCCTAAGGCTAAACCATAGGCGTACCTATAAAGCCTAATCTCAATCCAAGCCCTAACCTACATCGAAATCAACCGGGAGCAAAATTAATGTTCCCACGGAAAAAATCACCATAGAAACCGCGTGGTTTCGGAGTGAGTGATATTGGTATTACAGAAGCGTAATACAGTTATAGGTACTTTTATCAAATCAAGAAATAAATGAGTGTAACAAAGTTCAGCTGTATGAAAAAGGGTCTCTGGAAATGAGAGGTGTGTATGTCAAATGTGGTGTGGCTACAGTGGGCAAGGGGGGGGGGGCGGGCACATGCCCCCCGCAATAAATTGGGAAAAGTGAAGAACAAGAGCAAAAAGAAGAGGCCGAAAGAAAATGTTAAATGGAGATGCTGTACGACCCACTCCCACACCCTCCCCCTCATTTATGACTTGCATTTCATCCACCGAGTATGGCGCCTTCTCCAATGACGCGGAGGTCCCTCAATGTTTTGAACCTATGTCTTGGACCTATGTCTTGGACCTATGTCTTGGACCCACACTTTGCCTCCTTACGTCAACCTGAACACCAAGGACAGTGAGCATTGTTTTACCCCCACCCCCATCCACCCCACATCCGCCCCATCCACCATCCAAACTTACACTTAGGAGCAATACTGTGGCTGGGGTTCAGAAATATAGGAGCACTAGCTGGTCTTACTCCAGTGATGGAATGAAAATTAATAAGGCATTAGGGGAAGGGTGTAGCATCTTCTTCTTACGTCTCCTTACATATTTTTTTAAAATGTATCTTTTCGTCTCTTTTGTTGTCCTTGTCTTTGGATGGGGGAACGCGTCCCCCGTGCCCCCATGCAGCTAGGCCACTGCATAGGAGGCACTTTATTTGTACTTTAATGTACTCTTTGGAGACACGCTGCTTCAGTTGGAGGCAACCCCCGTCCCACTGTCCTGTTCGTGTGATCTTTCTGCATTTTGAGATAAGTGATTCTAGAGGGGTTTGGTTGGTTTATCGATCAGGCAACGTGTAAAATCGATTTAATGTTGTGTACCCAAATGTTTGGGTTTTAAGAGCGTTACACGAGATGCTGTAATGTATCAATTTGTTGGACTCTGCCGAAAAAGTTCAAAACAGAATGAATGGATTAAGGCGATGTGCCGAGCTGTAAAGTGCAGTCAACTACAGAATAACATTTGCGAAAATGCACTTGATACCCTCTTGTAAAACAGTGACAAAATGACACTGACTGGATCTATGATAAAGATTTTAAAAAAATAAGTACCGTATATTCAAACTAATATGAAGAAACTTAAAATGAGAGAAGTTTCTTAAATCATTCAAAATTATCATCCCGTTTTGTTTTGTTTTGTGGGGTTTTTAATAAGGTGTTACAAAGTTTTGGGCTTAGATTATGTATAAATTCAACTTGACAAAGTGTGAGCTTTTTTTTTATTTCTCTCTCTCTCTCTCTCTCTATGTGACATTTTCTGATACTAAAATAATTCCAATAAAATTACAAAAACTTTGCAAGGTAAAATAAATTCCTCACCTTATTTGGGTGCCTCTTCACTACAAACTTCTGTGAAAGGAAAAAAGTTTTTTATTTTTAATGTTATTAATGCTACATTTTGTGCAGCCCTGAATTTTCAAGAAATTAAAGAAAGAAGTGAGCAAGTAATTTTCTCCAAGATTCCTGATCACGACTCTTCCCACGCCCAAACAACAAACAAACAAAAAAACACGAAAGAAAAATAGATAAAAACAAACTGCATGCTATATATAGGAGATATCGTGCTGTCAAGTTTAATGTAAACAGAGACAATATGAAATAATCTTCTATTTATCACGTGACTACCTCATGACCTTTCTCCTGCCTTCACACGAAAGACACGGGTGATTTCTACCCCATGGGTCAATCTCATGTGCGTTTGTTTGATCAAATCCTTCACTTCCCCCAAGTGTTTGGGCGGAGAAGGGAGAATTTCATTTCGAGCACCACTCCCCGCCATCCGAATATGTCGCACGATCTGCTTCAGATCCGTAATGAAGAGTTCTCCGAGATATTTGTCTTTCTTTTTGCCCGACACGTTTATCAATGAGACCTTCTTCATCTTTGCCGTCATACTGCAGAGTACCGGAACCTTAGTCATCGACGTCATCACCACGTTCATTTATCATGGCATGTGTTTGTAACTCGGAGTTTGTTGAAACTCCATTTTGAGTTATTTATTGTAACCGTTGTGGCAATCTTTTTTAACCTATAGCAGTTCAGTAGGTTTAAAAAAAATTTTTTTTATTATTATCATTTGGTCCAGAATACTTCTAGTACTTACACGTAACACATGAGCAGAAAGAGCAAAAATCATGGAAAATTCAGAGTCTATTTTTAATGCCGTACCATGTGTCGTTCTTGAATAAGAACGATTTAAATGTTTAAAAAAAAAAATCATTAGAATCTCTAGATTGGCAACGCGGTGTAAAATTCATAATCACTATTTTCATGTACAAAATTATAATAATAATAATAATACCTGCATTTATATGGCGCCTTTCCAGTTAGTAACTGATCAAAGTTACAGTGTATTATTAACCATATCAGACTTTTGAGCAATGCAATTTTTATATCTTATTGCCCGGCTTTGAAAAGCCAACAAATTTGCGGGCCGATGAATTGTTTATTGCCCGGTTTCGAAAGTCAATGAGATTTTGCGTGTTAAATAGCGGGCAATAAACTGTATTTTTTACAATATTTTCTAGTTCGCTCTAGATGTCTGAATCTGTTAATAATAATGATATGGATTGGCTACTTTCGGGGAATACAACATCAATTGCCCTCACTAGAATCGTATTGCCCTCGTCTAAGACTGGGGCAATACGATTCTAGTTCAGGCAATGAATGTTGTATCCCCCTCAAGCCCAGTCCATATTACATTATTATTACCCCGGTCATGGGATCCAGTGACGATTCTGCACTTAAAGTGCACATTCTCCACTCGACCATGTCCTCTAGGGAGCATTCCAGTCTGGCGGCCATTTTACAAGCGCACATAATTATAACTATTCCCGTCACAATGACATTAAATTCGCATTCTAACGGGTACCCATTTAACGCCTGGGTGGAGAGTGACAAATTGACAATGTTTGTTGAATTTCGTAATTTTCGTTCTCATTGGTTCATTATTTTAATATAAATTCTCATTTATTAAAGCTATGTAGGCATGGGAGCGTTTCATCAAGCGTTTTGTCAGTGATTTTTACCGACAAATTTGCTCTCAGCCAATCAGATGCAAGGATTTCAGTAGCTTATAACAGTTGTCGGATAAAAATCACTGACAAAACGCTTGATGAAACGCTCCCATGGTATATAGGAGCAGAAAATAAGGATTTGAGGAGGAAAGGATGATATATTTAGACCTTAAAGATAAAGTTGAGTTCAGGGGGGCGTTTCATCAAGTGTCTTGTCGGTGATTTTTACCGACAAATTTGCTCTCAGCCAATCAGATGCAAGGATTTCAGTAGCTTATAACAGTTATTGCGACTTGTCATTGCTCACAAGTTTTATGAAACAGGGCCCTGGTCATGAGATTGCATTGTGAAAGAAACTGTCTCAAAGCTATTGGGAAAGGTTGATTTTATATATATATATAGCAGATTAGGAATTGTTATATGCTGTAAGGTTTTGGAATCACCAAAATGATAAGAAATTGACTCAATCCTGCTGACAGTCACATGCACTGCACACAGAAATGTCTATATGAAACTACACACAAATGTTCGGCCCGAATATTTCAGATGTTTCTTGTCATATTTTGAACATGAGAGCATTTGAAGAGCAATCCTTTTCAGGGGACATATCCACTATGATAATCTTCCAAACTAAGTTTGAAAGAATGAGAAAAGCTCACAAATGATTTTTTACCTTTCCCAGAACT
This sequence comes from Heliocidaris tuberculata, assembly GCA_025618425.1. Taxonomy (NCBI): domain Eukaryota; kingdom Metazoa; phylum Echinodermata; class Echinoidea; order Camarodonta; family Echinometridae; genus Heliocidaris; species Heliocidaris tuberculata. Next base: position 46,156,844 of record CM046836.1, read on the forward strand.
CAACCTTCCCTTTAAGAAATTGGGATTTATCTTACAGGAGCATGCTTGAAAGTTTTTCTTCAAATTACTCTAGGATCTCTTTCAAAATTTTCTTGAATCCAACTTAGTAAACTATAAAGATAAAAGTTACTCGTTACATTTATTTTTATAAGTCACGATGTATATTATATATATATATATATATATATATATATATATATATATATATATATATATATATATATATTTGATTTGATTTATTTTCTGTTTCAATATATGCAAATAATAATGATTAACATCTAGGACCATATAATGAATTTGTATTTCAAACTAAGATGAAGATATTGAGAAGAATAAAACAAATAATAATGAATGGATCATACTGACCTAAACGTGTACATCGAAACAGAGGGGCATGATTATATATAATCACATTGTATCTCATCGTTTGACAAATCATGAAATCAAAGTAAAAATAACCCTATCATCTGTGGCAAAAGCACTAACTTTTTCCCTCCCTATGGTGTATTCTCATATTGCACGAAAACATGTAATCAGGTGATGGAAGGGCTATGAACACAGAAATTGTCTGTCAGAAAAAGAGCGCTCTGCAATGCATTAAAACCTTGTAATCAAAGAGATAATGAATTGGGGCAATGGAACGGTTGTAGAGATGGGCACGTAGCCTTATGGCGTCAAACTTCGTAATGGCAGTTGCCTTAAAATAGATCATCGATGAAGGGTCGAAATTCCGCTGAGACACGCACTAATTTCTTATCTATCAACCCACTACATAATCATAATCTTGTTGATTTCCTGACCAATCGTACAGAAGGGGCGGATCCCGGCTTTTTTTAAAAGGGAATTCTGATTCCCCCCAAAATCTCTAAAAAGCAAAAAATGTAAAAAATAAATAATAAAATACCCTAAATTAAGCTGGACTTTCAACCAATCACAATCGCGTGTATAGAACTTGTGTTAGGAATTTGTTTGAGTCGCGTTAAAATGCAACGCTCTGCTAAAGATACAAGGGTTCATAGAGTATGGCTTTCCTCATATATTCTGGGCCCAACAATAAATTTGGTTGTTGGGTATTGTATTTAATGTGTGCTAGGAACCTATTCCTAGAAGCTCCATCGTTTACCGGCGAAAGTCTATCCCGCTGAACCTGGGGTAATAGCAAGCAAATGCTTCTAGAATGGGGAGTGAATATTCCCTCACCTGCGTTTCCTAGTACAGTATATTAAATAGAATTACCTGGCTTCATATAGCTCGAAGTGAATAAAAGCTTTCTTGAACGTGCAGCACAGAAGCAATTCTAGATTACAAAGTACATATTAAGAGGGCCTGGGAGGAGGAAGGGGAGCAGGTGGAGCAGCAGGAGCAGGAGAGGGGGTATTCGTTACGCCCCGTACATTTCTGTTGACAAATCCTAACCTTACAACTTTGACTCCTTCTTTCAAATTTGAAAAAAAGTTAAGTACATTTCTGTTGGCAAATCCTAACCTTACAACTTTGACTCCTTCTTTCAAATTTGAAAAAAAGTTAAGTACATTTCTGTTGGCAAATCCTAACCTTACAACTTTGACTCCTACTTTCAAATTTGAAAAAAAGTTAATATCCTTTGTTTACCCTTTGCGAGTTGACATACATATCACCTTGTCACCAAATCCAAAGGGAATTTGTCGACCTGTGACCTAACCGAAATGTGAAAATTCGAGGGCCATTCTCTCTTCACTTGTTGAACCATTTGCTATCTTCTCGGTGAAGTCAGCGAAACTGATTCGACCTTACATCTCCCCAATGAATATATTCCAGGTACGCTACTGATACTAGTCCAGAGTATGAAGACCTGACATTTGCTCCGACGAAGTGTTGCAGTGAGATTTTAGGTTAGTGAAAAGGTCAAGGGTTAGGTAAAGCAGTTGGTTCTGGGTTGAAGCTATATTAATTTGGACAGTGTACGATATTAACCGAAGAGCAATAATAATTTTCCCCATAATAATATGCACCATGATGATAACTAACGGACAATAGTCTTATAAAATGTTCTCTGCCTGATGAATGAGAAGTTAATAAACCATGGATTTTCGTTTTACTTAGTTAAATGCTATTCATCCATTGTTTACTAAACATTAAAAGTATTGACAAGATTATTTTTTTTTAAACTGGCGGTGGTAATCCATCCATCGAAATGCTCCAGGGTGGGGAGGGGGGGGGGGGGGGTGACAAATCATTGTTATCCTTCGACCATCTGTCACTATCAAATAGAATCCTGAATAAATTTGATCAACTCACCCTTGAAGACGAATAGGATAAGAGAGACAAGATCAATCTATGTTGTTCTTTGTGAAGGACTTAATATAGTGCAACATGAATGGATATTCATTTCTATTACTTTATGACGTTATATGTTCAATGTCAAACATGTTGTTTTCAAGGTCGTCGTCGTCTGCTAAAGGCATACGAGTAATTCCTGCTCCCTGGCGATCGCATCTTTTAGCGTCACTTCAGAAACTTAAGACCGTCTTAACCATCGAGTACATTAAGTCGTTTGTATCAATTTCTGTTCCGGTCTACTGAAAGATTATCCAGAAGGATAGCGAGTGGCATTAACCATGATCAATTGATTTCATAGCTGCATTTTCCCGTTGGTCTTGGTGAGACTGAGCTCATGCTCGAAGGGTATCACCATGAAGGTTCACAAGACATTACATTGTATGTGTATTCAATCAGAGTATTAAATCATTGTCATACGCACGTGAAATGTAAAGGTTCAACAAATTGTGATTGGAATTGGTTAATGACATTGAAATAACATGTGTATAGCGTGGCGTATTCTGATGTTGATAAGTATGGGGTTTCCTCCAGAGGGGGTGCGAATGTACCTAGGAGGCCCCGCACTATGTAGACACACTACAGATATTTTTCAAATGGGTATTTAAACTTGGGGGGGGGGGATCCTTTCTATACTGGATACTGCGTTGATATACAATCTTTTTTTTAAATATCAAGCAATGTTTGGAGGGATCATCTCTGAATAACTTTAAAGTCGATCGTACCCACATGATGACATCTACAGTGCGTCCCCCCAAAAAAGTTAACAGTCAGAAAAAGTCTCCCAAAATAAATATTTCAAAATATTTGAAGCAAAATTTCATACCTGTGGATAGCTTAGGGTCTCTTCTATTACATGACACCTAAAGATCTGGCGATATTTTACGCTCGAGTGAGCAAAGACCACTTTTGGGAAAAGGTGCAAACTCCAGACTTGACAAGAATTGGTATTTCTTCTGGCTTGTATCAGCAAAGTTGAGTGTCATGAAAAGGCTTATAAATATTCATATTTGATCAATAATAGACCATTTATCAAAGAAGAGATTCTGTTCTCTATATGCCCTTACGTAACTCATCAATATTTTCATGTTTCAGTGAGCAATTAACGGCTTTACTGAGTGTTTTGAAATATTAGTCTTGGCAAGGTTTTAATGCAAGCTGGTTTTCTCAGTCAACCATAAAGTTTTGATGGGATATGTCAATACATACATAAAACAAAGCCTTTTCTTTCATAAATTGCTTTTTAATGATCAGAATATGAAAGTTTCTAAGCGTTTTCAAGCCTCTTAACTTTGCTGATACCAGACAGAACCAATACAAAGTTTTGTCAACCACAGATTTTGCACCATTTCACAATAATGACTTTTGCTTACTCAAGCGTAACATATCCTTAGATGTTTTGGTGTTATTTGATAGGAGAGACCCTAAGCTATCCATTGGTATGAAAATTTCATGAACATATTTTGAAATGATCATTTGGGGAGACTTTTTCCAACTGTCAACTTTTTATGGTTCTCAAATTTGTTAACACTAGTCAGCACAAAATACCAATTCTTGTCAAGTCTGGATTTTGTACCCTTTCGCAAAAGTCACCTTTGCGCACTCGAGCTCGAAATATTGCCCCATATTTTGGTGTCATTTAATAGAAGAGACCCTATTGTCCACAGGTATGAAAATTTCCTACAAATATTTTGAAATATTTATTTGGGGAGACTTTTTCCAACTGTTAACTTGGGGGGGGGGGATGACGCACTGTATTAATGCCATCAATCAATAGTTGATCTGCATTTCATCATCATAATGTAAAGATGTGATCAATCCCGGAATATGTTATTATTTTCTGAAAGTAGAACTCTATTGATTTTAAATATTTATCTAATTCTTATTATTGCGTAGGTGAAGCTTAGATTAAACAAAGTTATCCGAATTCAACGCATGGAAACATAACATTGGAAATAATGATTATTTACCAATTATAAAGTGGTAAAATAAAGCCCTGCTATAGCACCTGAAGAGCTCTTAGAACGCTGCTGAGATATGTGACGTCACCCCAGGGACCAATCCTGCCTAAGCAGACGATGTTCCACAACATCTTACACATTTTCAGTGCCTGTTTTGTCATCTCCTCATCATTTATTTCTCTTCCTTCACTAGCGTCAGTCTAAATGTTAATCTGTTGCCTCACTCTAAACTTCGTGTATGGTATTATTTTGATGAAAAATACAGCGTTACAAAAATAAAGGAATCAGTCGCTTGTAAACGAAATAAGAAGACGCCATTGTGTTTTCAGCTGCATGCACCACAGTATTTTCGGCGTTTCAAGAGGGAATGATTGTATACCGTCCATGCTATCATTCGGGCGGGCTTTTTAATTCAAAAGTGTGGTTTCTTTGATTGATCATTGATCCTTATCCTGTATATTTACAAACAAAAGGTTTTAGTTTATAGGAATTGGTTTTATTCCCCTTTTAGAATGGTATGAAATACTGTCGTGTTTAAATACACCAAACTCTTTATAATTTTAGAAATAATTGCATTGCAATTACATTCTAGGACGTCGTCTGTTTAGGCAGGATTGGTCACCGGTGTCACGTCAGCAAAACATCGCTATATTTCTGGCGAATCGCTCGGATATCCCAGATGCTTAATTGGTCTTCAAATCTGTATTTTGTATATTACGTAAATTAATTTATTTCTGTGTTTCTAATTTCTACAAGGGATTATATTCTTTCTTTTTTTTTCTGTATGTCAATCTTAAAAAATATTGTAATGCACATAGCAAATGCTGACAGGGCCTTTGTGGAAAGCAGTTCTGAAATTGACAATTTTACCCTGTATAAATAAAACTGCAAATAAATAAATAAAATAAACATATGTTCTAAATTTTGATTATAGATGTATTTTAGCGGGAATCTTTGCCCACCAGCTTTTCACGTTTACCCGTTACTTGCGAAAATGTATCCCCACGCCTCGGTGTCACTCGGGTAATACACACCGCGCAAATCAGGCAAGATGTTCGCCCATAACGGCTACATCTTTCCTGGTCTAAAACGCATTGGTATATAACACCTCAGGGCTTAAGATTTGGGGATCATACTAGTTGCATTTCAAGTGAAGGATTCACACTTTTTTTTTACAGGTTTTATCCATTCAGTATCAAGTTTGGTTTGTCACGTCCGTTATTAAATCTACCCGATTAAGAGCGATGCAGTAGCAGGAGGGAGGAGGAGGAGGGTGGGGGGGGGGGGGGGGGGTGACAAAGAGAGAGAGATCGAGAGAGGGAGGGGGAGAGAGAAAGATAAAGAATAATCAGGAGAAGACAGTATTCAGAGAAACGAAATACAAACAAGGGCATAATAATAAAAACTTAGGAGGACAGATAAAACACTTTAAGAAAATTATAGAGAAAGGAAGCGAGGAAAGGAGAAAGTGAAAAGTTGTGAGTTTGCTTTATTCTCCCAGGGGGTCTCTTTTATGAAATGCATTCAAGTTAAAAGGTACTAACAAAATATAATAGTGACATTTATACAGCACTTTATGCAGACTGCTTCATCAAAATGAGACGTTACAGAAAGAACTTACAGACAATCTCATGATGGATTCATCTGCCACATGCTACTCGAGGGACTAGTTAAAAACAGATAATGGCAAGCAAACGTGTCAATAAGGGAGATGAATCTATTCATAATCACAATGCTAGCATATTATAGACTCTTTCGAAAACAATAGAATGCATCCAACATAGCTATCGAAGCAGAGATAGATAATAATAATAGCCGTGTCTTATATAGCGCCTTACCAGTTACAATTTTACCGACCACAGATGTCAGAGTTAGATATGTCTTCCACAGATGGCATCAAGAAACCCGCAAGACAAAGAAAAAGTATGAAGTTTCGAAACTTTTGACGGAATCTGATTTCTTGTTCTTTGGATGAAAAGAATATGCTATCACTTTCAAGCCCTAGAAGTTATCATTTCTCTTGAAGATAAATTCCTCAGTAAAAGAAATAAAAATAAACAAAAGAAAACTCAACCAAGAAAGAGAAAGTATAATAAAACAAAAATTAGGAAAAGGTCGGGTTAGATGTCAGCGACGGAGCCATATTCTTGTATTCAAGAATGTCGTTATCGCCCAACTAGAACAGGGGAGCATTTCATGAAGCGTTTTGTCAGTGATTTTTACCGACAACTGTTATAAGCTACTGAAATCCTTGCATCTGATTGGCTGAGAGCAAATTTGTCGGTAAAAATCACTGACAAAACGCTTGATGAAACGCTCCCCTGGTCACACGTCCGCTCTCAACCAATCTTATTTGATTAGGATCTACTTCATCATTTTATAAAAGCTTATTAGTGTTGAAATGTGAAGCACGCGAATGAAATATAATGCCACACCAATATTAGGAAGTTTAGGGAGTCTACAGAGATATATGTAGAATACTCGCAGATTTACAATAGAATCTGATATGCCCTTTTTTGTTGAAAACAAGTATTTTACGAATATTTACATTCTTTTCAAGGCCATCCATTGTATGGTAAAGAAAGAAGGATTCAAATGGAAAGTTAAAAAAAAAAAAAATCTAACTTACATTACGCATGCGCACTTCCCTAACAAAAGTAACACAGGTTTAGATTAGAGAGATGACTTAAATTGCTCTCATAATTTTTACACGAAAATACCGGAGAGTTATCACACTGACACTGACACACTGTAACATCTACAGTGCGTCCCAGAAAAGAGTTAACAGTCAGAAAAAGTCTCCCCAAATAAATATTTCAAAATAATTGAAGCAAAATTTCATACCTGTGGATAGCTTAGGGTCTTTTCTTTTACATGACACCTAAAGATCTGGCGATATTTTACGCTCGAGGGAGCAAAGACCACTTTTGTGAAAAGGTGCAAAATCCAGACTTGACAAGAATTTGTATTTCTTCTGACTGGTATCAGCAAAAATGAGTGTCATGAAAAGGCTTATAAATATTCATATTTGATCAATAATAGACCATTTATTAAAGAAGAGGTTCTGTTCTCTGTATGTCCTTACGTATCTCATCAGTATTTTCATGCTTCAGTGAGCGATTAACTGCTTTATTGAGTGTTTTGAAATATTAGTCTTGGCAAGGTTTTAATTCAAGCTGATTTTATCAGTCAACGATAAAGTTTTGATGGGATATGTCACGCATACAGAAAAAAGGCCTATTCTTTCATTAACTGCCTTTTAATGATCAGAATATGAAAGTTTCTAAGGCTTTTCAAGACTCTTAACTTTGCTGATACCAAACAGAACCAATACAAAGTTTTTTCCAACCATGGATTTTGCACCATTTCACAATAATGGCTTTTGCTCACTCAAGCGTAACATATCATTAGATATTTTGGTGCCATTAAGGAGAGTCCCTAAGCTATCCACAGGTATGACAATTTCATGAACATATTTTGAAATGTGCATTTGGGGAGACTTTTGTCAACTGTAAACTGTTTATGGTTCTCAAATTTGTTAACATTAGCTGGCACAAAATACCAATTCTTGTCAAGTCTCGATTTTGTACCCTTTCGCAAAAGTCGCTTTTACTCACTCGAGCTCAAAATATTGCCAGATATTTTGGTGTCATTAGATAGAAGAGACCATAATCTATCCACAGGTATGAAAATTTCCTACAAATAATTTAAAATATTTATCCTGGGAGACTTTTTCCAAATGTTAACTTTTTTTGGACGCACTGTATATGAATACAGAGTGTACGAACTACACCTTTACTACTATTTGGATTTGGAACAGTTTCATACAGTTGAAAATGTGAACTCACGGGCGGCGCTAGAACATTTTGAATGGGGGGGGGGGGTGGCACCCAAATTTGTTGACATATCTTTAGGGCTGCTTATGCTAAGAGCGAAGAGAGCCAGCATAAATGCTATTACTTTCATTCATACCAATAGTTAGGATGATGTATTATGTATCTATATATTTGCTTAAAACAAAACATTAATAAATGGTGTGTTTCTTTTTCTTTCCTAGGCATTTGGAGGGCCGAAAGAAATTGTCTCGTGGGCCTCTACTTAAGAAGATGTGATTTAGAGGAATATGTTCGATTGGAAAAGATGAGCTTCACTGTCTGAGTCTGAGAGATGAAACTATTTTGAAATAAATTTACTTGTGCACCTTGTTCATCGTGCATCTCATCTTTCTTTCATTTATTTCCCCTTTTCTTCTTTCTTCATCACGTCGTTTTCTTTTCTCTCCTTTCTTTTTTTCTATTCCGTTATCGCTTTTTTTCTCATTCTCTCATTTTCATCGTTTATCTATCTCGTTCCCATATTCTTCTTCCGCATAACTGCATTCCCTTTAGACATACAGGCACTTCCCGAAGGGTGGTGACACCTTTTGCCTAGATATCAAATTTCCAGCTTTTAATTTAGGCGAGCGAGCAAAAAAAATTTGACATTTTTTTTTCTTTTGTTTATGTTTTTTCTCCTTTTTTCTTTTCTCCTTTTTCCTTTTCTCCTTCCTCTTTCCTCTCTTTTTTCACCCCTCCCTTTCGGTTTTTTTTTTCCGACAGCAATTTTGAGGGGGGTGTGACACACCCCCTCCCCCCTCTAGCGCAGCCGCTGTGTGAACTGATTGCGTCCACACTTTTCACACGTTGGGATACTATTGATGATGAAATCTAGTCAATAAAACGTCTTCTAACTCGCAACCGATTCCTTAAATTGATGTGTGACCAAAGAAAAATTCCCTTTTTTGGCAGCTGAAAGATATGAAAGAGAGCATAAGCAGCCCTAAAGAATCTGCCAATCTAGCCTTTCTAGAATTTACTAATCGATCTCTTTGGAAGTTAAAAAATCTAGTCCACATTTCCGTTGCTTTCATGGCGTACATAAGTACATGTGCTTGGAATAATCGTGATCCAGCGAATGTATTTATCACGTTACAACATATTTAGCTAAAGCTAAACGTGCACGTGATCAAGTTAACCGTCAAATCACAGGGCAGCAATTACAGCGCGGTTGGTATCAGCAAAGCTCGAGGAAAAAAATCTCACGTCCACTCATATCAGTTGAAGAAGACGGGTAATTTCAGTTGGACAATGACAGTTCAAAAATGATTTGACAGGAGATCAGGCGTGCGGAGAGGCACAGGTTTGTGCCAAAATATCTGACAAGCAAACAAAAAACTTATAAATTTCGAAGGGGAAGGGGAGGAGTGGGGGCATTTGTCAAAAAGATGGATGCTTTTTACCTCTTGTATCATTAGTTGTAACGGGTATCATTAGTTGTAACGGACAAGTCCGCAAGAGGGCTATGCAAAATGTCCCAAGACAGAAACACCGGAGGTTTGTCCATGGGATCACCAGGAGTCCGAGCTGTCTCGACGACACCACCTAACCTTCGTTCTTACCCAAAGCGAAATCAAGATAGACATTTCATTCACCGGCAGTGGATTGTAGCATAATATTATGCTACTAATTGTCTGAAAATTATTGATATCCCTTTTTCGCATTCAGCTTCTCGTACATGATACACAACTAAGAGGGTCTTACCATTTACTATTGATAATAATGATAATGTCACAATAACAGAACGATGTGCACATCTTCTCCAAGAATATCAGTCATAACTATTTTCAATTTTGTTCTTTTACACAAAAAACGTTGATGTTTAAAATTAAGTCTGATATTAAACACAAACACATATTCTTAAAAATTTTCATGGTGTAAATCTGCTATTTTATAGAGCTCTCTCGCTTGGCTCTCTCGTTTTGCTTTCTCTCTCTCTCGTACTTGTCTGTAATGAGGGCAATCTTGTTTCATTCATGCAGAAATTAATAATGGCCATAATGATTACGATGTTGATAATAGTTGACCTTGATTGATATTGATCAAATCTTCCAACCCCTCACTTTTTCAGAACCTGTCTAAAGGCCTCTGCTTGCCTGCATGTAGAATTGATACTCGAGTAGCGTGAATGAGTAGCCGTCATGTTCTCTCGTTCCACGCTTTATATTTCCATCCTCGCTTCAGTGACGATCCCGTATATCAACGATGAAGTTACTCCCGGGAGGATCGTTACTTCTTGTTGTCTGCCATCGATAGAACGGTAACATCAACTCCCCCTCCCCCCCCCAAAAAAAACAAAACAAAACAAAACCACAAAACAAAATTTACAAAAAAAAGCGAGAGCGAAAAAGCGGGGGGGGGGGGGGGGGGGGGGGGGGGGGGGGGGGGGGAAGACCCAACTAAAGTAGATGCAACGAGCCCTTATTTTTTTCTCATAGTTTGCTAAGACGTCAAAGCTTTAGCGCGCCCATCCCTGTTACACGTACAGAGCAGTTTTGTGTCCAAATAATTGAAAAGCAGTCAGGGCGTCGATTTTCCGCCTAAAAAAGTCAATGCAGTATCGTGTGTCCAAATAATTGAAAAGCAGTCAGGGCGTCGAACTAACTTTCAGCCTAAAAGAGGGTGCTTTCGCGTTTCGCAGTTGATGCCAAGTAACACATACACTCATGGAGGGGAACCCCCCCCCTCCCTGCGCCCACCCCTGTTACATACAGTGCAGTACTGCGTCCAAATAATTGAAAAGCAGTCAGGGCGTCGAACTGACCACTGTCTGTGGTTTTGTTTTGTTTTTATTAACTTATGTTAATAGTCTACCTGAATGTATTCCTGAAGGTATCATCGATATGTATGCTGACGATACGACACTTACCGTCAGTGCAAATGATGCAACAGTTTTGGAAGAAAAATTAACTGTGGCGTTAAACAGAGTCTTGGCATGGATTAAAGAAAATCGTCTCGTCCTTAACACTGAAAAAACTTGTGTCATGGTAATAGGCTCTCGTGCTAATCTCAAGAAAATTGAATCTTTCACCATTTCATTAAATGGTAATTTGATAAAAAGAGTTCAATTCACCAAATGCTTAGGAGTTTTGATAGATGAAGAATTGAAATGATCTAAACAAATTGAAAACGTATGTAAACTTACCCAGAAAAACATAGGCATAATAAAGAGAGCAAAGTGTTTTTTGCCTGTGCAGTCCTTAAAGTTACTTTATAACAGTCTAGTGTTGCCACGATTTGATTACTGCTCTGTTGTATGGTCGAACAGATTTCAAGCCCATACAAATAAGCTGCAAAAAATTCAGAAGAGGGCCGCAAGAATAATACTGAACAAAACATATGACACACCGTCGGCTGATTTGTTCACTAGTCTTAAATGGATGACACTAGACAAACGGTTTGAGCTAAGTCGCGTTATGATGATATATAAATGTGTTCATAACTTAGCACCTTCTTACCTTCAGGTAGGCTTAATCAATCCTAACGATGTACATGAGCATCATACTAGACAAAGAGACAGTGGATGTTTACGCGTGCCCAGATTTCACACTGATTGTTATAAGTGTAGCCCAGTTGTATCTTCTATATTTGAATGGAATAAGCTCGATAATTCGATGAGAACAGCCTCCTCTGTCAGTTCATTTAAGAGGATGTTTAAACAAAGTTGTAATTTATGAATAACTCAGTCTAACATACACTCAGTGCTTATTCTGTAATATTAGTATGATTTGTGCACATATTTGCGACTGAATCAATATTTTCATATTGGCATTACAGTTGAGCTAGTTTACTGATATTTGTTTATTTTTCAAATGAGTATTCGTTTGCGCCACGTCTATTATTGCTTTGTTTGCACTCTCTAATTTTACTGAGGATTTTTATTTTGAACTATTCTGTATATACGTTATGCATTTTGATGTAAATATGTTTATTATTATTCAGGGCCCCATGGAAGACCACTACTTAATGGTGAATGGGCTACCCTGACAAAAGATCAGAAATAAATAAATAAAATAAATAAATAAATAAACTAACTTTCAGCCTAAAAGAGGGTGCTTTCGCGTTTCGCAGTTGATGCCAAGTAACAGATACACTCATGGAGGGGAATCCCCCCCCCCCTCCCTGCGCCCACCCCTGTTACATACAGCGCAGTACTGCGTCCAAATAATTGAAAAGCAGTCAGGGCGTCGAACTAACTTTCCGCCTAAAAAAACGTGCTACGAACCGTTACCTGTCTCTCAAAATGTGCTAAAACGTCAAGGCTTTCGCGCTTCGCGGTTGATGCCAAGTAACAATTACATTCATGGAGATAGATTCTCAGTCAAGAATCACGAGTTAATGTTTTAAGCCTAAAGTTGTCACCGCTTCGCATGTCTGGGTTTACTTCATCGTTTATTTAAACACGACGATATCGATCGATAAAAAGTGTAAAAAACGGGGGGGGGGGGGGGGGGGGGGGGGGGGATCGAAGGGGGTTCATACTCGTTCATAATTCCGAATGTTCGTTTTTCCGAAGCTTCGTAATTTCGAAAATGCAATAGAGTCCTACATAACTTTTCGGAATTACAAACCTTCGGAAATATGAACCCTTTTTTTTATTTTCGGAATTATGAACCATATTTGATTTTCGGAATTACGAACTCTATTTAATTTTCGGAATTGCGAACCCTTTTTCATTTTCGGAATTATGAACATTCGAAATTACGAACCGCTGGAGTAACGAACCTTCGGAAAAACGAACCTTCGGAAAAACGACATGTAACCTAAAAACGGTATAGATCCATCTCTGGGAAGACAAACATGGTAGATCTTTTCGAAAAAGATCTTAGTCGAGCCGAGGTAAATGATATACAGGAAATAAAACCTTTTCGGTTTCGATGGACTATAAATTTTGGGCAGAGGTGACGGATAATTGTACAAAGTAGACACCTGCGTGGTGAGTCAATACCGCTCTTTCAAAAGAAAATATCAAATCAAATCAAATCAAATCAAATCAGTGAGTTGATGAAAATAACAATTTTGGGCTATCATTAAAAAAATGTAAGCACAAAAGAAGAATAAAAGCATGTTAGGAATGGATAGTCAAAAATGTCAAATTTTGCATCAGCATGATCATCATTATATCAGAAAGAAAGAGAAAGAAAAAGAACGTTGCATTATCATGATCAACATTACAAACTGAAAGAAAGGGAGAGGGGAGAGAGATAGACAGAGATATATTAGTATATAGAGAGAGAAAGAGCGAGAGAGGGAAAAAGATTGAGAGAGAGAGGGGGGGGGGGGAAGAGATAGAGAGGAGAAATAGCTAGAGAGAGAGAGAGAAGATCCAGAGATACAGAGAGATAGAGAGGCAGAGAGAAGGGGGTAGACAAAAATGAATACAATACAATATTCTTGTGGCATCTTTCCTCTAGAATTTCAATTATTTTTCTAATCCCAATCATGTCTCGTGCAGTGTTTACACTCCCAAAGCGTTAATACCAATGCTGTGTTATGATAATTCCATGTGCAAAGGAATTACATATATAGCATTTCTATATTTTGGTTCGTCATGGATTATTCTTCCCTTCCTGCTGCCCGATATAATCGCTATAGGATATATGTTATCCTTGCTATCATTTGCAAATCGAAAAAAAAAAAAAAAAAAAGTGTCTATCAAAGGCGCAAATGTCAAAAGAAACCTAAGCAATGGAATTACTAAGAAAATTATGTATTTCTGTATTTCAACTTATAAAAAAGGAAAACTTTTTATAAACATTTTCAACATGTCTCCCTCTTCATCTCCCCTCCCCCCACACACACACTCTCTCTCTCTCTCTCTCTCTCTCTCTCTCTCTTTCTCTCGCCCACTCTCCTTCCCTATCTTTTCTCTTTCCATCTCTCCCATTAGCCCCTTTTCTTTCTACCTGCTCAACTTTGTCTCATCCGTCATGTCACCTGCAAGCTTGTAAGCACAAACTATCTTCTTGTGGGTCATTGAAATCACTTCACATATCTTTCCTTTGTAATTTTCGGATATGTTCCATTTTGTCGATGAGGTCAATTTGTTATCTCGCAAGATGAGATTGGTTTCTTAGTAAATACTATTCCAGAACATCAATTTCCCTCAAAGGCTGGTTCATTTAAGTATTGATTACTCGTACTTCATCAGGAAATGAAGGTGAAATTGAAATTAATGCATATAATCGACCAAGGACACATACTGAGTCCGATCTATGACACCTGCGGAACTTTTGAAATTCCAGCTTTAATACGGATGTAGGCATCGAAACAAACAAAACAAAATGCATCAATAACAAGAAGTAGATAGCGAATACCAAAGAGTTATCACAAAGCACTTTCCCCATCAGCGACTTATTAGATTTAGAACGAAATTCATATCCTTCGAACCGAAGAACATAGTACAGATTAAGAGAAAAATATCCTTCCGGAAATTCGAAATTAATTGATAACAAAGACTTACAGTCCATAACATGACCATCGCAACCCGAAAAAATACCACTATCCTCACTAGAATATTCTGAAATTTTAAAGGCACATGAATACTGGCAGCATATTCAAATAACTTACGAAGTTCACAAGACAATCTGCTTCTTGTGAATTTAGTTGTGCTGCTCCAAAACTCTGGAACCAACTTCCTCTTGTAATAAATAAAACCCTATCATGTCCCCATTTTTAAATCTCTATTGAAGACCTACCTGTTTTCAAAAGCTTTTAAGTAAATTAGTTCTGTGTATACAGTGTAAGCATTTGGAGTCTCCATAAAAGCGCAGTATAGAGTATATTCAAATAGAAGCTGCGCCATATGAATTAATCTTATCGTATAAATATAATAATAATAATAATAATAATAATAATAATAATAATAATAATAATAATAATAATAATAATAATAATAATGATAATAGTAATAATAATAATAATAATGATAATAAAATAATAATAATAATAATGATAATGATAATAATAATAATAATCATTATTATTATTATTATTGTTGTTGTTTTTTTTGTTGTTGTTGTAATTATTATTATTATTGTTATTACTGCACACGAAGCGTCATATACCTGACGTAGGAATGCGTCACAGACAAGTGCGGATTTTGATGCGCCACATAAGAATGACATCGCTCAAAAGAATCAATCAAACTCAACAGTCCAAAGTTTGCAAACATTGCTTTGAATTGCTGGTGCATGAGTAAACTACTTTCATATTCTTGATTAGCCTCATTTCGTTGTATTTATACTACCTGTTATTCCATTATTTCATTCATAAAACCAATATCGGTATACAGCTAGAACCAAATCTAATCATGAAGAAATACAAACACTATTTTTATTCATTTAGTATTTGCATATAGTCATGGGATAAATTCTAAACTTGTTGCAATATTTTTTTTCCTATTATGCAATTCAACCAATTTATATTTCAGGCAACAACCACATTACTATTACATTGTGATTAATTTATTTCATTTATTTTTGTCTTCTTTATTTTATACTGCAGGGTTGACCTGTTCAGTTATGCAAAACTGATTTCCAAAGGCGCCCTGCAGTTTAACAAATCATTCTACATTAAAATACAACATACATAACAATTAGGTAACATGGTAAATTACAAACAAACAAAAATTGGAGCTGCGTCGAAAAGAACATATATATAAAACCTTCAATTCAATTCAAATAACGCGTTGTAAATGACACCTTATGTGCAACAGGTTTATACACTGCCATTCACGTACACTCTAAAAAGGTCTAGTCATTTTCTTGACCAGATCGCCTGCTCACATTTTCTTAATCAGATTCTAGTCATTCTGACTAGGATTCTGTTAATTTTGACTAGGATTCTGTTCACTTTAAACTCGAAGCTGGTAGTTTTGATTAGAATAGTGCAGGTGCCCATGGGAATAGTTATTCTTGTCAAATCTGACTAGATTCTAGTCATTCTAGTCATATTTGACTAGATTGTTTTAGAGTGTATACGTTCTCCCCCATTATGGGAAAGCTGGCTGTACGCTATAATACCCCAGCTTGGAGTAACAAGCCGAGTTAAATTTCGTCTAATACAGCTATATCTAACATCTATCTCCATCTTCTGAATCTATATCGTGCACGGATACTCATATTCAAGATATCGCTACATGCAATATGAGCTTTAAAGCATGAAGTGCTTCTCATCAAACGTCTGAAATCATATTCCATATCAGTACGTATTAAACCGACCTTAATCTTCCTCGATCGCAAACACCCGGACCCATTTTGAAGAGCTTGTAAATCACAAACTACTCTTGACTTTTTTAGTCGATCGATTTACACTTTGAACGGTCTCTCTCTTTTTCACCTTCCAAGTATTTGTTCGCTCCCAGAGCAAATTGCGACCGTCTTTCTTCGTAGCTTCGATGGCTTATTATGCCGCCACTTTGCAGAAAAGCTCAGAGAGAGCCGTATATAGACGATTAAAGCAGAGACGAATCATGTTTGAATAAGCAGTGATTCCTATTTAGTACGTTTTTTCGAAATTGTCTCATGGCAGGATTTTTATATTAGACGCTTGAGTCACAAGAAAAGACCATTAAAAAAATCCATTACCATGCATGTCTAAAAAATTACATTTCATTTATTTACAAATTAGACATAATTGCTCATGCAGTAAGTTTATTTTAGATTAATAGTTTTATTATCAACAGTTTTAAAGTGTTTTCCTGTGTTGTTATTGTACTTGCCAAAAATATTATTTAGTTATTTTATAAGAATGACTGTCACATAGCGTCTAAAAAAGTGGATTTTGTCATTTACATTGTTTAGGGGCGTTTTTCCGTATTGCTTAGATATAGCGTTACACGAAACTTGATGAAATTATCCTTCTACCTAGTATTTATTTAATCTTCTGAGGAAATGCTTCGTAAGGCGTTTATTTTTCTGAATAAGGGTGTAAAATCATACCAATTGCAGCTGTCATTCTGTCTTATAAAATAATTTGGGGTCAAAATAGCGAGATTTTAGAACACTCCCTAGTCGTAGAGTAGTCGCAGAGACGTCGGAACGTCGGGCTAGGACAATGGAATTTGAAGGGCAACTTTTGGCGGACAAAAGGTGCCCCCCCCCCGCCCATTGCCATTGTTCGAGCCCGACGTTACGACGCCTCTGCCTAGTCGGCAGAAAACGTAGCCCAGCTAAATCGGGATTTTCCCCTTTCAGACTTGTCATGTTCTATTCGAATGGTGTATGTAGCTCGCTTGCTACAAAGAAACGACGGTGTAATTGCCTAATGAGCCAGTTGTATTTTTTCCTGATCGCTGAACTATCAATATATCCTTCTAAGGGCGAGATCTCTTAGGATTATGCGACATTGTGATCACGACAAGAAACATTACTGTACTCTCAAAAACAAGTTTTTAGCGGGTTTTTTCCATGTCTATTGCACACGAGGAGACATTTTTTCGTCAGAGACTGGCAAGGTGTTTGACCCATCTTGTGAAAGTGACATTTAAGGGAACGTAAGTGATTAATTCACAAAGGCCCTCATTATGCTCATTTTTATTTATTTTGAATGAATTTTGATTCAACCATTATTTTATTTGAATTTCATACCACAAAAGCGCAAGATTATTTTTGTGGTTACTTGGCTATAAGTAGGCCTAGTTTCTGCTCACATTTTTTAAATGTAAACTTGTTTTTTGCAGTCACTGCATAAATATTGTTGACTTAACAGGTACGAAAATTTGGCTTTTAAGCTTTGCATAGGTGTGGGAGTAATGTATATCTTGATACGAAGTCTTTCCACGACGACCTATACATCATGTAGCAGGACTAATGGTTATATAAGATACATCATGATAAATTTGAAGTCATGGGTGTACGCGCCCATTAGTTGAGTTTTCACACTCGTGCTTAATATTATCATTGTAATCAACAAACGTCGCGAGCAATAAAATAAAAAATAACAATTGATATACCGCGTGATAACATATGATTAATTCTACATGCGTCATAACAATAATAATGTTCAACTGATAGTGCGAAAAATAATTCATAATTAAATCCTTAACAGCAATGGAAATATTGTGCAATTCATCGAGCTCGCACAATACAGTTTGAAGCATATAGGTTTGTTTGCTGTCCGTAATAACCATAGACGTATTACCTAATTTACTAGACGACTATTTATTAATGATTAAATCTCTATACGCAATGACAATATTGTTCAAATCATCAAGCGCGTAGTGACTAAAAATTTCTTCTCTATCCACAACAATAGTATTGTTCAATCTATGTATTGCATAAGATAGCATGACTAATAATCAGTAACTAATGCCCTTTACACATTGGTAATGACAATATTTTGTGATTATCAAGGTTCGTTATGACATAATTATTTTCACTGTGCCAATTTTTTATTTTTCACCTAAAGCTAACAGTCGAATATTAAAGCCTAATACAGAAAATTAGTTTCGAACATAAACCTAACTAATTTCACATAGAATGTTAACGACATATCTACCTAAAACATTCGATAGAAAGTCTATGATAATTCAGTAAAAAAGCAAAGAATGCAAAAAAAAAAAAAAAAAGAATAAGGAAATCGAGGAGTGCGAACTCGAATTTTGTCGTATTTCTTACTATAAATATCATCCTTGATGGAAAAGTATTTTGCTTCTTATTTTCTCTTCCTTTCTTGTTTTCCATTCAGGATATTAATGCACTATATTCTAAATGTCGAATAAGTATAACTAGACCATTTCTTAATGGACAAATCAACACAGAATGCATTGCTATGTCATGAAGGAATTCTCCTTGAATTTCGCAGAGTTTATTTCATAAAGAAATACTGAGCCTTGTCATAGAAAGATCATATTTTACATATGGATAAGAAGCACAATCGGACTTGTTTATCATGATTTTGTAATGAAATTTATTTGAAACAGAGCGTTGACGATTTTACTACTTGCTTCATTGAAGTGATACTTGTCGAAGTGGTTACACATATCGTTTCATCCTCTGATCCTGATGAAATACGCTCTTGGAATAGTTGGATATAAAGGCACATGATGCCTTCTGCAGAGCTCACGTGACCACTAAAACAAGAAGCTATATATTATCTTTCATTTGCTCATATTGAGCTCATCTATTCAGAAATTCCATCAACTTCATAAAACGATAGATTGCATATATGTCTCCTGTCACTGCAATACTTATCTAGATTGACAATCTCACTTTGTTAAGATACTTTCTAAAAGAATATCGGCATTGCAAAGCAGCCAGGAGTATAGGCGCAGCCAGCGAGCACAAGGGGGCAAAGGCCCCCTCCTCTGTTCATCCACAAAAAAGTTCATCCACAGAATTTAGGGGTCAAGACCTTAACCCTACACCTTATCCTACCCTGTCTCCTTCCCCCATCCTGTCTGCGCCCCCCCCCCCCTCTGTTCACCAAGTCTGGCTACGCCATTATCCATGTGTAAGCTCTATACCGTCTCGTTGACATCGTTATTGTTATATGCATTTCATAAGAAAACATTCTTGAGCTCAATTTCTAGAGATGACTATCGGGAGATGCCGTCAGTAATAATTTGTTCATATCAAACGAAACTTAAATTGCTTGTGGATCATTTGGGGAAGATTCAGAGAAACCCAAGATTTCGATCAGTCAGTAAGCTCTTTGCCTATGATACATCACAAACAGTCAATCCCATTTTATCTCACATTGTTTCTCACATTCTCTATAACCACTGCTAATCATTGAAACATTTATTATATTTCTTCATTCCTTATGTCTTCTTTTGCCCCTTAAGGTGTTAAACTTTAAAATTCCTGATATTGTTTTTTCTATACTTATATAAGTCAGTATGCAATGGAAACAGAGTTTTTTGGTCGAATCAGAAACTTTATGCACGTTGCACACGAGCGCCATTTCACTTGTGTTACTGCGTGCGCTTGAAGGCAATCTGCCTATCAATAACAAGTTACGACAGTTGTTACAAGCTACTGAAATCCTTGCATTTAATTGGCTGAGAGGAAATTCGTTATATAGAAGTTTGGCAATTCGTTTTTGCATTCACTTTGGGGTTACGATTTTTCTATCATGGGCCACTTCGGAGACGGCGCCAGTCGCTGACGCAGTGTCATACGTCAGCAGGTATTATGCCTCTCTCATACGAGGCGTCATTTCTCTTGCGTCATTACGTGTGCTAATCGAGCTTAAGAAGGCATACGCCATATGCCAGCTATTAATATTATTGTTTGCACTGTTCGTTTTACAATTACCTTTAAAAAAAAAACACGATATCACTCTTTCATGACGCGCAAAAGACCGTGCAAGTTATACTGACGCGGTCACAACGTCAACGCCTCGCGTGAGTAGGGCTTTACGCTACGCCCTCACATCCGCGGGTCAAGAAGCTGCGTCTGTATCATATCGTACTAAAGTCTTGGCTTGTCCTGTACATTTACATATCTGAATATCCTTCATCAGTGCTATGGAATCGATGCCTCAGTGCGCATCCGGCATAACAACAAAAAAAAAAAAAAAAAAAAAAAAAAAAGGGAGCATGTACCTATTTTCATAAATTGTGAAGAGCACCCAGGTAAGGGCATGTATAGAAATCAATGATAATTGATTATGGGCGCCTCGCAACACATTTATCTGACCCAGTTTCATTTCAACCTGTCAGCTGTTCCCGATAAAGCGAAGATTAATATAGAAATATTATACTGTATAGTAGTTGCAAGGGGGAAAAAGGAAGCACCAGTGGTAATCAAAATCATCCTTTCCGAATGCTATACCCGCCTATAAGTCATGTTAACCTCAAACTATCATAGTTAGGAGAAGACAAAGGAGAATCCCGACCCATGAATATCCCAAAGGTTCTTAATTTCGAAGATGAAACATGGCTCGTAATTCCGAAAATGAAATAGTGTTCATAAAAGTTACAAAGGTTTGTAATTCCGAAAAACGAAGTAGGGTTCAGAGTTAAGTTCCGAATATTCATAACTCAGAAAATGGAATAGAACCCTATATCAGCTGAAAACATGTTCCTTAGGAAACAAGAATGCCTCCTGGATGTCACGTTATGAGAGAGATCCTCGACCTTTCGCCACGGCCCTCTTGGTACGGCACAGTGGGAGGGGGGGGGGGGCTGCTTGATGGAAAGCCCTGCAATTTCATGTGTGAGTGTGTTTCTATAATAAAAAAAAAAAAAAAAAAAAAAAAACTAATGGTCGTTTTCTCGTGTATGTGGAACATTCAAGTGTTATATTGATGACTTTAGAGGATATTCTATTTCGGCTTTCAACAGATCATACTCATAAATTATTCTTGGAGGCCTTCTCTCTTTGCAGCTCTGGTTGAGTCGCATTCATGGAATGCCCTTCTATAATGGGGTGATCGTTGTTTAGAGAATGTTGGTAAAATGTGAGGAGGCCTAAAAGGCTCTTTTAACAGTTTCGGAAAAATCAGTGGGAAATCTTGCATAACAAGTTTTGCCTTCTTACATGACAACGATTAAAGGGTATAACAATGCATTTCCAAAGATCCTGCATGTCTCTCGATTCCTGCTTTGTTTTAAAAGAACAAAATTAGATATTGTTGTTAAATGCTTTCTACCCTAACTTGACACTGACGTCTTATAAGGCACAAATATGTCATTTAAATATATGTATAATTTTTTGTCATACGACACATATTCCGGCGACAATTCCTCCTCGATAAATTTTTGAAGTGAGAAGACGAGGATAAGAATACATAAACAGATGACTCCATTAATAGATGACAATAGACACACAGTATTTATCAGTAATTTAATATAGGCAGACTAGAACACGAATAATGACTTAAAATGCAGAGTTATTGGTCGATAATCAAAGCAATTAAGAGCATGCCTTGTTAAGTTTCATGTATAATTAAAACATTACCATCAATTACCCTCAATAAATTTCATGTCTCGGGCAATTCGATATTAATTGTGCAACAAACGCCATTAGTAGAAGGATATCTACGCAGGATTATTGCGATTATTATTTTTTAAGCAGAAAAAAGGGAAATTACTACAATTGCAGTGTAAATCACACCAATTCGACAAATTATCATGACACAGTTTTCTCGATTGGATGTATTTATATCGTCAACACGATGTCTTCCTTCCAACGCTTTTGATTTTAGTCAGGGATTTTGTTTTCTTCCACGAAACTGAATTAAACTGAAAATACAAAATCTAATTTTACAAAGTTGACTTTACGACTTTGAGGAACATTTTAAGAAACGTTTAACACATGGCCTACCATAAATTGGAGTCAAAGGTTAGGACTTCTAGGTACTTGATCAATGACGGTTATATCCTAAAGGGTTGAATTTAAACCTTACTTTCTCTCCTTCAAAGAATATTAATAGCTCTAGGGTTTTTTTTTTTTTTTTTTACAAAGATGACTAAGATGATTAATATTCAAAGAATATTAATAGCTCTAGGGTTTTTTTTTTTTTTTTTTTTTTTTTTTTACAAAGATGACTTAAAAGTCAATGATCCACTTCATGATAAACAAATAGAATGGAGATATTGAGGTAGGGTGAACGCTCTCTGAAGGGTGTACCTTTCCTTAAAACAAATAATGCAATATCTGCTTTCTATGCAAGGTTCCGATTAATGGATTGTCCATTCTAGCTCTTTCTACTTCTCACTTCCTCTCTCTCTCTCTCTCTCTCTCTCTCTTTCTCTTTCTCTCTTATTTTTTTAATGCGTGTTCTTTTTATGTAATTTTTTTGGGGTGATTTTTCATTGTGAATGCAGGGCTCTTTTGAAAAGAAGGTCCTCCCTGTGACTGTAAGTATGTGGCTTTTACATCTGTCTTACTATGAATCTTCGTCTATTTGGCGTTCTCACACTGACTCTATCCCCCCCCCCCCCCCCCCTCTCTCTCTCTCTCTCTTTCTAGCCTTCTCCTTTCCTGTACATACATGTTTTTCAACAATCTATCTCTCTGAACCCCTTTATATTCCCTCACTGGGCCTCTCTATGCGTCTTTGTCTCCATCTCTCTCTCTTTCTCTCTTTCTCTGTATCTTACTTCTCGCTTTTGATTTTCCTTGTTCTCTGTCTTTCTCCCCAGGGCACTATGCTCTTATGAAGTTCGTAACATCAGCAATCAGCTTTCGTGAAAGCCGTGAGTGGTTTACCACAATACCGATTTGTCGATTTCATTTTCATTTTTTCTTTTTCTCCAAAGCATCCCAAGTGAAAGGGTAATATAAAAACGACTAGAAAATCGATTTAAACATAAATCCGTTTGCAAACAACACTTCTATCTAAATATCATTCGAGGAAAGAGCAGTTTTTTACCGAAGAGACCCCTCCCCCCCCCCCCAAAAAAAAAGGAAGAAGAAGAAGAATATGATTTTAAAATATCTTAGCTCGGCTGAAGGGAGAGAGGGCAGAGGGGAAGAGAGAGAGGGTGAGAGAGGATGAGAGAGAGAGAGCGTGAGAGAGGAGAGAGAGAGAGAGAGAGAGAGAGAGAGAGAGAGAGAGAGAGAGATTTAAAAATCGTTTTGAAAAGCCCTAAGCGGAGCGATTTGTTAGGCTTTTTATTCGTAAGAATCATTAATTTTGAATCGTGACAGCTTTAGTATTTCCCTTTAGGGTGTAGTAGAGATTCCTGAATTCATATTTGGAAACAGATGTTTTTATAAAGTCGTTAGATTATTACACTTACTTTTTTTTCCGGGGGGGGGAGGTATTCTCCCAAACTATATCATAACATGCTACATAACTGTAACTACACAATTACAGATAATAATTACATATATTAATCCTTAGATATTCACTTCTATCTAAATATCATTAGAGGAAAGTGAGCAGTTTTTACCAAAGAGGTCCCCCCCCCCCCAAAAAAAGAAGACGATATAATCATGAAATCGTCCCTGATATGAATTTATCATATCTTAGCTCGGCTGTATCATGTCTACACATCAGGTAGACTTTGAAGTGCTTTGGCTGAAGGGAGAGAGGGGAGATGGGAAGAGAGAGTGTGAGATATTTTTAATTAAGAGAGAGAGAGAGAGAGAGAGAGAGAGAGAGAGAGAGAGAGAGAGAGAGAGAGATTTTAAAAATCGTTTTGGCAAGCCCCAAGCCGGGCAATCCCGTCCTCTCCGAGCCTTTGTAAGGCTTTTTATTCGCAAGAATCATTAATTTTAAATCGTGACAGCTTCAGTATTTCCCTTTTGGGTGTCGTAGAGATTCCTGAATTCATATTTGGAAACAGATGTTTTCATAAAGTATTTATATGATTACGCTTACTTTTTTCGGGGGGGGGGGGGTGGGAGGGAAGTTATTCCCAAAACCATATCATAACATGCTACATAATTGCAACTACATAAATTACAGATAATAATTACATGTATTAATCCTTAGATATATATTTTCTAATTATTATGGACTCAAACAAAATTAACTGCAACTGCAAATAATATATATAATGATTACATGTATAGTATAATCCTTAGGTATTTTTCAATTATTTTGGACTCAAATAAACTAAATGAATTATCGGTATTATCACCTTGTGAAATTCAACGTAACCATCTCAAACAGCAATAAAAAGCATTAGGGGATTGACTTATCACGGACAAAATTTATGTGGAAAGGGTATTGGGTATCGGAGTTGCTCAACGATTTATATGCTAAGGAGCAGTGAGCACTGATTCTTACTCATCCAGTACCTTTCCTGCATCAATTTCGACTGCTGATGCGACATTTGCTCCGGCGACAATATAGCTCCGGGCTTTAATATCGTCAAAGATATAGGGTTAGGAATGGTTTTTGTTCCAGGTTTGAGTGAATTAGGTAAGTGGGAGAAGGTGGAGCAAATGTCGCCGTGTCGTTAGGCTGGTAATAAGAATTGGTGTTGATCCTAATGAACGGCTTATGCCAATGCATCAACCGGGATTCTCTTATCCAACGAGCGTTCTTTTCTTCCCTTCAGCCGGCAGAGCCAGACAGAGAGGGATTAGGACATACAGCAGTGGAAGACAGACAAATAGTCGAATTATTTAATGGGAATCCCAACATAATAAGATAGTTGCTTTGAAAGAAAGCAGACCGTAAAGCAGAGAAACCGATGAATTGTAATTTCGCGAATTTTCACTTGGATGGGAAAGCATGTAAAAACAGAATTTATCAAGGGTTGGATTTATCTAGGAACCAGTAATTTCAAAATTATTTTGAAATTGTTAAATAGGACATGGATATATTAATGAGGTCATCAACAACTTATATTCTTATGCTTCTTATGATAAAAGATTTTTCCAACTTTTAATAATGTGTCATAGTAATCTTTTCGTAAGATGTTGATATCCTTTTAAACGTATGATATCAATGAGATAAGAAATCTTGTAGATCAGAGAGGCTTGGTAATTGATAACCAGTGCTTTGCCGAAGAGTACTAGTGTGTGTGTGTGTGTGTGTGTGTGTGTAATTGGGTTTTTACAGACGTGCATCAATCAGATATTATTATTCACGTCTGGGGACCGACCATCCGAAAGACGTGACTCAGTTTCGAACCTGTGTCCGCTGAATCATTTTATAACTTCCATTGTTAGCTGGATTACAAGCGCACGCCACAACGCCCAGTTGTCTGGTTTCGTAATCGTTTTAAACCCCGGACCTCTCCTTCATGACACCATTGCCATACCACTGAATCGCATCGCCTCATCTTCGTCGAGAGCATGCAGTAATTTGTTCAACATTGCATTTTTAGAATATGTTTCTTCGGAGAAAACTAATAAACCAAACATCTATACACAGCCAAATGAAAAGACAAACATCCTATGACCAAAATAACATTTCAGATTTCAAATTTATTGACTGTTTTCAATCATATTAACATAATACTGCAGTGCATAACATAAGATGAATACAATAACAACAATAATATAACAATAATGTTTTTCCTTAGAAAATTATATGGGCACATAATTAAATATCAATAAGTGAAGTATATGATGCACAAATATTGACCTAAGTGACGTTGGAAACAGTTGGACATGTTTAGAAGCAAAGTTTATATATTACATGTCCAGAAACTTGTATGAATTAATCACGATTGGGTTGTCCAATAATATTAAATTCATAGAGCATCATTAAGAGAAGCGAAATATTGATAAGAGAGAATTGATAAGTGAGTTGACGTAGAAGGACAGTTGCCTCAGCTTTGCCAATTTGTCAACTACTATAGTAGCTGATTTAAAAATATGAGAGTTCCGCGTTCAATATTAACAATAATATTAGTATACAATTAATAACAATAACAGTGGTAGCTGCAGATAGATTGCGCACATCTAACTCCCAACGGATTTTGAGTGATTCGTAAATTCTTTATCACTTAATCATATATTCAAAACGTTTCTCCCATACGTTGGTCTAATATTTGCCGCTTTCACTAATGGCGACCTTTAAACCTCCCCTCTAAAACAAAAGAGGGGCAGTATCTGAACATTCATGAAGAGCAATTTCTTATTCTCATTTGAAGTCCCCCCCCCCCTCCATCCTCTCAAGTCCAAACCATTATCCCTAATGCTCTTGGGGGTGGGAGGCCCGGTCGTTTGTTCATCCTCCTCCTCCGGGGATTCGGAGGATGGAGGGAAGCGATAGAGGATGGATGGGAGAGAGAGAGGATGCAGATGGATTTGAAGAAGGCTTTATTGGAGTTTCACGAGGTGGCGGGAAATGACAGTGGGGGGCAAATAGTCATGAATAATGACACAATCAAATCACCTTTCTGACAGTCATCCGACAAGTAACGTCACCATTATATATGTGGTGATGAATTGTCGCCTGGTTGAACATGGAGAATGTTTAGCCCAGGGGAGTGATACTGACTGTGACGTTAATGGAGAATAAACACTCAATTACACGAGTGTCGGCTCCAAATTTAAAAAAAAAACTCTCCTCTTGTAAGCAGATCTAATACCTCATTGCCGCGCCAATGAAAGTCTTTACGAGTAATGAGGGGATAGGGAGTCGTAATGTTCGCACATTTCAAAAAGCGAAGTTCTTATAGTAAAATGCACCCGCTCAGTTTCGACGTTCTAAGAATGTAACAGAAGAATAAAAAAATGCAGACACCCAATATTGTATGCCCAATTCCCACGCGATTCATAAACATTTTACCCAGAAAATTGAAGTTATTGATCAATGTATCCATGCACAGCTATGCGCTCCCGACACCATTTTGAAAGCCTGGATGGCGCAGATTGTAGAAAAAGTAGACAGACTAATACAAAGAATTAATAAAAAATAAATAATGATACAATAACACAACAACAACAACAACAACAACAACAAGAACAAAAAGAAAAAAAGAAAGAAAGAAAGAAAAAGTGTGTAGAGATGAGTGGGTATGAGTAGGAATGTATGTGGGTGCTTGTTTGTGGATGTTTGTCTGCAGGTGTGGGTGTGCGTTGCGCGTGAGAGAGATTTATTAACATGAAAACGGAGAGAGAGAGAGAAAAAAGGGATATGTATATATATATATATATATATATATATATATATGTCAGTAAGGAGGAACAATGAATTTAGCTACGCAAAGTATTTCTCTCATTCAATTCAACTGATTTCTCACATTTTTTATATATAGAGAGAGAGAGAGAGAGAGAGAGAGAGAGAGAGAGAGAGAGAGAGGAAAGAATAAGGGGTGGGATGAGAGAGAGAGAGAGAGAAGAAAAGGGAGAAAGAGAGAAAGAGAGAAAGAAAGAGAAAGAGAGAGAGAGAGAGGGAGGGAGAGAGAGAAAGAGAGAGAAACCGTAAAGACTAAATAAAGAAAGACGGAGGGGAAACAAACACAAAAAGACGAATGATATCGATTAAAGTGTCGGATGTAGCCTATAGCGTTACCTTGTATCAAAGTTCTTCCTATTATATTTCTGAAATCTAATATGTATTATGATTGAGTTCATCGATCGCTGAAGAGGAAGACCATGAAATTTGTAATATGTATTACATCCATCTCAATTTCCCTTTTCCTGGTGCTTGTTTCAATTATTAAAAAATATTCTGTTTAGGGGAGGTGCAGTAATATCTAAATTTCTTTAGGAGTTTTGATTTCTCTCTATTAATCAAGTTGCCATATTGAATTCATTTGAAAGCAAGCAAGCTCACAATTTTTAACGCAATAGCGTAGCTACGAGTGATCACATTGAATGTGGCCTCCATCAATTGGAACAAAAGAAAGTAAAAAGCGAAGAGTGTAGCGCCCCTTTAACTGACACATCCATATACGCCACTGCTAAAAGGTAGTAAGATTTGAAAGAAAGTGTAGTATAACATTGCGTGGTGAATTGAATTATTTCACTCAATTTTGTTAACTTAGTTTTGTCAAAAATTTAAGAAAAAAATTTCATTCAAACTGCTCCTTCAGAAGTTGTCAACAACCAAAATATGAACACACAAACGTACATCATATTTAAGATTAGTTGAGGGGAGAGTTTACCTGTCGACCTTTTAAAAAAAATTATTAATAATGATACAAAAAAGTGTTGCATGACATTACAAACATCACAAAATGTAGGTCCCGTTTATCACCAGTATATACACCAGTACATATCGCCTACATCGGTAGATAAATATCAAGAACAATGAGAAACATAACTGAAAATTATTCGAAGTTTATGCAAAGCTTCCTACAAATCGTATATCTTGAAGAGTAAATAAAGACCCCCCCCCCCAAAAAAAAAAAAAAAAAAAAAAGTAATACATTTTAATACTTCGCGCTATGAATTATTAGTGAATACATATTCATTTTGTTTCTAATATTCAAGATTATATTCTTTTCATATTATTACGAAAATATGCTGTCTAGGCATGTCATCGATGAGTTCCTAACTCTCCTGGCTACAGTCCATGAGACCGACAGTCAACGAGTCCGACATTTTTCTATCTTCCCAGGCCTGCTATATTTCTTTGTTTTGTCGGTCTCGTTGGCCGTCGGTCTTGAGAACGTTTTGAATCTTTCTTCTTCTCCATATTTCCTAATGTATTTCTTTGTTTTATCGGTGTCGTGGGCTGTCGATCGTGTGGGCTGTCGATCTAGTGGAATGACCCGAACTCCCATATACGTCAGAAATCCTTATTCACAAACTTCTATATAAAAGAGTCCCTGTCAATGGAGCAGTGGTCGCCGTGCATGGTTCTGTGAATGTGGTCATCTTGAACGGAATCATAGGTTGCCTCAAGTGTTATGCTATGAGTATGATGGTCAATATCCTGGACAAGCCAATGGAATTTTAGTCATCGAGCTTAACTGTTATCACTTGGACTTTTTTCCACTGGAAATGCCAATCATTTCAGACACCCAGAGGGGGTTACTGAAATACCTCAAAATCTCACATCGTCCCACGAGATCCCGAATACATATTTCACCTTATAAATTAAATAATTTTCGGGCATTTTTTTTTTCGCTTCTTCGTAACACTCAAATCAATATATCCCTGAGCCATTGTCAATTTCTGGGTAGTGCAGTATAATATGCCAGAAAAAAAAAATACAGTATTTTCATAGATGGTGTATCTTGGGTCATATGTATGAATATTGAAGAGAATTAAAGGCTTCCAATCAACAACGATTCTGAAGAAATGTCTGCTTCAATCACCTTGGCATTGAATATATACTTGCTTGATTTTTAAAAACATTTTCGGATCTGAAATATAGATTATGTGAACTTTCTATTCCGTTAACTCTAAAATAATGATAATGTGTTATTATAAGCACCACTTCTTCAAGCGGAGTTAATAATTCATCTATAACGCAAATAAATATGTCAGTCATAGTCCTCTAACCAGAACCCCTTCGTTATCCTTTAATTCCATTCCGGTCCAGCTGTACCACGTGGTCCGGTGGCCTGGGGCTAGAATAGCTTGGAACAGAGATAAACTATATACGGAGTAAACACTTTCTTTGACATACTCGAATTATTCTCCAATTGAAAATGCATCGGCATTGGAAAAGAATGAGGCATATAATAAAGGCTGTCGCTACAGGGGCGCTCGAATAAAGAAAAAGGAATCACCGTAGATCAATGATGATATTATACAAGCATTTCGTAAGCGTAATGAGGCTAAGAGGGTACCCACTTACAATTTGAGGAACCAGGACTAAAATGAATGTTATTTTAAGGGGGGGGGGGAGAAAAAAAAGCACACAGACAGGATGAAACAAGAAATTGATCCACAAATGTACAAAAAGTAGAAGCATTTGTGAAATTTGTTCCTCGATAATAAATAATGAACATGATCTATGCGATGAGAATAATGCGATTGATGTGCATAATATATAGACACTAAAGTTAGTTCCGAAAACTTTCTAAAGATGGTACAAGTGGTGAGTCGTTCAAAGAGATTATCAAAATAATGCAGTTTTCAGAAACAATGATTCACAACATCACTTTTTGGCCTTCACATTCCTGATATTTTGGGCTTATAGCTTGCGAATAATAATCACTATACATCCATAAAATGCCAGTGATCAAGGCTATACCATCACGTATCCCCCCCCCCCCCCTCTTTCTCTCTCCCATGCAAGCAGTCACTTGATTTTCCCCTTTTGTTCCTTTGCCACATTTCAAAATAGGTTATATTTCTATGTCAGGGGCGGCGCTACAGGGGGGCAGAGGGGGCGACCGCCCCCCCTATGATTTTTCAAGTAGTGAAAAAAGGAAAAAAAAAGAAGAAAAAAGAAGAAAAGGAGGAAGAAAAGGGAAGAAAAGGGAAGAAAGAAGAAAGCGGAGTATTAAAAAGAGAGGTCTTAAACATATAACTCTATATTACCCCTGTTATTTAATGGAGAAAAAATATGACGTCATCTTTAGGTCGTCTTGCCCCTCCTATCAAAATACCCTGGCGCCGCCCCTGTTCTATGTTATATGTCAAAGCAACTCGAGTACGAGTACAATTACAGGAAATAGATAAAGAGATTTAAAAAAACAAAACAACAACAACAACACTGGTTTCTTTAAAAAATAAAGTGCCACTGTCTGTTTATGTTCATGTAAATATATGAGCTGAATCCAAAATAATTATCATCAGTACATGTTTAGCCTTCAAAGTCTGATTTAAATTTGTGTCTGATGCCCTCTTTTGAATACCTGGTCCTTTTCGACGTTATCCCACTTGCCGGAAATAATAGGTAATCGCCGATGGACGTTCAATTGGACCTTCAAGTGCCAAATGGGAAACATTTCAAGTTGAAAACATCGAGTGATCACGTGATTTCATCAGACCGTTCCGCCTCTGTCATATTAACTTCGTCCAGTGAAAACATCACGAAAATAAACAACTTGGAATACCTTCTTTGCCTATTTCATTATTATCCAGAATCTCACACCCGAAATCGATTTCTAAGCCATGTCCTTGGGTTGGCTCGGAGCTATTTTGTACTTTACTTCACTCAAGTAACCCCACCATGGGCGGCGATAACAGGGGGACGAGGGACGCATTCCCCTGAAATTTTGAATTTTGTACAGCAACCAATGGTAAAGGCTAGTCGCATTCCCACCTCCCACCGGCCGTGACAAAAAATTGCCGCAAATGAACCCCACTATACAACGAATGCGTGTGTACAGAGGGAAACTTCCCTCCATTCTCCGGGAATTTTCCTGCACCTGTTTTTTTTTTTTTTTTGTTTTTTAAATCATTCTAGACCCGAACCATAATTATAATGTTGGTCATTTTGCGTATGAACATTATGAAACTAACAAGCATCTTAATGCATCGGGAGCGCTTTAGGCCCATGTCTACCCGTCTATCTAACCACAAATCGTCTCAGTTCGACCCCTTCAGTTTATGACCCCTGCACCCGCCCCTACAAATGCCCCTTCAAAGGTGATGGAGGGGGAGGTTTGTTTACCCCTCGGATTGTATTTCACGACGAGAGAAAAGGGCTGCAGGAAAGATCCAACGACTTTCACCATCTCTCACCATAATTCTTCTCCATATACATACAATATTTCATGATGGAATCAAAGTGACAAGGTTTCTATTTGCTGACTGAGGTCTCCTTGCCAGAAACGGAAAGGCAAGAGAAAGAATTTCCACGAAAACCTTTCAGTGTTTATCATTTTGATGTGTAGTATCATGACTGCAAAACAGAAATGAGATCTGTTTACGGACTTTAAATAATTGCTCTACAAATTTACTCTAAATCCACCTGTTCAACAAGATGTCGGCTTCTGTCGAATTTGTCCCACGGACCATGCATATGGAACCTCTTACTCTGGATAATTTGGCAGTGAAAGGACTAAATCTAAAGCAAATAAATAGTTTAATAAAAATGCAGATTGGCTTTTCTTTACGGATTCTCTGGAGAGAAGAACCAAGTATACTCGGACGGCCAATGCGTCATTAAAGTATCAAGTGCTTCTTATACAGTGAGAAAGTAGAAACAATGACAAGACAGCTATAAATAATAGAATAATGGAACGCTAGTCTGCTCTGTATTATCTCAGAAATTCTTTCCCTCTTTTTTTAAATGCTCATTTTTTTACAATACTGTAACGTAAGTATATAAAAAAAAAAGAAAAAGAAAGAAAGAAAAAGAAAAAAGAAATAGAAATAAAAAAAGGGGGAAAAGAAAAAAGTAAAGAACAAAAGACCAAGAAGAAAAGAAAAGAAAAGAAAAGAAAACTTGCCCAAATTTCAGTCAAATGATTAATATTGACGAGTCATTCCCCACTTAAAGTGGATTGAATGCAAAATTGATCAAAATCGAACCATATAGGTGATACAATGCATCTAAATAATAAGTACCGTTGATGTATACGTTTTAGAGCAATGTACACAATGGAACATGTTCTATAAAACAATTTCTGTGTTAGTGATATTTACTTCAATTCTAAAGCAGTATGCCATTTGCTGGAACAAAGATGCCGTCATTTTTTAATGCAATGTAATAAATGAAATCATGAAAATGGTAACCTAATTAAGGCAAATTTTTCTGATTTTGAGCTCAAGACTTTTCTCCTTCAAATGCGATGTTCGATAGTATCACATCAAACAAATTACTTAACATCCGTCGTTCATGTTATTTGCCGAATTAATGTAGTTTGTTTGTTCTGCAACAGTATAGTGATCCAAAATGTCAGACTGTTTCCTTGACGTTTGTGATATTCTCTCCCGTAGGCTAGTACATGTATATAATTATCTAGACAACCACCCCTTCTCATGCAATATAACAAAGAATCATAATTATGAATTCTACTAATTGCTCATTTTTGCTTTAATTATATAAAACTCAATTCTTAGCGTGCTGTTCTAATTTTTGCCTTAATGACGGCTTTCATGCACTTTTTATTAACTCTGACATTTCACATCCTGTAAACAGACTAATGGAATGACTTTATTTTTGATCTGCCCTTCACCTATAGGAACAACCACAGCTATCTAAATAAGATGTTTGTTTGCTATTTTCTGAATCGAAACTGACATAATCCCTTACCTATTATGTCAAAAGTTCAAATCAGCTTTTTTCTTCTTTTCTTCTTCACTGGAATTTTGATTTGATTTGATTTATTTTCCGTTTCAAAATAATTATACATGATACTTATCGATCAAATGATTAAACAAAAAGCAATGTAATAACTTTAGTATATCAAACTAACATACAAAGATAAAGGGTACTAAGAAGAGTACAAAAAATAATTTACGCAAACGGATCATTATTGACCTATATACAATGAAACGGAGGGGGCATGCTGAGAAAGCAATGCTTGTATGATGCATGCCCCGAAGACTTAAATGCGTAAAAGAGTTTTGGTCAAACAAAATTATAATAATTGGATAAATAGTGGCGAAAGTAACAGAAAATTTCACGGTATGCCAACATAAGTTTCTAGGAAAACAAAGAGGAATAGTGAAAAGATGGGAAATGGAAAGGAAAAGAGGTTGGGAGCAGAAGCAAAAACAAGGTCGTTAAGAATTTGATGATGACGTTACTAACGGGAAATTATATTCCTTTCCAGAGCTTTTTGCCAAAACTCTAATGAAGTAAATAGATTACAAATAGAACAAGAGCGTACAAGAAAGGTCTTCAGATGTTCAAATTCGTGGGCGGGGTAAAGACCAGTCATTATATAGATTTCCTGAGGGTGGAGTTGGGAGTTTGGAGGGGGAATCACATCCCCATACCCTCTCTAGCGACTCACCTGTTTCCTAAAGTATATAGTCTACCTGATAATTGGGAAGGGTATTATGATAGTACATTATAGGCTTAAGATCTACGGTAGATGTGTAGTTAGTCTCATAGGCTTACAAGCACGTAAGGGGACTGATGCCTTTTGCTCTTACAAACAAAAAAAAAACAAAAAAAATGCGAGCGAGCAAAAATAAAGATACTTTAGTGATGTTCAAATTTTTATTTGATGATCAAAATACATTAGATAAGGTATAAACAGCACATGCATGGTCGGCACATTGCTGCTGGAATATGAGACGATGTTTGCCCGAATACCGGAACTTAAAAAATATTCGGGCGGGGTGGGGGAGGGGGTGTTGAAGACGTAAGCCCTCCTCCAACTTCTCGAAAGCCTATATTATTCTTTATAGTTCATTTAATTTCATTTAATTTCTTTTTATTTCATTCATTTTGTTTCATTTTATTTCATTTCAAGATGGTATTTATTGTAGTAATCATGAGTTTCAACATTCAGCGGAACTCTAAATATGTGAAGGTCCATTGAGGTAATGCATGTTTAAAAAGAACGGCACGTGCACTTAAGATCGTGTACCTAATGGATTCTTAGCGATAGGTTATGACAAGAGAAAAGCTTTGCCTCTAATAACAGAGAAGGGAATGCCCTGCTATTATATAAATTTCTACTCAGCTGCAAAAATAGCGCGAGATTATTTTAATATCGCGTTGCCTCTACCTGAGCATTGTCTTTCGAAGAGGAAAAACCGAAGGGCATGGATAGAGTTGACCGCGTTGTTGCAGCTGCCGAACTAAAATCGTCGCCGCGGTGTAGGGGATAGCCCAGGGTCTCAGCTGACATGGATTACTACAGGAATACGAGGGGTATTTTACACTATGGGTGCCTTAATGCGACAAATAACTGACAGAAGCGATCCTTAACGCGACTATGTCTCTGTCGTCAAAATCCCGCCGGAGTCTTCGCCGAGGAGTTGATGGACAGAACATGATATGCAAAATCGCGTAATGCAGGTCGGAGGAGGATTGGGTGGGGGTATCATTACTGTTAATCCGTCCAAGGGGCGAGCATTAGGATAATCTCCGGCTCTGAGGACATGACGGAGACTCCTACAGGATGTATAATTTCTACATAACTTTTTTCCCCTATTTTTCACGATGCCACTAACTCTTTCTTCGCTCGTTCTCTCTCTCTCTCTCTCTCTCTCTCTCTCTCTCTCTATTATGTCCATATTTCAGTCAACCAATCTATCTATCTATCTATATCTATCTATCTATCTGTCTATCTATCATACCTACCTACAAATAATATCTCTCTATATCTACGCAATATACCAAAGTATCTACCTATATATCTATTATCTTTCTATCTACCTTCCTGTCTGATATATCTACCTATTTTATGAGTCTATCTATCTATGATGCAGTAACTCATCTACCCATCTAGGTCAAAGTAAAATGTGAGAATGCGAGTTATTTATACAGGATCAGAAAGTGATATATCATGACGACGAATGAAATTAATAATTGAAGAACTATGTGGATGGTTGAATAATTATTTTCATATCAATATTTTATAGGATTATAGGTGTCCATCTGCATTCTACCTCTCCACCCATCCATTGACCTGGTAGCTATACCTTTATTAGTGTAATCCTGTGCGCCGTTCTGCTCATGAAGGATGGGCAAGTGGGGCAACTTGCCCCTCCTGACAGATTTCCGATCAAGATCAAATATTAGACCCCGTTCTCACTCACTTTGAAAGTGGACTTTTGGAGCGGTCTATCTAAGACCCCGTTCTCACTCACTTTGAAAGTGGACTTTTGGAGCGGTCTATCTAAGACCCCGTTCTCACTCACTTTGAAAGTGGACTTTTGGAGCGGTCTATCTAAGACCCGTTCCTCAGGAACGGTTCTTAGGTGAGTGTGAACGGTCAAAGTGGTCAAGGAAGTGGTCTTCTGGACCGCTCCAGAAGACCACCTCGGGGAGGTGGTCTTGAGGAACGGGTCTTATTAAGAGCGGTATGGACCGCTCTAAACGTGCAATGTGAACGAAAGCGTACTTCAACCGGAAGTGAGCCAGTGACGTTCCGCGCACAAAACAAAGCAAAAGCAATCGATCGGGCAGCCGGCAGGCACGCTACGGTACATCAGTTTGTATTCCGCGCGAAAAATTTGACCCGCTGAACTGAGCTGCCATAGCAACAAGGCCACTTTGAATCGTGGAGCGGTTTGAGCGAGAAAAACTGCTCGGAGTGTGAACGCTAGCAAACCGTTCCTCAAGACCCGTTCCTCTGGAGCGGTCTAACTAAGACCACTTTCAAAAGTGAGTGAGAACGGGGTCTAAGACCCGTTCCTCAGGAACGGTTCTTAGGTGAGTGTGAACGGTCAAAGTGGTCCAGGAAGTGGTCTTCTGGACCACTCCAGAAGACCACCTCGGGGAGGTGGTCTTGAGGAACGGGTCTTATTAAGAGCGGTATGGACCGCTCTAAACGTGCAATGTGAACGAAAGCGTACTTCAACCGGAAGTGAGCCAGTGACGTTCCGCGCACAAAACAAAGCAAAAGCAATCGATCGGGCAGCCGGCAGGCACGCTACGGTACATCAGTTTGTATTCCGCGCGAAAAATTTGACCCGCTGAACTGAGCTGCCATAGCAACAAGGCCACTTTGAATCGTGGAGCGGTTTGAGCGAGAAAAACTGCTCGGAGTGTGAACGCTAGCAAACCGTTCCTCAAGACCCGTTCCTCTGGAGCGGTCTAACTAAGACCACTTTCAAAAGTGAGTGAGAACGGGGTCTTAGTTACCGGTTATGGAATCACTTGTAAGTTCGAAGTTGTAAGACTGCACATAGAAACGCACGGAATGTAGACACATTTTCAAAATACTGACCTTTTCTTTCCCAAATAAGACCCCGTTCTCACTCACTTTGAAAGTGGACTTTTGGAGCGGTCTATCTAAGACCCGTTCCTCAGGAACGGTTCTTAGGTGAGTGTGAACGGTCAAAGTGGTCCAGGAAGTGGTCTTCTGGACCGCTCCAGAAGACCACCTCGGGGAGGTGGTCTTGAGGAACGGGTCTTATTAAGAGCGGTATGGACCGCTCTAAACGTGCAATGTGAACGAAAGCGTACTTCAACCGGAAGTGAGCTAGTGACGTTCCGCGCGGACAAAAAAGCAAAAGCAATCGATCGGGCAGCCGGCAGGCACGCTACGGTACATCAGTTTGTATTCCGCGCGAAAAATTTGACCCGCTGAACTGAGCTGCCATAGCAACAAGGCCACTTTGAATCGTGGAGCGGTTTGAGCGAGAAAAACTGCTCGGAGTGTGAACGCTAGCAAACCGTTCCCCAAGACCCGTTCCTCTGGAGCGGTCTAACTAAGACCACTTTCAAAAGTGAGTGAGAACGTAAGCAATATCCCTCCCCAAGCCACTGTATAACGCAACGCATTGCCCTAAAGAAGTGGTTTCCTTATTGAAATGATATTTGGGAAATAAATCGTAATAGCATTAAATATGGGCATTTCAACAAAATTAAATCTACCTAATTCAGGTTCTGAACAATAACACGAATACTAAACATAGGATTTTGGTGTGCTGTCAGCCTTATACCAAGAATAAGGGCCAAATCAGTTTCAAATCGTAGACAATCGTTTAGGACTGCTCTGACGTCACTACGACTCGGGGCCGATTTGGCCTTTCCTCCGACTAGAAAGCTCGCAATAGGCCGCATTTTCGATTCGACTATCTATATGACTCGACTATTCAGAACCTCAATCAAAAATGATTTTATGTGTTTAGATGTTTATATCAAATTCTATTATGTTTCCTTCCGAAATCGGATGGCAGACCGATCGTATACTGTTCGCTGGGCTTAAGGGTGGGATGTTTTGCCCCTCTAGAGACCAATGTCTGGATACGCCACTGTTCTGTCTGTTTGAATATGATATTGCATTAGGTAATGGAAGACAAAGTTTGGTGTTCATAGTCATGAAGGCTATTAAGCCGAGATCGATTAGAACGGAGAGGCTAATTCAACATTAAATTGAAACTTAATTTGAAACTTATGAATGTAGAACACATTAACCCTATTCGAGACAACTGACCATGCACAATTTGTGGTGTGGCTCAATACCTTAAATTTGATTCAGAGCTCTAAAAAGATATACCAGATGCATGAGTAGAAAGAGCAAAAATTTCATCACACTCTATGTTCATTTTTGTTGCATGACCATTATTGCGTTTGATGCCAGGAATTTTAAAAAGGAGAACAAACTTCAAAATCCTTAATTTGACAACACATTGAGAGGTTAAAAATATTTTTTTAAAATCAATTTTGGCAATTTCATCAACTTTTCGACAAAATTCCTAACCATGTATATTGTTTTCAAAGAAATCACATCTTATTAGAACCACGTAGTATTGTTGCCAATTTGAAGAACAAAATGTTATCTATTTAGCCCTTAAATAATTCTTGTCCTGAAAGGATTAATTGGAAATTTCATTAGCAACCTGAGCATAATGTATTGGTGCATGGATGATGAAAAAGAATACTTTGAATTTCCCTTTACCCATCCCACTGGGAAATATTAGACCATAAATATTTTTACCCAGGGATGTCGCTAAAAAGATGGGGGGGGGGGGGGGTGAGACATCACATACAAATTCTTTGTTGTACATCTGTGAATCTTAGCCATAAATACAATTTAAGCTCCCCTTTCTGATGTTAAATTTGGTAGAAACTCTGTCTTGAAAATCTGAAGTCCTATTTTCTCATTGTTGGCAAATTTTAAAGCATAAATACCATTATTTCTTATGTTTTTGCTGGTTGGAAAATTTCGGCTAAATCGTAGGCAAAGTTGAACATGCCACTCAACATACTACAGATACTTTAGATGAATATGCACATTTTTTTTTAAACTGTAAATTTTTATTTTTTCAGTTCCATGGAATCTATGTTTAAATATACAAATATTATTCCAATTACATAAACATAGAAATATTATTTAATGCACCTGGCAATCAAAACTTCAATTTCTGATGAATTCAATTTCTGATGAATTCAATTTCTATTATCTTATCCATTTAGTAAAGATAATCCCAAATATCTCATAGACAGCGAAGTACATTGTTCTTGGACAAGTTTCAAACTCCCCCACTCCACTGGAGATATGTATTAACTTCTTGTTTTCGAAAGGAGTATGCGAATTCGAGTTGCCGCTCGATAAGAATTCAATTTTGAAGCCCTTTCGTGAAAATTGGAAATGTGTGTACCAAGTATTGGCTTTGTATAAGCCCATCATTCCTTTTCCTGTCTGTAATCTTCATTACCTTCTCTCATTCCGTTTAATACCCCATCACCATTTGCGAATTTATTGTTTTCACCGTAAAGACGTTTTTTCTTCATTTTAGTTTGTAATGAAGGTTCAAGCACCCTTTCCGCTATTTTCCGTCTCTCACTCTCTTTCATTCTCTCTCCTTTTATATTTCTTGTCTCCTCTCTCGCTCATTAGTTTTGCCCCCTTGTATTTCTCTTTCTTCTCGTCTCTCCCCCCCCCCCCCAGCCCCTCCCCCTCCGCCATTTGAACCTTGATCATGAACCATAAGTAATTCGGATGGTCTTCTGTCCCCGAACGAAAACCGAATGTTAGGAATGTGATTGGTTGCGACAAGTGGGGAGTACATGAAATTTATTGGAGAATCAACGTAGAGCTGTCAGTTAATAGATTCCATCACATTCTATTGAATGTTGAGCTACAGACAGCCAATGATTCAACATATACACTACAATAACGTCCCTCGGTTATCGAATGACTGTGAATGAATCTGATAATAAGGGAACTCAATCTTGTCATTAGCTTTATCGTTGTCATTTTTTTTTTTTTTTTTGGTTTAATGAGGACAACATTCATTTATCATGTAATAACATTATCCATCCAAGCCTGGATGTAGTTGTTTGTCAATTACAGCAGAAAATAAGTCATGGAGGGTTTCCTGCAAACAAGGTTAGTGCTGGTACTTTCAGTTATTTCGTTGTAATGTTTAGAAGGACAAGACAAAAAAAAAAAAACAAAGAAAAAATAGCATTTGAAGGAATGGTACATGTTTCGACGTCATGCAAACTCCATCGTCAGCCTGTTATCGTGTCGTCCTTTTAATAGGAAAGGACACGATACCTTTAACATGTGATAACATTGCCAACACAGTGTTGTTTGTCGATTAAAGCAGAAAATAAGTCATGAATCGTTTCCTGCATCACCCAGGGTTGTCTGAAATGTAGGGCGGGATGTGCCCCCCCCCCCCCCCGAGCATGATCTGTGATTATAGGAATATCTCTGGTTACATGTCGTTTTCCCAAGGTTCATAATTCAGAAGGTTTGTATGGTCGAAAGTTCGTTACTCCGACGGTTCATAATTCCGAAGGTTCATCATTCCGAAAATAAAAAAGGGTTCATAATTAAAAAAAAAAATGAAGTAGGGTTCGTAATTCCGAAAATAAAACAGGGTTCATAATTCCGAAAATGAAAAAAAGGGTTCATAATTATTTCCGAAGGTTCGTAATTCCGACAAGTTGTGTATATAGGGCTTAATCGCATTTTCGGAATTACGAACCCTTTTTCATTTTCGGAATTATGAACCCCCTATGGGAAATTTGTTTTCCGAACTAAGAACCTTCGGAATTATGAACCTTCGGAAAAACGAACATTAGGAAAAACGAATACCCTCCCCCCCCCCCCCCCCCCCCCTCCCCCGGCCCTCCCAGATGCGCTACTTGCTTATCATGCTTAATAAGGGCATGGCGGATCATTAAAAAATTATATTTTTGCTCCTTTCTATCTTTATCACAGACCGAATCATTGGGAATGATTCTTACTGACCCTGTGGCATTCACTTTTTTTCCGCAACGAATATGAAATTCTGGCGGTGAACAAGAATATTATTCTTTCAAAGAATTAGGAGTGAAATTATAGGTGATTTTGTTAATTGATAGCGTCGAATTCTCAACATAATTATGAAATGAAACAATGTACTTTAAATCTTCACATAAAGTGCAATCCAAACCAGCACCCACAAAATGACTCATAATCATGGAAAGGGTTGTCATCAACTCTATGGGGTCATATTAAAAGAGTATTTTCAACCTGCTTTTATTTCAAAAATGAATTCCTACTACCAAATCAATCCCATTACACGAGTCTCGAGCTTATCAACATGATCAATGAGAGTTTGGGGTTTTAATGCACATGCCCCAGCGACAATTGCTCCGCGCTCAATTTTCTATACACCTTATGGAATTCTGAATCTCCATTTCAGCCTGGAACCAAGCACTACGCCTAACCCTTATCTTAAACCTGGCCTGGAACCCAATTGCAAACCTTACCCCAATCCTGAAAGCCCGGAGCCATTATCGCTAGAGTAACTAGCCTATGCAGGAGCAACGTATAAGAGGTGCCTTTGATGTAGAGGATGCATGTCTTTTGTGGAGCTAACTTGAACAGCTGAAGAGAGAAAATTATGGAGAAGAGGTAAACTACCCCAAGCTATGGGACACAGATAGATATATAGATAGATAGATAGATAGATAGATAGATAGATAGATAGATAGATAGATAAAATGATAGTTCTGCTTCGGACTTGCAAAGTTAAGGAACAAGACAAGATAGGAATGAAAAAGTCCGTATACGATGAAAATATTCGAATTTTCGACGATAGGCCTTCATCAGGAATAGATAGATAGATAGACATATAGATAGATAGACATATAGATAGATAGATAGATAGATAGATAGATAGATAGATAGATGAAAGGTGACTTACCTCTGTATCCTCGTG
Organism: Heliocidaris tuberculata; assembly: GCA_025618425.1. Lineage (NCBI taxonomy): Eukaryota > Metazoa > Echinodermata > Echinoidea > Camarodonta > Echinometridae > Heliocidaris > Heliocidaris tuberculata. The sequence continues at coordinate 46,199,000 of CM046836.1, forward strand.
CTAACTGGGTGCATGACAGCGCAGTATCTATTGATTGCCAATGCTGCTAGAGTGGTGATACTGACAGACAGGTTGACGTAGATCAGGAACACACTTAACTTGCAGAGGATGATACTAGTTCCACTTGCATCCATGTGATTGTGCACTACGAAGTAGGCCTTCATCTTTACGGATGCTTCCATGGTCAGAAAAATGAGATCGACCAGGGACAGATTGACCAGGTACATGTTGGTCACAGTCCTCGCATTCCTCGAGAACAAAAGGATGTAGAGAACGAGCGCGTTGCCGGGGATCCCGATGGCGAAGATGAGTCCGAAGATGATGACGGGTACCCAGAACTCAGCAGGGTTTTCCTCCCAAATGTCGTCATAGTATGATGGCGAGGCGTAGTCGAACCCCGAGGTTTGATCGAGGGTGGTGTTGATGGTGATGGTCGTGCTGTCGTTCATAGTGAATGAGGACGCGACGGCGGGATAAATGTACGACGATGGCGGTGATGAGACGGTAGATGCAGCTAGAAGGTTGGCAGATGCAACCATGGCGACGAGAATGACCACAGGATGCCACCCGCAATGATTATTCAGCATGGGATCCGATTAATGTCCAGGAAATTGAGAGGTGAGATGCTGTTTAGATTCTCAGTACTTTGTACATGCAGGGGTAGGTGATAAGCACAGTGATTAGGTTTCAAAATGGTTTTCCCTCAGTCCAATTTATTCCAAAGTCAGTAAACTTATTATGCTTTCATCCCGTGAGAAAAACAAAAGAATAAACACGTTCAGTCGCTTGTAACGAGAGAAATGTAAATTATTTCCTCGAATCTTTGTCTGGAAATTCTCATGAGAACAACAAAAGCATAGACGCGTTCAATTACACTTAGAGAGAGAGAGAGAGAGAGAGAGAAAGAGAGATATAAACAAAGTTCATTCCCCCCGTAATTTCGCCTGAAATACCTCTTTCAAATGTGTTCCAGGAATACTTGGACGACGAATACCTCATGAAATTCCACGTTATAGGTTCACCGATCCATCAAGAGATGTACGTGTAAAAACTCTCCGAACTGTTTGATTTAACTTTCTTGTAATAAAACAAAGGAAGAAAATAATACGTAAAAGTAAAGGTATTGTTCTCCACTGTAAGATCACGCCCTGGTCAGGTAAATGTTCGTATTCCTATCAACAATTTCCTTTTTTGACAAAGAAAACAGACGGAATGGATATTCCCCCTACAAAGTTTCTAAGCGATAATGATTGCTTCATATAGGAGCCGTCTGTCTGTCAGCTCCTCAAAAAAAAAAAAAATCCTTGTAGAATCAACTTGCAGTGACCACGTTTCAGCAAATTATGAAATAAACATCGATCGCCTTTTCCTCTGCGAGCTCAAAAATAATTCCTTTCACAAGTTAATGCAGTAAGTGCCAGGGTAATGAACAAAGCAAGTTTACCATCCAATCAAATAAGGAGGAAAGTTATGATTACGTAGCAAAGACAGAGCGGTGAAGTACAAAATGATGAGCAGAAGAATCTGACGAGATTCCCGATGACCAATCAGAAGTCGTTATTTGCTACTGTTTGCAGGACAGCCGAGGAGACTGCATGAAGCAATGTCAATACATAAGTAGTTCCATAAAGATAGCAAAGGCTAGCTAGGCGGAGAGGGGACACTTACGCAAGTAAACATGTGGGGGCGCACGTTACTAACGCGTCACCGAGTCATCTGTGCGATGGCTCTGACACGACACTGATTTTTTGCCATTTTGGGAGAAAGAAGAATAATCCTCAAAGCAACGAGCAAACTTCAATACAGTGGCGTAGCTACAGGGGGCACAGGGAGCATGTGCCCCATCGAATTGCGAAAAAAAGAAAGAAAATAAAAAATAGAGAGGGAGAAAGACAGAGAGACAGAGATACAGAGATAGAGGGAGGGGGAGGCAACTTGAAAAGAAAATGGTTGTACCCCCTTCTATAATTAAACCCTCATCCCCTACGACGGTCTTGTTCTTTTCTGATTAAGGGCAATTCCACAAATTGATGGACATGGACCTTAAAATTTGAATTTGATATTTCATATTACTAGGAATCTTTCTTCATTTTTTGTGCTATACATAATTGCAGAAACTTGAACAAACGTTGGGAAACCTACCATCAACGATTTACTTTAAAAAAAACCCAGTAGTTTAAGATAGAAAATGGTAAAAATCATTTTTACACATTTTTGTGTTATTTTTTCCTATAACTTATGCATTTTAGACTGGAGGTAAAATGTCCATTTTTTCCCAAAATTTATATGAAAATTAAATTTAAAAGGTCCATTGATCAATAATCATTAAAAAAAAAAACACACAAAGAAGAATCTAAGTCCCGCAAGTTAGAATGAAACCAAAGCTGCTGCTATCTCATGGACAAAATGAAACGTTGAGTATTAATCGTGGAATTGCCCTTAACCTATAAGAGACCGGTGCCCCCAGTGACACTAGTGCCCCCTCAAACACTACACCCACGCTACGCCACTGCTTCAATATTATGAGAAATAATGGGTTTTAAAACATGATGCGGACAAGACTTTGTCTAGCTAGTGAACGAAGTCGAGATATTGATTCATGTTTACCTTTTTAATGAAGTAGGCGTAGCATGAAACTGTTCTTGCTTATTTGAGAATTGACATCAATACCAGTGATTTAAAAATAAAATATAATTAAGTGGTTAAAAAAAAACCCAAACTAACTTGACCTATACAATAATTAAACCCCTCCAAAAAAATTCTGCAAGTCAAGTTTGAGCTTTGATATCTCTCTTGTTACTATATTATATTTTAATTTGGTATCATTAAAATGCATGTTTATTCCCCTTTACAATGATCCCCAATTCGTACTAATTATGTAATTATGGAATGAGCAGTACACCTGAATAAGGGGACAAGTCAAAAGTGAAATGTTGCAAAATGCACTGTTATTGTTTACTTGAAGTCTCCTTTCTTCCGTAACGTTTAGAGGATGAATTTGTGTTTTGAATAATGAATGCAATGACGTTTTTTCCTTTGTTTGGAAGATGCAGTGACTGATCGACTGATTAAAACACAAGTTAAAAGTGAAATGTTGCAAAATGTACTGTTATTGTGAATATTGTCAACAGTGAATGTATTCATTTGGATTCTGTTTTGAATGATGTTGAGGTAATCATTCATGAAGTGCAATGTTGTTTCCCCCTCCCCCCTTTTTTTTCACTTTTGAAAGATGGAATGTGTTTTAATCGAATGACCGTGGGATCATCACTGTGTTTGAGTTTCATACAGACTCAGAGCACAATTCATCTTCCAAACAAATATTTTCCTTCGTAGTTTTGTGTATTCAAATTATTTCCTTCATGAAAGAGCGGTTTGTAAGACATTATGACTAAGGTAACCAGGTAATCGGGGGAGGCTTTACCCCAAGCCCATGATTATCTTTTTATCTTTAACACTGCATGTTGTTGTAATTTGCTTTTCATATATTATTTTGATACATTATCTCCCCCCCCCCTCCCATTGAAGAATAATCTTGGCTCTGCCACCGAATCTTCAGATGGTCTTCAAACTTCTTGAAATAAACTTGATACGTATTGTTAATACTGGAATCTACAAGTAAATATCAAAAAGACCAATGTCATGATTTTTAGTAAAATGGGTAGATTTATTCATAAAGATTTTTTTTTTTAATAGATAATAAGCCTATTATGATAGCCGGTATTCGTACACATCCACTTACGTACACATCACAGCGATCTATGCGGACATTTCACTGATCCTCAATATACTTTCGACTAGACCTAGTTTCGTATGCGTACGAACTATTTTGCAGCATCAGCAAACACAGATTTGTATCCATTGAAACCGCCGCCTGACCGCCTTTAACATTGTTGTTGTGATTTGCTTTTCATGTATTTGTTGATACGTTATTATCCCCCCCCCCCCAAAAAAAAAAAAAAAAAAAAAAAAAACCTGGATTGACCCCCACTTTCATCAAGTACACAATAAAACTAATTTTTCAAATACGATTCTGTGTTCTTTGAAACATTTTTATGTTTACTAATCATAAAGCATGGTACTTCTGTTATAGAACATGTTACAGAAATTTATAGTTCTTCTTTGAAGTAGAATCATTCTAGAAAAAAAATCATTAATACTAGGTCGCCTAGACAAAAAAAAAAAAAAAAGACAAAAATACAAAATAACTGCTCCCTAATTCAAAAGAATAGACATCTATCATGACTTTACACAAATTATATGTCACATTTGTTGTTTCAAAAACAGAATTATCTCCAAGCCCATACAGAAATATGATTTTCCCTATGTCTGAAACAATCAACAATGCCTCAATGAATTGGGCAACAGTTATTTTCTTTCTTTATGTCAGTTAGAATTTTAACAAAAATGACCAGGCACCGAAATGAAACCTTTATGATAATGCACTTAAAAAATAGCCAGTTTTTGTCATGGTTCAACATTACTACTACTACTACTAATAATACATAAAATTTATATTGCGCTTAATACAATGTTTCTAAGCGCCTTTGATCAGCTTAAACGGGTAACTACTACTAACAAATTCCTTGAATGCTTGGGAGCCTTTAGAGCCGGGTCCGCTCGCTATTCCTTATGAATATTGAGATAATTTGTCTATGGTTTGCTCGCTATTCGTACAAAGCCGCTATTCATTTAGTTATGCGTTATGGATAGCGGTCCTTATAAATAAGTGGTCCTTATGAATAGTGGTGCTTATGATTAGGAAAGTTACCCCTTGAGAGCATGTATTAACCCTTTCATGACAGGAATTATTTAAGGGCTGAAATGATCACATTTTCTTCTTCATATTGGCAACAATAATATTTTTCTTTTAATGCTACATGGTTCTAATAAAATGTAATGTCTTTGAAAACAACATACATGGTTAAGAACTTTGACAAAAGTTGAAAAAATTGCAAATTTTTATAAAAAAACAATGATTTGAACCTCTTAATGTGTTGCCAATTTAAGGATTTTAAAGCTTATTCTCTTTTTAAAAATTCCTGGCATAAAAAGCAATATATGAAATTTTTCTCTTTCTACTCGTGTATCTGGTATATTTTCTAGGGCTCTGAATCAACAGTTATTGAGCCAAACCACAAAATGTGGTCAATTGTCTCACAAGGATTAAGCAAGAGTAATAATGCACAAGACAGCATATCAACTGCATAATATAAATCTCCAAATGATTATTTTCATTACTATCATACCTATGGTCTTCTATCACTGATTAATGTTTACAATAAAGACAGATCCATCAGAGCATTTAAAAGGATTTCAAGTTTTTTATCCTTCTGTCATTTCTTCAAACAATTTTTCAAAATATAAACTGCGTAGTGTACAATGAATAGAGTCAAATGATATTCTAATAACATAATAATAGTGAGGGCATTAGTAAGAATTATCCAAATAAACTGTACCTTTGGAATAGTCCGAATTTGGACTTTTCCAAAGGTACAGAGGGTACATGATTATATGATGGGGGACCTAAAGCTATGCACTTTGTGTTCAGTGGTTAAAAAACATATAATTCAGTGATTTATGCTAATTTCTTTTATCTACATTGGTTCTACATATAATGAAGTTGAATCGTTGAGAACATTGGAGTAAACGATTGTCAAGAACTAACATTTTCAAGTCCATATCGATGGCCATGTCAAATTTTGTTCGACAAAATGAAAAGGTCCTATTAAAAGCTACGCACACGTAATAGATGAATGCATGCAAATCTTGATTTTAAAGCTAATGTGAATTTCACCAATTTCCAAATAATGATGATACCACAGAAATAACAGAAAATTACTCATTTTTTTCTTTTGCAAACCTCAATGATATTCTCGTTCCTCAGTCACAGTGGAAGTTTGGTGCATTGAACGCGTCACATTGAGCAGATTTGTGGGGTGCGTAGCTTTAGGACCTGTGTACATGTAGCTCTAGGACCCCTTGCCATACTAATGCCCAAACATTGTGTTATTTGTTTTTATAAAATGGTGACGAGGATCCTTGTCATTTGATAAATCACCCTCATCCCATATTTCATAGATCTTGGGTCAACTTATCAGTTAGATGCAGACAATAAACCAGCTGGTCACAAGGACATTGCGGACCAGTTATTACAAAGTGCTAGTGATTGGTAATGCATTAGACAAAATAAATGCCTGTAGTCACATGATGTCTGCTCTAAACTACCGGTAATCATTTGATAAGGATCTACCATCTACGTCATCATTTTATAAAAATGAAAATATAACATGATCATAATTATTCAGCCATCATAAGGGTATTAAAAATAGCATATTTACACTGAAAGACTTAAGAAATTATACATACAAAATTATATTTCAGTAAAGTTCTGACCATTGCGAAAACAATGATGTATACAAGAAAAAGAAAGATATAAGACGTATTTGACTTGAATGATTATTACAACTTTTCCTTCCAGCTCATCATGCAATAATAAATATAATTTATATCTTGCATTATCTGCAACCACATTTTGCATTGCATTTTCTTTCTATAACTGAAACAAATTTTGCAAATAAAAAAACCCCCAAAACCATTTGATTTGGAACAAATGAACAAAGGTTGGACTATAGATAAGAAATTATTCATTGGAGTAAAATCCAATGCAAATTGCAACATCAAAATAAATTAAGGAAATTAATTCCACATTTAAATCAGTGCAACTTTTGCCCCTCTCTACAATATGCCACAGCCACCAGCAAGGAAAATGACCAATCCTGCCACAAAATATCCCACAATAACAATAATGATGATTCAAACAACATTAGATGCTGTAACTTATAGTCACATCACATGCAATATATACAATCGATATGCATTCAAAATAATGCATAAATAATTTGTAAATTCAAAATAGAAATATCTACTCTAATTACATGCATACATGTAGCTTCTTGATTTCATTATTCATGCACAAGGCTATTCAATTGCTTTTAGAGTTGGTAACTATGATTAACCCGTCTATGCCACCATTTTTTCATCAATAGTCTTAAATGAACTTTCTGGAGTTCAAATTTTAAATTGAAATGCTTGATACATTGTAATGTTGGGCTTAAAGTGTACCAATCACCTAAAAATAATTTGTGTACAGCTATAAAGGATAAAATCAACCTCAAAGATTTTACGTGGCACTCTATAGGTCAACATTTAAAAGAATATGAAGGAAATAAAGGATTACATAAAAATGCATGCATGGATTCCAACTCCGACTTCGGTTCCGTGCGGACCCTATTTTTTTCAAGCACGTAAGGGTGCGTTGACTAGTCTAATCATAAGTCACTTTCATTTTTCTTGAGAGTATACTTAAAACTTGCAGCATCTTTATAAAAGTCATACCATATTTTGAATACAGTATAGCAACATGGAACCTTTAACATACAGAGGAAAATATTTTCTGATGACTGGTACCCTTTAGAGTATATACCATACATTCCATAGATACAATAAGATACATGTAGCATATTGACCTAAAAAAGCACACGTTTCATGTGTAACAATTGTATCAATATCACGACTCAGTGACAGAGTGTAAATACATTTTTAAATGCATTTTAAATCTGATATATTTGCGTAGAGGTACAAAATCAGCTATTAGGCTTATACGTTATTTATATAATATTGACTGGCCTTGAGGGGCATATCAGAATATATTGCCCGCAACAGAAATCATATTGCCCCGAGTTGAAGATGAGGGCAATATGGTTCTTTTAAGGGCAATATTTTCGATATTCACTGAAAGCAGAGCCAGTCAATATTATTATTATTACCTATATCATGTATGCCTATTTTGTAGCAATTACAAAGGCGTCTGTTTGCCCCGAGTTGAAGATGAGGGCAATATGGTTCTTTTAAGGGCAATATTTTTGATATTCACTGAAAGCAGAGCCAGTCAATATTATTATTATTACCTATATCATGTATGCCTATTTTGTAGCAATTACAAAGGCGTCTGTTTGCCCGTCAGTCCCTCTGATTTCAGGTTATTCATACAGGTATGAAATCTGGGCCAAGCAATTGTGACGTAAATTGTTATTGTGCATATCCATTGTTTAAGCCTTTGTACACTTTAACGCGTACACAATACTCCGCCTATGCACTTTGATAAAAGCGCACTGACAAGAAAGGGTGGAATATGGCAAAATGCTGCCCTCTTTTTTAGTACATTGGTCTATGGGGAAAACCCGGAAGAGGGCAATATGGCATATATTGCCTGATCCGTTTACGGATTCAGAGTAGTGTGCAAAATACGGCTTTTTATTTTGCAGCTAAAATGCCCTATATAAGTAATAATACAGAATATTATAGAAAAATTCTTATAAAGCTTGAACAGAACATAATGCAAAAGATGATATTCAGAAATTTCTTTAATATTCTATCATGGGCTTCAATATTTCAATTAAAAGTGAAAAGATGGAAAATCTTAACACAGTAAATTAAGTTATAATCATAGAATTCTAGAATCACATCTACGCATGTACTGTATATGTAGAGGTGTTGTGGTCTAGTGGATAAGTCCCCGGACTGTGATCCACAAGGTTCAGGGTTTGAATCCCTGCCGCAACACTAACGTCCTTTGGCAAGACAATAATCTACAAATGCCACACTCGACGCAGGTGTGGTATGTGGGTACCTGATGGAATTCATTCCTTGAATGCACTGAGCGCTACGGCTGCCGGAGCGAAAGCCGGGGTAATAATACGGTATCCAAAGTTCTTTGGAAGCACATAATGTGACATGAGCTATACAAGAACGGAATATTATTATTATTATTATTATTATTTTTATTATTATTATTATTATTATTATTATTATCATTATTATTATTATACTCTCTTGGAAATATGCCTAACCAGGGTTATCATCTGAGCATATCACCCTTGGTGTTAATACCAAGCTTGAGTGACTTCAGAAAAAAAAATGTCAAGGGCAAATTCTCCCCAAGAGGATACCGACAAAGGTGGTACATATGTCAATACAGGTGACATGACAATTGCGCCTGCGACATTTGCTCCGCCGTCCATATCTCGAAAGGTCAAAGTTAAGGTAAAGGTCATGATTTGTTTTTTTGTTGAGGACAATGTGAAGATTGGGATTAGGGTTAGGGTTAGGGTTAGGTTTAGGTTTATGATTAACATGGCAAAGTTAGACCGGAGCAATTGTCACAGGAGCAAATATCATGGAACCATGAATACATACTTCTAAACCTTCCCAACTGCTTTGGTCCTCCAAACCCACCTTCCTAGAATGCCACAAGGACATATCTAAATGTGGACCAAGGTTAAATACCATCAAGACAAAAACCCTGCCCCAAACTAAGTTTCTACATGCTTGGCCACAGTGATATGACTACTACGAATAGTGTAATTCCTCCATACCACAAGCTGCAGTGTTCCCACAACGATTGGAATAAAGCACGCCAGTATGAACATGGTGCCTTTGAGGTGAGTAGTATCCTGAAGTGAGAGTTTCTCATCGTGTAGTTCTTGGTATCCATACTTGTTGAGGATGCTTACCACCATCATGGGGGCCAGGGAGGAAGCTGGCTTGGTGAACAGGGCATTGTAACCAAACACACTTGAAGACAATGGACTCCTGGTTTCAGGAAATGAAATGAAATGAAAGGAGGAAGCATTCAATCAAAGTTGAATTTATTTCACATATAGGTACTTTGCTGATTTTACGTGTTTCCCTCTAAGCAATTTTGCCATTAATGCCCCGTTTTCATATGATGCGCTTAAAAATGTATGCCGCAGCAAAAAAAAAAGGACATTTCTGTATCTTATATCACATGGATAACTGAGTACCCTTATTTAGGGGGCTTTCTCACATGCATATAATTTTATTTTTAACCCCACTTGCCATTCATTTACATGTAAAATCATTTCTATGTTGAAATGAACAAGCCTTAATGACATAAAAAAATTTAAGAAAGGGTTGAGTTCTGGGAAAGGTGAAAAGTAATTTGTGAGCTTTTCATTCCTTTTATGTCAGTTTCGAAGATTATCAGAGTGGAAATGCCCCCTGAAAAGGATTTCTCCTCAAATGCCCTCATATTCGTAATATGACGAGAAATAGCTGAAGCGCTCGTGCCGAACATTCATGCCACAAGTGTGTGCAGTCCCATATACCCATTCCTGTGTGCAGTGCATGTGCTTTTCAGCCATATTGAGTCAATTTCTTATCATTTTGATGATTCCAAAACCTCACAGTATACACCAATTCTTATGCAGACATGAACAACCTTTCCCAATTGCTTTGAGACAGTTTCTTTCACAATGTCATCGCAGAACCAGAACTCGACTTTACCTTTAAACTCAGAGTACGTCAGTGGTACATTTGGATTCAATAAGCCATTTTGTAATTAGTACATGGTACAAATGACCCTGAAATCACCCCAATTTGTACAAGTATGCACATCTGTTTTGGAGGATGTGCTATTTGTTTAAAGGGAAAGAGGAAAAATCAGAGAAGCAGATTGGTGAAAGTTTGAATGAAATCGGACAAGCAATAAGAAAGTTATGATTTTTTGAAAGTAGTAATCACTATACATATGGGAATTTCAAATTGGCCGAATAGGTAATGCCACTGTGATGTAGCTGTGGACAACTCCCCCATTCGCTCCAACACACAAAATGACTAAAATGTCACTTTTTTCATAATGTATTACTCAGTAGGATCTTTTTCTTTCATGAGGACCTATAACAATATGCTATCTCCAATATATTTTGAGTACTGCCCTGAGGGTAAAAGCGCCTTGAAGAAAACCGCAAATTAATATTTTTGTGTACGACAAATAGGAAATTTGTCCAAAAAAATGTCCAATCAACTCACCAAATTGCCAATTTGAGATTCGCATAGATGTAGTGATCTCATTTTTCAAACATCCATAACTTTCTTAGTCCTTGTCCGATTTCTTTCAAACTTTCACCATCCTGTTTTTCTTATTTTTCTGCTTTCACACAAATCATCTTATTACCAAGGTTGGATTGCCCGCATCATGGTGCACACACTATGAAAGCATACAAAGGTCAATTGTACTCGGTACAAATAACATTTATCTGAGAACAATTTGAACAGTATAGGTTCATTCAAAGACTCAACGCAGTGTTACGATTACTTCAAAGCACGTTGTGGATACAGACCATCAGACAATGAAAATATTGACTATTAATCATACTCTTTCACTGAAGGAAAACATTAAAGAAATACTGAGTATTATATTTTTCTATTTGAAGCATGGTGTGATATTAAATGCCTCTAAAACAAAATATCTTGTACACGAGGCAGACTTTTTTAGCATATCCTGTAGAATGAAACTCAGGCTTGCTTTTGTAAAGCTTTTCTGCTTATCTCCCTTGTTGTTGTTTAATGTCAGATTTATTGCATCGTATTTCAGGGATTGATCCAGAATGTGTAAGAGAGCAAGATTTTAAAACAATTACTCAATTTTTAAAGGGACAAATTTTTGCGCTGTTTACTTAAGGTATGCCAAGTGGGTTTCAAAAGGGGGTGGGGAACAGGGCGAATTGTGCCACACCCCCCCCCCCCCCCATCTGGCACCTAAGCTTCTAGATTTTTTTTTAAAAGGCGGTACTTTTGGATACTTACAATCTTTCATTTCTAACTTGGTCCTCATCGATGATGTCCGAGAGGCAGAGATTGAAGAAAGAAAAGATAGCATCGGGAAGACTCCTGAAAAGAGTAAATAGAGAAATATACATGTACATAGTGTTGCAGGGTTCTCAAGTTCGTAGCACTCTTGGAGCTAATACCAAGCATAGGGGACTCTACCCCCCCCCCCCCCCCCCCCCCCCACCCCAACCCCTAGATGTCATGGGTTGCCAATCCCGCTCAAGAATGGCAATGAAGAACTTTACGTTTGGGCTACGAATAGTTGGTTCTTTCGTCCAGAAACAAGAACAGACACACTTATTCAGCAGATTGTTCCTTCAAAACATATTTCATACCCACTCCAACTATCCCACATTGATCTGAAATCTTCAATTTGACAATTCCTTCAAAAATTTTGCTTCCAAACCTTTTTTTTACTTGTTGAAATAATCCCTGTTGCAGCCCACACTGGATGCTATACTGGGATGATGGCAATGAAGGGGTTAAGAAAAATATACACTGGGAAAATTCTCCCTCATAGGGTTACTGACTAGGATAATTAAGAGTAAAACATATTTATCAACGTATAATTTCAACCGACAGACAAGACCATACATTTTGCCTCAAGGTTAAAGGATATCTGTGGAGATTTTTAAGCAGGTTTTAGTTTACCTTGTCACTGATTATTTGTGATTTGACCAGACACTTCTTGAAACTTACAAGTATTGTGTTTATTGAGACTTGAGAGAGAGTGAGAGAGAGAGTGAGAAAGAGAGTGAGAAAGAGAGTGTGTGAGAGAGAGAGTGAGAGAGTGTGAGAGAGAGTGAGAGAGTGTGAGAGAGAGAGAGAGACAGAGAACACACAGTATCACTCTGTAGTAATTTAGGCAGAGAAATGATCTGTGACAACCTCCTCAGAGGCATGTTCCAATCTTTTTTAATGTTAGAATGTGGAGTTCTGGGAAAGCTGAAAAATAAATTTTGAGCTTTCTCATTTTTTTTTTAAAGTTTCCGTTTGGAATATCATAATAGAAATGTCCCCCTGAGAAGAATTACTCATGAAATGCCCTCATATTCCAAATATAACAAGAAATAGCTTAAAACTTTGGACTAAATTTTCATGCCACATGTGTGTGTAGTTCCATATACATGTATACTCATTTCTGTGTGCAGTATTTTTCACTACAATTGATTTTCAGTAAGGTTGAGTCAATTTCTCATCACTTTCATGATTCCAAAACTTCAAAACATACACTTAGTCTATGTACAACATAAACAACCTTTCCCAATAAAATTTGAAGACAGTTTGAATTTCATGACCAGCTCTCAACTTAAATTCATATGTCTTTCCTTATTTTCATTTACCTGTCCAAAACAAAGAAGAGAACCATGATATGGGTATGCTGAGCTCCTATCAGAAACATCATGATTGCTGAACAGATTTTGAAGTAAAAGGACCAGATTATGATCCGGTAGTAACCATAGCGACTGACGAAGATACTCAGGAATAGGACCAGAAACTACGGAGAGAAGAGGCAAAACTGAAACAATATTAACATGTACATACATGTACATGTAGGCCTATTGCTGTTGAAAATACATTAACAAATTTCATTATTGATTAAAATGTGCATATATTCTCATACTGATTATTAAATCATTAAAGAATTGGATTGAAGATTGGAATTTATATACCTGAAAACAAGACACTTACATACTGTAAGCTTCATTTTTGTTTAAACCCTAGATTTCAGACTTAGCTTTCTTTAAAGGGTGACTAAATTAAAAAATTGATTGCCCATTTTTCGTAGGAAGGAGTCATCAGGAGCCAAAAAATATCTATCACACACATTTTAATGCATTACGTCGTATTTCATAATCATTTGAAAAGTACATTTTTGCTGATTTACACAGTCATAAGCCCCGCCCCTAAAAAAAAACCCCATCGAGCGACATCATGATCACGTGATCTGTGACGTACGAGAAGTAAGGGAAAATATTCCACCAACCTATATACCGTGCGCGCCCGCAGGCCCCGGCAGGCCCAGCCCGGTGCCGAGCATGACATTCACCGCATCGACCATTTGCATCGCATATTTTCGTGTGTTTAATTCCTCACAATAACTTTGATTTTGGGACACAATTTCATCAGTAATGCCAAATCGGTGTATAGTTGCGGGCTGTAGCAAGACCCAATAAAGATGATGTAAGCCTACGTACATCATTTTCCTAAAGATGAAAATCTACGGAAATTGTGGGTCGCAACGGTATTCTCACGCGGGCAGAGTGGCAAGGGCCAGTGATCACTTTTCTTCTCCAGCAGCTGCAGCAGCTTCACCCACGGCCCCTTCCCCCGCGACCTCTTCACCATGCACTGGCGCGTCTTCTGCGAGGGGTTCAAACATAATGGTCGAATTACCCTTGCCACTGCATTTGAGCTTCTTCTCTTTCGGTATCGATAAATCATCTGATAAATCAGAGTTCGTATCTGGCTCAAAAAAGTCCTCCAAATCGGACTCGCGATCACTATCCATCTCTCTAAGTTACTCGAAGAATTCAGCCAAAAATCTAAGTCAGTAGTACCGTAGTACATGCAAAGCGAAGTAAAAAAAAGGCGAGAGTGAAAACAAACCAAACAAAAGCGTTCACCAGTCGCTTAGTACGAGGGGGAACATAGTTGCCGTACTAAAGATGTGTAGTACATTGCACAGATGCATAAAACGGCTGTGTACGCGTTTAAGACCAATGCAAAACTATCGTTCGGCAAGCTCAGATGAATGAGAACATTGTTCAAAGAAAAGTTAAAAAAACAAAACAAGAGCTGTATATTTGGGCAAAAGTGTTCACTGATCTTAAAGAAAATATATTGATAATGATTATTCACTCCTTAGACTGTATTGATTAATTTCCTTTTTTCATAAATTGTCTGTTGAACAGAGGGGTCAAATACCGCATTGTGTGTACAATGTTACATTGCCGCAGCCTGTAGATCTTGTGCCTCTTACTCTTCATACGTCACTCGGGGGTGTGACGTCAATTAGCCAATCAGCTCACGAGTTTTAAGGAACGGTCCCCAAACCTCTACTTTTCCCCCTTTTTCACCAAAACGAGACATAATTTTGACAATTAATTGCCAGATTCGTGATTTGAATGCAAAAATACATGGAAACAGTACCTTTTTTCTCTCTAATTTAGTCACCCTTTAAATCAACTGAAGTCAAGGATACATTTCTATTTAATATACAAGCTAAATGAATTTAATCTAAATTCAATTATTTGATTGAACCCCCCCCCCCCCCCTTCCGCCCTCCCCCCTCCCCCACCAGAACAATGTTCTTCAGGTTGTAAGTGTCCAAAATGTACATGTAGCTGACAGAGGGTAAAGTTGTCCTTGGAGATCAGGGTGGGGGGTTAGTCCTTAGGGATAATTGTTCATTGCACATACGGATTGGGTGGGGCATTTGTCCACGGGGGGGGGGGGGGGGGGGGGGGGGGAGGGTAGTTGTCTTAAAGAAATAGTTTTCGAAGGTAGTAATCCCACATTGTAATCAAACTCTTGTCTTGAAAGATTTGGCTTCGTAAAATACAGGTGTAAGAAGATTGAATGGTGCTGAATACAAGCTGTGATACCTTACCTGAGGAAGGATAAAGGTTGTCCCAAACACAAGTTTCCGGATAAACTGAGAGAGATCACTCTCTGGAATGAGTTGGGTAACAAAGACAGCTAGAAAATTGGCTCCGTACTCCATGTGAAATATCTGGCAGAAGTTGATGAATATAAATACCAAGAAGTTCCTGTTGAAAATTATCTGTTTTGCTTGGTTGAATGATAAGCTAAGAGAACCATCATGCTTGGAATGACCAACAGACTTATTCTCCATGCTCAGTTGTCCGGAACTTTCAAGAGCAGTTGGTTGAAGTTCAAACCGTGTCCGCACGTTGTGTCCTGTATAGTGCATTCCAGCCCAACTCACAAAGGCTACAAACACACACCACAGCTGGAAGGCATGGAAGTTGTTCAAGTTGTCAGACACAAATTGGCTAAAGAGTACCGACGTTGATCCTATGATGGAAGCAACTTGGGCGTATCTTGTCAGTCTCACACGGTCCGAATGGCGAGTTGATATCTCAGCATACAGAGCACAGTGAGATAAAAGCACAAAGGTGAATAAGGCATCGTAACAGCAGAGAGAAACCGTGAGATGTACTCCAATCAGCCACTCTTCTGCTTCATAGTTCTTCCAAGGAAACCATGGCAAGAGAAAGCAGATGGCAAACAGAGGTGCTCCATACATGATGGCATGTCGACGGGAGCGGAATGCCTTGATGCTGGAGTTGTCTTGCCAGTAAGCAAACAATGGATCATTGATAGCATTCCAGATCATGTAGACAACCTGTGCCATGTGAAACCATGGCTCTGATATGTGGTAGTGATCTGTGAAGAGTCGTACATAGTAGAAGCGGAAGACAGAGTTCATCAGCACGGCTGCCAGAGAGGTCATGGAGTAGGCAAACGCATTCTTATCTACAAACGGCCTCATCTTGAATGATGATTACAGATGTACTTCTGGAACAAAGAAGAATAGTTGTCAAACTACAGCTCTTTCCTCACATGCATATTCCAATCCAAGCACAATTTCACATAAATAGTAATAAATAAATTACAAAATACAATTTATGGAAAACTTCTCTCAAATCATTTTTTGAACCCCTTTAGACTCATCCTGTAGATTTGGACATAAACAGGACTAAACAGAACAGTACCTAAAGGTAACCTTAACCCTTGGATATTGGGGCGTATGAGCCCAAGACCTATGTCGCACGTTTTCTCTTGTTCATATCATAATCTACAGGATGGTGTGCCCTTTAGTCCCTGAACCACAGAGGACTGAAATAACTCTGATATGTTGTAACAGCAAAAGTAGGCAATCTTGGGCTATGAAATTTTATGTGTGCCAGTACCTTTGAACCGCATTGAAAGTGATCCATGGGCTAGTGTGGACATTTTTTTTGCACATAGCATGCAGGAAATTGATATCAAAAGATGGTTTATTGAGTTTACTGAAGAGGTAAAAACACTTTAAAGATCAGCAATTTTCAAGAAAGACACATCATATTTACTGTGTAGGCCTAGGATGACAAAATATTTTTTTTGCCGACAATTTCTTCAATTGATCTCTATCACCTTGATCAAGTAAAATTATCAGTCTGCTTTTGGCTTGCGACCTTGCACCTTTGAAACTCTCATTTATGAAAATTGGACAAGACCGGCACTATGAGCGGGCCTCGTACACATTCTGACCGAGCGTCTTCAGCACTGCATACTGATGACATCCGGTCAGAATGCGAACGTGGCCTGCTCGTAGCAGTCTTGTCTAGCCTGGAAGGCTCTTTGAAGAGTAAAAAAAAAAAAAAGCTGATGCTACTCTTCACAGAGCCTGGTTTTTTAATCTCGCTCTGCAATAGAGCAGCCATTTTAGAAGTCTAAAGAACCTCCTGAAAATCACCTTTACCGTGAGCCAGCTTCTCTCATCTTCTCTTCACCATAGCTTTAAAATATTAAAACCCCATTTTTTACCCTAGAATTAAAAAATATCGG
This sequence comes from Heliocidaris tuberculata, assembly GCA_025618425.1. Lineage (NCBI taxonomy): Eukaryota > Metazoa > Echinodermata > Echinoidea > Camarodonta > Echinometridae > Heliocidaris > Heliocidaris tuberculata. The sequence goes on from CM046836.1 coordinate 46,216,271, forward strand.
AAAAAAAAGTGAAATATTAATTTTGATGGTTACCGGTAGGTTGAATGTTGTCCAAACGACGCCCTGAAAAAGCCTTCACTGCGCTCATATACCCGGAACTGTCCCGTAATGTCATCGACCTACAGTCACTCACGCAATTTTCAGATCCACCATACATTCGTTAGACAAGACCGCTACTGCATGCATGCTGAAGACGTACGGTCAAAATACGTGCGAGGCCCGCGCACTCCTATTCTCGCCGATAGTATCGTTATCGATATCACGAGATGTCTAGCTAGTACTAAGCTCTTTGTGAAACAGCTTAGCCGAAGAAAGATCATACTAGGGTGTCTGAAGGTTGGCCAAATACTGTCAGCTGTTTTTATGCTGAATCAGCACAAAATATGGCGCACAGTTTTTCAGCGTAAGGGTTTTTTCGAACTAACAAAAAAATGTGATCCCATTGGCAGTTTGAAATAAATTTGGTATCATATGATAGGAAATTATATTTCCTATCTTTTGGTGTTAAGGACAAGTTGTATGCTTAATTCCTTCATTAAGAAAAACTGAAAAGGGATATGTTTAAAGTGACATCTCGGCAAGTTGTTGAGCTATAAACTTGTCCATAAAAACTTAAGTAATTTGGAATGTTCCAAATTTGATTCTGCAGGAATTTTAGAGAAACTAATATGAGATCATGTTGCTATATCAATTTGAAAATGCCCTCCCCCTACTGCCCCACTGGGCCCTATGCAAATCTACACACAACTACACACACACTGTGTGTGCGCACTGCCAGTGTTTCAGCAGCACGTTTTTGTGCCATTTCATTTGTACACGTCTATGGGGGAAAAAAAGCTGAAAATTTACAAGAATTCATTTGAGCATTACTGAATAATTAATGCATGGATTGACATAAAATTTGGTACATGTATTTTTTACAGTTTTTTCAACAAGATCTGAAAAAATCAAATCATTTGAATGTGTAGTTTCTGAGATAGAAAAATCCTCCAGACACCCTAATCATACTCATAGACATCTCCGTAGTTGGCGGATAAAGTTATGACTGACTGTCCTGTCATTGGTTTCGAGAAACAGGCCCCAGGTTGCACAATTTAAAATGTAAAATTGTCAAAGCTCCCTATATATAGGGGGATACCCCCCTTCCCTGGTCCCCCCCCCCCCCCCTCGGTCGCTTCAACCCCTCGCATGTCTCACTCTAAACTCTTACTCAAGGTTGGCAGCCCTGCTTATTTCATGAGAATGACGGCAGCCAGCAGCAGCGGTTCCAGGCAAGGCAAGACTAGGCAAGAGGCAAGAGCAGCAGCCCCCCGGCCCAGCAGGGCCCGGTCAACGTCAAGGAAGGACGGGGGCATTCGGCGTTGCAGTGCGCTGCCCATGATAATACCAGTCGGTGCATTCACATTCACACATCAATGTCATTGCCATTGTTCATATATCAACAAAACCAAAAAATGACTTTTGCCATGATTAATTTACAGCATCGGTTTCCAACTTATGTCTATACGGCAGTTATTGGTCTGTTGTTTTTACTTACTAAAGATGAATTAGACTACCCTGGGGCTATCGCAACGTCACTCGTAAACTAGCTCAGCAGCAGCTTGCAGGTCACGTGATTAAATTTCATATCATCAACACGTGAAGTATGGTTCGCATAGCTGCGGGAATACCTCTTCTTACCGTCTCCGACGGAACAGAAATACTCGGCGTTATTGAGAAAAGTAAAGCTGACACATTTTTGTTGACATCAGATAGATCAATAACTGTTTTCAAGGTAAATAATGAGAAAGAATTTCTGTTGAGTTTTCTGCTTATCAATATTATCAGTCCGATGTGTACTTATTTGTGTAAGTGTTTTTTTGTTGTTTTTGTTTTGTTGTTTTTTTAAAATCTGGAATGGACACTAACTAAACAGTAAATGTCGGACCACTCACATGTTTGCGAGAATATCTGTAAGATAACCTGGCACATCATACGTTTGTATTGCTGAGACTGCCGACAATACATGTATGATGTAGCCTGTAGGTAATGACCATGCGTAACTGCGTACGCGTTCGTAAATCTGTGTGAGGGTAATGTTAGACTAACTAGATCTAGTTAGTCCAGGGAGCTCGAGGTACAAAACCCGGGGGGGGGGGGGGGCACTCAAGTTTTTTTCAGACAGGGTGTGCCGCAGCCGCCCTCGAAACGGGGGTTTAAAGAACTGACTGGAAGCGAAAAACATAGGGTCTTTACTTTAGCACTTATACATGTACAAGCTTATCTGAAGATATGGGTCTTTAGCAGTTAGAACGGCAGATCTACATGTATACCCAGCTGAGCGAAAAAATAGTAAGGAACTACAGCCTTTCTATACTGCATGCATAGAGAGAGAGCGTTGGAGCTCCCTGGAGTAATGTGAGAGTGAGCATGGTGAGAGTTTCACTTCAAAGCCAAAGGAGTAAGATTGCCGGCTGTTAGGATCCGAAATCCTCAAAAGATAAGAACCGAACAAAGATCTTAACTTAAATTGATTTATGGTTTAATTGGAATATTTACAAAAAATTCAGTATGACATGATAAAAACAACTTACAGATATTACATTTAGTACATGTACTTAATTTAGCAAAGACTTACAATTTCTTAGCTGGGGAAACTCCTAATCCACAGAATATGAATTCAAGATATGAGTCCAGAATGTTCTTGAAGTGTAGAGTAAGTTGGTTGCTAATCCAGTAATAAATCCGAAATATATAAATCCAAATGGTATGGTGTCCAACTGGTAAAAGAAGATTCCAGAAGATCTAGCCGAAGAATATCCAAGATAATTCAGGAAGTCATCGATGTCGACGATGTCGAAGACGATGTCGATAATGATGTTGATAATGTCGACCACAATGTCAATAACGATGTCGAACAAGATATCGAACATGATGTTGAACACGATGCCCAATACGATGTCAAGAATGATGTCCAAGATTAAGTCCAAGATGAGGTCCAAGACGATCTCCACAGGTTGATATCAATATCATCAATATCAGATGGTGATAACAGGGAATTTACGCAATATATGCTCCATGATGTAGTCAGGATATAAATTCTGAAATTTCTGTGGAAGCTCCCAGCTTACATGTATATACAATCTCAACCCTTAATTAGAATTTTCTACCTTCTACTACAACATTCATGAAGGTTTGGAACTTTCTTGTTAGTTCCACATACTTCTAGTTGTAACAAACAAAAGAAGGGGATTCCAATGATCTATTTATAGACTCATTGCAATGTAATACACTCTTACTAAGAAGTTCATGCAAAGGTCAGGTAAACAGGTCACAACATGCAATTTCATTGTTACTATCATACAATACATCACACATAATGTAATGATCTAGAATGTTCTTCCTCTGCTGGATGTGCATTATTTAATCCGTAATTAATGATTCTTTCACTGTTACAGAGTACACTGTCTTTTACATCTGAATAATGATTTCTCTTCTAGAAATTTCTATGTTCATAAATACATAAAGAAAACTGGAAAATAACTTCCTTCCAGAAGATTCTTCAATTACATAACATGGCTTAAACAGCCTTAAAATTCCACTTGTCTTACAAGGGGGCATTCCTGATCCATTCGAAGGAATTTGTATAGCGTTACGCTCTAAAACTTTAAAGATTTTAAAACGTTTGGGTTTTTCATGACTCAGTCATTCTAATTTTTTCTAGAGTTATTTGTGTCAGAATCTGGTTTTAATTTAATACCAGTTTCTGTGACCTTTTATTTTTTGTTTTATTTTATTACAGCTGCAAGATCCCAAGCCTTTACAGAGCTGGGTAAACAAGCCTAGCTCTCGATTCACTTGTGCTGCAGTTTATATTCCGGACGATGAGGAGTTTGTAGCTGTTGTCAATGATAAGGTAATTTGAATGGGCATGTACTCGGCTGCAGACTTTGGCATATTTCCAGTACAGCCAGTAATAAAGTAAAATAATGTATTATATTAAAAATTGAAAGGATCAGTGGTGTAGCTGGGGATGGCTTATGGACATGTGCCTCCTACAAGAGAAGTTTGAAAAAGTAGAGAGAAAAAAAAACAAATTCTAGAATTTATTATTTAATATGTTTTAATAATGCTTCATTGATATAAGTTTGTTTTAATGCCTGCCTTGAAAAATTATGTATATGCTGCTAGAAAGAATGAATGAATTGTGGATGGAAAAGAATAAACATTTTTTGGCATCAGTTTTGTACAGTATACAATTTTTGGTAGAACTCTCTGTCACAAGAAGTAATTTGTATGCTCACAGAGTGAGTAATGACAAGCTTTTTTATATATTATCAGATTACTTTCATGATGAATAACATAACGAAATGACATTGCCACAGTAATTAATATTTTCACATGTCAAACCTTTTAATAGGAACACAATTATTAATGGATATCTCTGTCTCTTTTTCAGCAAATCTACAAATGGTCATCAGAGAATGCCACTCCTTTTAAACAGAAGCCCAAGACACTGAAGAGTGCAGTGTCTCGAATCCTCATTGTTGATAGAGGGAGCCCCCTGCTCCTGATGTCCAATGGCTCTGTGAGGTCCCTAGATGATGCCCTAGGCAGTGTCAAAGACGTGGGGAAAGGATGCTTGGGGGAGGGTGAGGAGATCAGAGATGCTTGGGTGTGGAGACGTGAAGGCAGTGAGAATACAGCATCGTACATTGTATGCCTGGTGGAGAACTCTCAGGTAAGTTGACTCTCTCTACCCAGGTTTGTAGATGGATACCTGGTAGGATGAGAATGTCATTGCAGGAGCATATACTGTGCACATGTTGAATGGAAAGTGGTTGTATTAGTATTCTTAGGGAGCAGGGAAAAAAAATACACGGGAGCAGTGAGGATGTACATCTTGGGTCAGGAAACCTCCAGAAGAGCTCTGGAAACTGGAAAAGAGCTCTAGTAAACATAATAAATAAAATACAGTTAACTTTGCATAAGTTGAATCTCTTGGGACCACAAAGAATAGTTTGACATATGCAAAATTCGACTTTGGAAATGTAAATAGCACATTTTTTGCATAGTTGGGTAAAAAAAAAAAATTGATTTGACTTAGATAAAGTTCAACTTATGCGACTTCGACTTATGCAAGGTTAACTGTGCATATATAAAGTTCAATAAGATGAAATGTCACTTGTACTCTAAAAAATTTTCTGGGAGCATCCAGAAACAAAATATTACTTTTGACATTGTCCTGGAGTAGAGAGTGTGCATTGTAATGACACTTCAGCATTGTAAATGAAACCGATGAAGTGCTATTCAGTTGGTCAGTTTCACTGTTTTACCAAAAATCTGACATTGGTTGCTTGTTGAGAAAGTAATCATTGAGCTTTGCTATCTGACTAAAACTGAAAACTAAATGATGCCTTCCCATATTCATATCCTGCACAGATGAAGAAGAAAAGTATTGTACTCCTTCCAGTCCAATCAGGAGAAAAGAAGCATGAGGGGTCAGGTGATGATGTCATCAGGTTACAGCTTGAGGATCCGACCAATGGAGAGCTCCCTCTTGAGTCTGCTACATTCTTCTGTGATGAGACCACTGCTGTGCTTCATACTTTATGTAAGTGTTTTGCTTGTAAGAAATACTTCTACAATCTGTCCATGAAGGAGAAAAATAAAGGGATAACAAATTTTAGGGTGTATGGATTTTAGTATTTTGGTATTCCATTCTTTCATCTGCTGTTTTAGTATGACAATGCTTCATTATCATCTCTCTTTTCAGGGGAAGGAGGGCGACTTTGCAGTTCATCAATCACAGAATCTGATCTCAGACGGCACAATGACTCCCCTCATCTACCCTGCCATCATAGATGCACACTTAATGGAAATACAGGAAAGGTAAAAGTCATGTCTTCAGCTTCCTCAAAATTAGCAAATTGTTAATTTCCTCAAAGATATATATTTTCCCCCAAAGCTACAAAAATGTCAGGTTCTTCAAAGCTAGCGATAGATCATGAAGAATTTGCTACCTAAGCTAAGTTAAGATCAAGGTTGCATTTCAGTTCAGTTGTGTATGTTTTTAAAACATACATGTATGTGTGTATATATGTACACCATGCAAATCCTTGTCCTGTTACAGTGTTGTATTGCCCTGTTTTATCTACTATTTCTTTGGGAGGGGGGGGGGGGGTTACCTTAGAGGAGCAGGATGTAATTGTTAACAAATAGATTAAAAAGAAAATAGCATTGAAGGACCTTGCATGCATGCATGATAGTTTGTATTCATTTCTACGATACAGTTGCACTATCCATACAGTCACTTAGATGAGTCTTGGTGACGTTGTCGTATAGATGGCATTTATATACTCAAACACAATGTATGAAATGTATGTGATGATCAGTAAAAATGATTGTTTCTTGTTTTTTCTAGTAATATCATCACTTATCTTATTACTTTCTTTGTATGATGATTTGATCCCAGGTTAGAATAGCAGCCATTGATGATAGACATGTTGCTGTAGCTGGAATGCAAAGCAAGACATCAAAGAATAAGTTAGAAGGTGAGTTTAGAATCGTAGTGCATCTAATTTTCATCGTTGGTTTAAGATTAAAGACCCAATGCAAAATTTTCCCATAGAAAATCTGCATTAAAATCACATTTGGACTTAAGCAGCATAGTCCCTATAACATGAATCATATTCAAATACAAACAGACATGATGGATGAAATGTGAGGGAACATGGCGATTGAGTAAGGGGAAGGTGACAGAGGGAGGGTTGTATTATCTTCTTTTCATGTTGCCTTCCCCCTCAAACTTTCTGCCTCTTTTTATTTTCTTTCATCATTCCATTGGAGAAGGGCATGTCCCCCCCCCCCCCCATTCCTAGCTACATCACTGAATTGACACCGTAAGATATTGAATTATTGACCGATATAGGTCTTTGCTATTTTGATGTAATGATAATAATAATAATGTTAGTTTGTTCATGTAGAGCACAATGCAGGATCATTTTTCTTTGTACAAGTATACAAAATTAATAGTTTCTGAAATGTGGTTACAAGTCCATTTGAGTTTGACTTGGATTAATTAAGTTCCTCCACCTACCTGTATTTGATCATAGCTTCATTGTGCATATGGGAGACGGCGTTTGGCACTCTGCAGAGTTGTCTACCACTCAGTCTAGAGGACGATGATGATGATGGAACACCCTCTTTCCTGGGTGAGGTCAATGGGCATTTACTCCTAGCAACAAGAAGAACAGTGATGCTTCACAGGTGAATATGGATTCTGTGAAACATTAAAACCTTGAAAGCACAGGTTTTCATACAAATCACACTCTTTTCTCCCGGCAATGATGGAACATGTCTGACATAGCAATAGCTTTTATATTTTGAAAGGTTGCGAGGTGATACTGTGTGTAAACCTTTGATGGTATTATCTGCTAGTGCTCCGAGGTACAGTGTTTAGTAAAATGTATAATTCTGTGCAGTGTTATGCTTATTTTAGCTGGCAGAGATGTCACAAGAGGTACAACATTTTGAAGGATTTTTATGAGACAGGGCTTAGCAGGTTGCAGAAAAAATGGAGAATGTTTAGAAATGTATCATGATACAAGTTATATTTAGATTATACAGTCAATGATGTGTTGATGTCTAGACCCATACTCATCTACATAAGTCAATATGCATTTGGTTGTCATTTGACCTTTAATTGCTTCATGTAGTAACTTTGAACAATTGATTTCTTTTACAAATACTCAAATGTGTAAGATATTGAATTTGTTCTCACCTAAAGAATTAATAGTAAATTATTCATAATGCATTGTATTATATTTCATATAAAAATGTATTTCTTGTAATAACTTGATTATATGATACACTCTCCTGTATTCTACCAAGGTATGAGTGCTCTGATGGGACCTTAGCTGCTGCTCTGGGGAGACTCGCTGGTGAAGATCAAGACCAGGATCTACCTATTCTTGGACTTGATTGGACCAGTTCACTTGTTGAAGAGACCCCTGTGAAGGTATAACGATTCAGTTCACTCCATTCAATATCATTCATTTCCATTCCAGTTTATTAGCAGCATAACACATGACAAAAGTGTGAAGACTGACACTGTCATATTTACAACCAAAACATCGACATTTACCTTTATCACAGTGTATTCGTAATCATTGTTTATACATGAAAATTCTTTGGCAAAGTAAAGCTTGGATTAAATCTCGTCGTAGCAAATGTTGGAGTACCTATTAGTAATATCTACTGGAAGACCTGTGCTGTCTAACAGCTAACAGCTAGTGTATTTTCTTTCCCTCCTTGTGAATGATTATAATGATGATAATGGAATTATTCTATTTCTCAGAAACCCAGGGGAAGGAAATCTGCTGCAAGCACCAAGACTCAAACCAAATCAAAAGACTCTGATGGGCAAGCATCTTTACTGCTGAACAGTATTCTAGATGAATCAAATGTGAGTTTAATAGAGGCTTTGACTTTATAAAAGGTCCATTTTTAGGCTCGTTCTCACATGACGCTGTAAACTGCCTCACAATCAAATTATATTAACTTATTGCGCTTCACACTTCTCTATTGTATGTCAGGGAATATGCTTAAAGAGAAAGTTGAGTTCTGGGAAAGGTGAAAAATAATTTGTTAGCTTTCTCATCCCTTTTATGTCAGTTTGGAAGAACAACATAGTAGAAATGTCCCCTGAAAAGGATTGCTCCTCAAATGCCCTCATATTCGAAATATGACGAGAAATAGCTGAAATGTTCTGGCCAAACATTCATGCCACAATTTGTGTGCAGTCCCATATACATATTTCTGTGTGTAGTACATGTGCTTTTCAGTGAGAATGGGTCAATTTCTTATCATTTTAATGATTAAAAAACCTCATCGAATGCACCAGTTCTTATGTAGACATGATCAACGTTTCCCAATTGCTTTGAAACATTTTCTTTCACAATGTAATCGCATGACCAAAACTCAAATATGTCTTTAAGGGCTTTTGTTGCACACGTCTACTTTTTTTCACCCCTCTTGCCATTTATTTGCATGTAAAATGGGTTTCTTTTTGCTACAGCATTTTTTATTTATTTGACGCCATTTCCCGCTTTATATGTGAACATGGCTTTGTTTTCATGAATGTAAGATTTATAATTTTGGGGGCCCATGAATAATGGGCGCTTGTTAGCATCGAGCTCAAGATACGCATTTTTAAACAAATTTAACAGGTTAGGTTAAGAGTTAAAGAGATGCCCTCCTTTTGTCATCACATGTCTCAGACCAAAACTTCCAAAGCCTTTTCAAGTTCCATTGAGAAGTTTCTGAAAGGTTGTGGAGATCGACATCCAGACAGTACAGCATTGATACTCATCCTCAGAAATGTGATAAAGAGAGTTGAAGCTAAGCCTAAGTTCTGGTGTCCGGAGGCATTACATGATGTCATTGCAACCAAAGCACTGGCTGCAAGGTGAGAGATCTATTTGTTTGTTTGTTTGTTTGTTTTTTGGTTTAATTGATTGTTTATTTATTTATTTATTTATTTATTTATATGTGTATTTGTTCATTTATTCATTCATTCATTCATTCTTTCAATCATTCATTAATTCATTCTTTCTTTCAATCATTCAATCATTCATTCTTTCAATCATTCATTCACTCTATCATTCATTCATTCATTCATTCAATCATTCATTCAGTCATTCATTTATTCAATCATTCATTCATTCTTTCAATCATTCATTCATTCTTTCAATCATTCATTCATTCATTCTTTCATTCATTCATTCATTCATTCAATCATCCAGTCATTTATTTATTCATTCATTCATTTTATCTTGTATAAGCAGGATTACTCCTTCACTGGTTTTATACTGTTGTACTTGGAGGCCCTGCGTACAGCTGTGGTCACAATACGCATCATTCTCATTATCAGCTGTGTTTAGATCGATTCATAAAAAGTTTCTTTCACAATGGAATTGCATGGCCAGAACCAAACAATCTTTGAATGTTCATATCCTCTCTATTTTCAGCTCCTGTCCAGAGTTTGTAGCTATGCTAGCCAGGAGGCAAGAAGTTTCCCTACTCTTGGACTGTCTACAATGCATGAGAGATATACCAGAGCTTACTCTTGTCCAGTGCTTACAGGTCTTTTTAAGGTATGAGTATAATATGTCTTTGTAGTCCCATATACCTATATCTGTGTGCAGACAAATGCCCAAAGAAAATGTTACATGAAACTAATAGAAGTATGGTTATTTAAATGTTTTCTTTGTTTTGTTTTTTTTCTTGGGGAGGAGAGTATTTTATTCTGTTCTTGTGTTCTTGCTGATATTGTAGCCCGTAATTTGTGGACTGATTTTGTGTCATGTGATTTCAACTTTTTTGAAGATCTTTCTTTGAAAATACAGTATTAATTGGGCAGACTTCTCATTAATTAAGAGACAGTGCTGTATATTATTTCATTTTACATGTGTTTAACTAATGCCCTTATTCAATCTATTCTCTTTGTAGTATTGATGAAGACAAGTTACCATCTAGCAGGCATACAACAGGGACTGATAAGGAAGATTCAACTGTACATGATGTGATGAGTCCTGCCAGAAGGACATATGTGTATCCTTAAATATATTTGAAAAAATGTTTCATACCCTCCTTATCCATCAAGTTTTTGAAAAATCATCTGAAATTAACTTTTTGAGATTAAAATTGTCTAATGCATTATTTTTGAATGATGACTTTCTTCTACATTATAAATACTCTATATGATTTATGAATTGGTATCGAAAAATGAATGAATCTTGAATCTTGAATCTTGAATTCTAATGGTTTGTTCTTTATTGAATTAAGCATTAATTGTCTTCTATGGGATTGAACTGCACAATGAAGGTACAGTGGAATCTCGCTATAACAAGGACCTTGGGACCATGAAAATTACCTTGTTATATCAGGAATCTCCTTATATCAGGGTAAACAAAACAAAAAACATAAAGACCTGTGATAAGCAAAATTGCCTTGTTATATCGGGGTTAGGGTTAAGGCAGCCAGACTAGAGCCACAATTACAACTGCATGATAGGTGTGAGCGCTCTGAAAAATGTCATCATTAGAGATAATAATTGCATTATTATTACTATTATTATTGTCATCTAGTTTTCCTTAACCTGGCTTTCTTTAGAGATGAAGTCTTATCCAAGCCATTCACAGACAGCTTCCTCCTGGATGCTGTAAAACACCTGCAATTCAAAGAGGTCACAGTGAGTACAGTTCTATTTATCTGTTACATCTTCAGAATTGGTTTCCAAATGTAGACATGCTTTTAGTTAAGTTCATGTCTTGAGGAATGTTCTTAGAACATCAAAGTAGAATATCCTATTATGTTATGGATGTTTCTACTAAACATTCATTGACTGTTAGACTCGGTGCCATCTGTGTGAAAGGAAACACATGTTTAGCTCAATTCTTTACGATCTTACATCATTTTATATTATGTCGATATTTGGAGGATTTGTTTGCTGCTGTTATTTTTTTGTTGTTGGAGGGGGAGGGGAGGATAGCATACTAAGTTCTATTTAATAAATAAAAGAGTCATCAGTGTATATCCAGTTGACTATTCCTCATACTTACTTGTAGGCGTGATGGCTCAGTGGTAGAGCAGTGGTCTCGTAACTGGGATTACCGGGTTCGAAACCAAGTGGATGCGCTAGTGCCCTTTGGAAAAGCATTAATCCTCATTACCAAGTCCCTTGGAGAGGACTTAAAGCCATTGGTCCCCTGGTTGCTTACTTACAAGCATACACATGCTTCCTTAGCAGTCGGGTAAAACAAACCATCAACCTTTTCAGCCATAATTACCTAGATGATATAAGCACCGGGTTTGGTAGTACCTTTTGTGTTACTTTGACCAGGTCAGATTAAAATTTTGAAAGTAGAATAAATTTGTTACTATTAATAATGTTTGACTTACAAATACTGTGTACATTTTTTGTACTTTCCTTTTAAAATTTTGATTCTCTCCGTTATGACCACCGCAATCAAACAGTCACTGCTGAGGTACTTGCACTTCTTGTTGACAACCTCCTTCCCAGAAGTAGATGACTCCTCATCATCGTCGGTCTCCATGGATAATGTAAGTATGATGGTGGTGAAGAGGTTGACTTCTTACTCTTTCTCTTTTTCATACTTACAGTAATTAAACTAGACTTTAAACCTAAACCACTGGTAAACAGTGGTGCTTTTGTGATGAGAAGGCTCTTTATGAAGGTGGGTGGAAGAAATCATTGGGATGCTGACAGATTTTTAAATGGTATAGTCAAGGATTGTAATTCCGAACAGATTGTATTACCGAACGTGTATTGTTAAGCGCCTAAAATGGGTTTTCATACGCGTGATTACGCGTATGAAAACCACACTATTGAAACAAAGGTGGTGTCTTTTTCCCATAGGTTTCACACGTTCGGAAATACAGTACCATTTTCAAGGGACCAAAACGCCGCGTCGTTGGGAAGGGGTTCACTCGGAAGGGAATATCGTATTAAATCTACGTTTTCTTTTAAAAATTCCATCAACTTCTTTTTCTGTAGGACTTTGAGCATTCATTATGTACGTTTGACAGATATTCGTTTGATATTTTATTTGCTATCGTTGATTTTCTGAAAAGTGTTCGGACACTGGATCCACTACCATAGTTTCATTTTCATTATAATGTAATTCTATATAATGCTGTTTTTCAACCGTTTTATGGCGGGGGGGGGGGGGGGGGGGTGATGGGGAAGTTATTGCATGTAAACTATAGTTTCTTATTTGTGCCTTTGTAATTAGACATTTATATTTGAGAAAAGTAGACACCACTTTTAAAGGTCTTGTATCCCATCCATGTTGTTTGTGTTCCCTAGGTTGTAGACTGGACTGGTACTCTCTTAGATGCTCACTTTGCTCAGCTAGTACTCCTCCCTGAAGTCAGACCTCTGCTTACTCATCTCAAAAATGCTGTCAAAGAACAGGTAAGGATATCGGTGACTCCGGGCTTTCTTTCATCAAAGAGATAGGGTTAGGTTTAGGGTTAGGTTTGCAATTGGGTTTTAGGATATGGTTAAAGGGAAGCTTGAGTTCTGGGAAAGGTAAAAAATAATTTGGGAGCTTTCTCATTCTTTTTATGTTAGTTTGGAAGATTATCATTAGTAGATATGTCCCCTGAAAAGGATTGCTCTTCAAATGCTCTCACATTCAAAATATGAAAAAAGACAGCTGCAATGTTTGGGCCGAACATTTGTATGTAGTCCCATATACACATTTCTATGTGCAGTGCATGTGACTCTCAGCAGGATTGAGTCAATTTCTTATCATTTTGGTGATTCCAAAACCTTACAGCATACACCAATTCTTATTTGCTATATAATCAACCTTTCCCAATTGCTTTGAGACAGTTTTTTTTCACAATTCAATCTCATGTCCAGAACTCAACTTTATCTTTAATGGTCGCATTAGGGTTAGGGTTAGGGTTAGGGTTAGGTATAGTGTATGGTCCAGAGATGAAGTTAGGAATTCAGAGCAGTTGTCACCAGAACATGTGTCACAGAACCAAGAAGCAGTGAGATTTTTTTTCTGCAGAGGGGCGAGATACACATATATCCCCTCAAGATGCAAAATATAAAAAGATATATGATTGGTTTTTTTTTTGTCCTTTTGTAGGTTCAATTTTCAGCCGAGCTAAATGTTGTAAGGAATCTCCTCCATCACACCCGTAGTGCTAGGTCTCACATCAAATCCACCCCATCGAATGCAGCCAAGTCGTATAGCATTGAGGTCCTCAAAATGTAGATTTTATATTTATTTCCATCTACTAAGTATTGAACATTGACATTGTAATAGTATACAAATAATCCATGTGTTAGTGATGCATTAGTGATTATGCTCTACACAAAGGTTAAGTTACAGTTGGATAAATGAATGAGACTTGTCAAGTTAATTTTTTGCTCATGGTGTCTTAACAGAGTGTAAGGCATTTCACTAATGCTTGAGCTGCACAACATGTGTAAATGAAACTGATCTAGAGTATGAATATATGGAATTTTAACCATGCATTATTATGTGCATTTTCACTTTTTGTTGGTAACTTTTATGCAGAGTTCTTTGACCAATTCCATTACCTGCATTCTGGAACCCATTTTGTAATGTTTTTTTTCTTCAAACAACAGCTCCTTTGCTTGTGCCCGTCATCAGCAGATACACTGGTAATTTTAGAAGATTGTATACCTCCATGTGACAGAGGGAAGTTATGTCTCAGATAAAGAATGCTTCACTCTGTCTAAAATTGTATAGAATTTCTTTTTAGGTGAAAACTGTTCCAAATTGAAGAGTTTTTATTAAAGGCATTGAAAAAAATAGCACCTTGATTATTATAAATATTAAATACTTATATTATATTGAATGGCTCTGAATGGGATACTAAAGAATATTCCATGGGTAAGGGCCAGTATTACATGAATTGAAGATGAGTGCAATATTGGCCCTAAAAAGTGTAATATTTTCTGGTATTCCATGAAATAAAACCATCCAATGTAATTATTATTATCTATACCCTACAGGAAAATGGTTTAGAACTTAATAAAAATTATTTCATCAACCACATTCCATTAATAGAGCCCCTCATCATACATCATTGTGATCACACAAGTTTGACTTAACCTCTTTATGACGTCATGTTTGTATGTGTGTATGCGTTGCATTATTTGCGCGCACGCAAACAGACCAGACAAAATATGGCATGATATTGCATGGCAAGTTTAATACTATAGCCTGTGGGGAATTCATTGCTCCGTGCAATATGCTGTCATATTGCACGCACAAATCAAGCAGGCTAAAATATGCGCTTTTAATGTGCGGCTAAAATGCCTTATATAGATAATAATCTGGATGAATTATTAATCATTGCGATATTTCTTGATATTCCAAGATTTTCAGATTCTAAAACATCTATACAGTTGTGTTAGGCCCCCCCCCCCCCCCCCCCCCGACAAAACAAAACAAAAATCTGTCCTTAGCCTTTTGGGGGCTGAACACTAAAACTGTGACTGATGTTATACCACATTGGTAATCTGTTGACATGATTGAAGAGATTAGCCTCATGACTATGTTTAGTACTGTACGATCACCAAAGGTTATTATTGCATGTGTCAGTCAACATATTTTTTTCATTGTAAATTGTGAAGGAAAAGGAAATGTCCATGACAGGCATATTAATCAGATGTGATGAAAATTAAAATCCATTGATAGGAAGCTCATTGTATTGTTGATTTTGTTGCTACTTCTGTGTTGATGGGAATTAAAATATATGATTTCTTATGTGGTTTATTATAGTAATTACTAGTAATAGTATGCTAGTATTAATTATTGACCTCATTTGTGCAAATGAGGTTAATTATTGCACATTTATGATAATATAAATAATGATGATATTGAAGAAGATGTTGATGATGATATTGAAGATGATGGTGATGATGATGGTGATAATGATAATGATATTGAAGATGATGATGATAATATTGAAGATGATGGTGATGATGATGGTGATAAATTATCATCATCATCACCATCATCTTCAATATCATTATCACTGATAATGATATTGAAGATGATGGTGGTGATGATGATGGTGATGATAATGATATGGAAGATGATGGTGATGATGGTGATGATAATGATATGGAAGATGATGGTGATAATGATATGGAAGATGATGATGATGGTGATGATAATGATATGGAAGATGATGGTGATGATGGTGATAATGATATGGAAGATGATAATGATAATGATGATATTGAAGATGATGGTGATGATCATGGTGATGATCATGATATGGAAGATGATGGTGATGATGATGATAATGATAATGATATGGAAGATGATAATGATATTGAAGATGATGGTGATGATGATGATGATATTGAAGATGATGGTGATGATAATGATAATGATATGGAAGATGATGATGGTGATGATGGTGATGCTAATGATATGGAAGATGATGGTGATGGTGATGATAGTAGTAATAGAATAGAAAGAGAAAGGGTGAGGGAGGGAGAAAGTGTGTGAGAGAGAGAGAGAGAAAGAAAGAGAAATACAGTTATACAGAGAGAGAGCAGGAGAGAGGAGGGGAGAGTTTAACACAGGGAGAGAGATACAGAGAGGTGGAACTAAGGGGATGAAGAGAGATAGAGAGAGAAAGCTGTAGGGATATAGGATTGAAGAGAGCAGGAAGAAAAGACGGTTATGGATAGAAAATCAAACTTTAGGAGGGTGACTTAGAGATAAGGAGAGAGAGAGATGAATCGGAGGAAGAGAAAGACAGAGAGAAGGGGAGATGACATGCATTGACAAAGACAATGCATATTTATATGGAACGGATACTACGGCAATATTCGTATACCAACTTTAAAAGTAATCAAAATGCCGTGCATGTTCTAGACAAACATTTGGCAAAAAAATAGAAATATCGACTTGCTCTATAAAATGAAAGTTTTTTTTTTTTCAAAACTGGATCATGTAGAACAGTGTGAGTGTTCCCTGTATACTGTGAAAAATCGTCCCCGTATCTCCGTTTTTTATTTTAAACTACAGTACATGTACTTTTCAGGTAAGGGCATTTAGTTCATTTTGACCCCCCCCCCCCCCCCCCCAAAAAAAAAAAAAAAAAAAAAAAACTCTCTCTCTCTCTCTCTCTCTCTCTCTCTCTCCCTCTCCCTTTTCCCCTCTATTCCCGTTTCTTTCTTCTCCTCTTATGTAAATTAATGTTCAAGGTTACATCGAATTACTGCATGATATAAATTCGGTAAATGGAGCCAACAAATAGCGTTCAATACACCATGATTTATTGAAACATAAACCAGTATCTTTGCTTAACACCTAACATTTAAACAATTATACTTAAGGCGAATATAACTCAAACATAGAACACATAGTTGTGAGGACATGCTGCAAAAATGAATGATTATATCCATATTGTATTTCCAGTACAAGCTTTTTAATGATGAGCATACCCATTATGAGGCTTAGAGAAGTTAGCAGTAACTTATTTAGATTGTTGAAAATACTACTTGGAACATAGTATAGAAATGCGCTCCCAATCCTTCCACAAGCTTTTGAAAAGTGATTTGTTCTCAAGTTCTCTTCTCTGTCTTTCTCCCCCTCCCATTCATCTCTCTCTCTCCTTATCTCTAAGTGACCCTTCTAAAATATGACTTTCTATCCATAACCCCCTGTCTTTTCTTCTATATTCCTACTGCTCTCTCTCTCTCTCTCTCTCTCTCTCACTCTCTTTTCCGACTCTGTCACCCCCTTAGTTGATATGACACAAACTATTTTCCTACCTTTGTTCTTATCTTTATAAATTTAATATTATGAATTTATTAGTGATTGTATCATAACAGTGTCTAAAAATGTAAAATACTTTTAAAATATTATATATACATATATATATTTTACACACACACATATATATAGCTCAAAAAGTTCTACGACAGAGATTAAAAATATTCTCTCTCTCTCTCTCTCTCTCTCTCTCTCTCTATATATATATATATATTATCATATATTATCATATATTATCATATATTATTATCATTATCATCATCATCATCATCATCACCATCATTATGGTTATTATCGTATTATTGTTATTCATTGTTATCGCTATTTATTCTTTTTAAAAAATATATTTCTTTTTTTTTAGAGTAGTGCATCTTGTCAGCACTATTGCCTTAGTCGAGTTGAATAAAGTAAGTGAAGAACTTAAGTAGAGATTTCGTTTAGTATCTAAAATGTACTTTTAGATCAAGAAATATTTCCCCTATACCATGCACAGTTTTTCCTCAATATGCAATCCATATACATTCCATTTTAATTAAAGATATCGATATAAGGCCTAATTATGTGTGTCTGTTCATTCGGTGCTTATGGCGCCTCTTTATTTCGTTTGGCGCTCACACTGCTGGTATACACGCACCACTTTCCGCTGTATGGCAAGCCATCGGGGTCTACCTACGTCTACTAGTACGCGTACCCAGTAGACGTCACGTCTACTCGTTACGTGACGTGTACCCAATTTCGTGTACTCTGTCGTGACCTTACGTCACGTCACGTCTGTTCAATTACGTGTACTTTGCTCAATACGTCACGTCTTCTTTGAAATGGTCTAATTCCAGGCTTTTTTTTTTTTTTTTTTTTTTTTTTTTTTTTTTAATGAGACCGCTTCTTTTTTCTACATAGGGGATGTAGGATATGAGAGTTTGGGAAGTCAAATCCCGATTATCAGGATTCCCCTCTTTGTTATGAAAATGAATGGCTCTATCATGATCAAGTTCAGGGGTCGCTGAACCGGGGGGGGGGGGGGGGTGATCTATATAGCTAGGGATTGCAGGCTTCCCCTCCACACACATACACGCACTCACACTCCCCTTTGCTTATATTAATAATAACATATTATGCTCTTACTCATGCTCAACCTCCTGCCCCCACTTTTCAAACGCTCTGTGGCCCGTGAACTAATAATTATTATGCGTGTCTTTCCACGTATACCAACATCGTTTACAGGCCTAACCAACTTGATATTAGGGCGTCCTATTTCGTTTCAAGCCTTTTTTCAAAACATGTATGCTGCGGTTTGTGGTCTGTTATCTTCACTTTTGCATAAACTGAAAATGAGGGAAGGTAACCGTTTCCTTTGTTTTCACAATAGAAGATCGGACAGGCAATCACTAAAAAAAGAAGAAAATGAGAAAAGAAAATTATATTTTGTACTTGCATGATAGCCCTCTTGCCCTCGAGTTTGGGGGAAAAAACGATTTCCCCTCCCTTCCCCAATGATGGGCCCCCTCGCAAGAAAACAGAAAAGAAAAATTGCATGTAATAATTTTCCATTACAACGATGTATAGGCTTAATAAGCTTATTAGTGCTCTAAAATGCAAACTTTCATCATTTAAAACCAAAATTTTCTCACACGGACACCATCCTCCCTCGTGTATTTATAGACGCAATGTAGCAGATGCTTGCTTCCATTTATCGGGGCAAGGATTTTTGCCCCCACTCCACGACAATCAAGCTTATGCGATCAGCTTTCTAGTACTCTAAAAGGTGAGGCTTCATCATTCTAACTCCCCCCCCCCCCCTTTTTTTTTTTTTTTTTTTTACTTCCGGCGCCCCCGAAGGGTTCTAGCTTATTTCATTTATTTATTATGTTTGTTTTTCTTTTGGGGGTGGGGAAAACACTCTGAAGGCCCACCTCAAAAGCTTACTACTTGCTCACAGCCCTACCCCCTACCCCCCCCCCCCCGCCTCCCGAAGAAGCCCATTCCCCTATTCTCCTATTTTTTCATACATATATATTTCATGTCATTTTGAAAGTGGAAGATTTACAAATTTTATCCCCCCAAAAATGCAAAACGTGAAGCACGCCTATTATCCATTGTTTTCCGTGGGGCCACTCGTTTTGCCGTAGGTTCGTTTTTTCCGGAGGTTCGGGTTATTTTAAAACCTGAAAACTGAATGTACACAGTATCCCCCTCTTTGACGGGGATCCGGACCGCAATTTTTTTTTTTGTCAGGACTTGCGGGGCCGGCCTTATAGTGAACAAATTCGGAGGCCGCAGAACGGGAAAGGTGGGGGGGGGGGGCTATGGGGCTGAAGCCCTCCATGTTTACACCCTTGAGATTCGTTTCATTATGCTTATCAATACCGTGGAATTCCAATAAAACTCTGAATCCCCCCCCCCCTCCATTTAAAAAAAAAAAATCATGCATTATATTTTCCACTTATTGAAACAACATCATTTAAGGTGTTAACAAACTTGATATTAGTGCGCCCTTAGAAAGGTTTACTGCAGGACTATATTTCTGAAAGCATGCCTGTTTCTGGTTTTATATATGTTCATTGTTTTACTCGGTTTCCATAAGGGAATAAATAACAAGTAATCACAAGAAAAAATAATCACATTTTGTATGTGCATTGGTACGTCGGTGCAGCCCTGCATTTTTCCCTCTGCCACTTTTTGTATCGTCCTATTAAAATTTTCTCTTCGTCTATTGTTTTCCTTGTTCATTTATTCCCTTCCCGTCTTCTTTTGATTTCTCTTGCTTTGTTCATGTAAAAAACGGACGTGTGACTCGAACAGTGTGGTGGGGGTAATCAGAAGGACCCTTTCGATGGACAATCAAAATTGATCTGGATTAGCGGGGGGGAAGGGGGGGGGGGTGGGAATGAATAACTGGTTGAAACCTAGAGGAAAAAGTTCAGCAAAACTCCCGCCATCATGAATGGCCATGCACTGCCAGACATTTTTATATTGCGGCTGATGCCCGGATGCCCGCTAGACGCCCCCACCCCCTCCCTCATTGAGCGAGGTAGGCCTAGGTTGGAAAGGTATCAAACCCAATGCACTCTAGCATAATAATATAGTCACGGTAGTATAATGTCACACGTTATCTTAAATGGTTGCTTGTACCTGACAAGTACCCCCCCCCCCCCCCCCAAAAAAAAAAAAAAAAAATAATAATAATAATAATAATAAATAAAATAAATAAATAAATAACTAAAATAAAATAAAAAATAGGGGTGAATGGAGGAGGGCAGAATTGAATGGATCAGTAGGGAGAACTTCATATAAAAAAAAAATGTCAGGGGATAAATATCATCATGATTCCACGTATTACAAGTGACATCTGGATGACAGTGTTGGGCTACAACAGTGATGAGACCCCATGCCCCCCCCCCCCCCCTCTCGATAAAAATGATAATAATGATCGGTAGGGAAGGGCTGCCTGTGTGAATTCCAGTCATAAATTTTCATGATTGCAAGACAATAAATAGAAAGGGGTAGGAAAAATAACGAAATGAAATAGGATGAAAATATGCAGCAGAACTCCCTCTATCGTAAATGCCCACTGTAAGACATTTGAAATGGTGGGGGATGTCCGTCAGACGCCCCCGAATAAATGACCTAATCCCCATTCATTGAGATATGTCAGCTGAAGAGGTATCAGGATGGGATCTAGTAGAAAATAGAAAGAAATTTACGTAATGTATGATGTTCGTATAGTGTATGTCATATGAAGTGGCTGCTTATGCATATTATATTATACCGCCCCTGCACAAAAAAGAAGAGAGAGAGAAAAAAAGTATTAGCTGTATTAGCAAGAGAAGTAATAAATGCCATTTTTTACTACTAAATGTGCCCCTTTTCCTTTTAAATAAGTGCCCTTTCCCCTTCCTCATATAAGCGCCCCTTTTCACCTAAATTATAAGTGCTCCTTTCCGCCTCTGATAAGAGCCCTTTCCTCTTCTTATAAGTGCCCCCTTTTACCTCTATTTCCAACTTTTTCTCTATTTTTTTTTTTAAACAAAAAGAACCATATCTAGCTACGAAGAATCGATGCGGCTTTACAGGTACCCATATTACTACAACTACAATAAGGCAGCGGAGCTGGAGGGCAAAAGGGACGCAATTCCCCCCCCCCCCCCAGCAAATGATTTCTCATTCCGCTTGCTCGAATGTGCCAATAATTTACACCAAGCAAGGCAGTATTTTCTGAAAATGTCCCCATAACTCGCTCGCTACGCTTGCTAGCTCTTACAGTATATAATGAAATCAAGCAGATTGCATAAAATATGTATATCGGTGTAATCCTAAAGAAAACGACAGGGTTAATGTACAAATTAAAAGATCATTCGACATTCCCCAATTAAATTTGCTGTTGTCATTTTTATTATGCATGTACATCGCTGTAAATAATGTATAACTCAAGGACTTAAGCAATAGAAAAAAAAGTCCGAAAATTTTTGCTCGCTCGCTTCGCTTTCTCGCACATGAATCGTTAGACCATTACACACAACTGCGTATCAGGGAAGCTGAAGTAGTGACCAAAGCAGCGTTTCATCAAACGGTCATAAGTACAAGTTCGCCGACATCCCATTGAAACGCCTGTATCAAAATTAACATGCGTTTCAATGGGATGTCGGCGAACTTGCACTTATGACGGTTTGATGAAACGATGCCCAGAACCACAATAAAAAGGAAGAAGGTGATCCTTGATAATAACTATACTAATTAGACTGTAGGGTGATACCAATGTCACAAAATGGTCCTTTTTTCGCTTTATGTTCACCCTTTGTAGGTGTCCCTTTTCCCAAATAAGTGCCCTTTTTTGCTGGTGCCCCCACCCCCACTTTGAAAGACGCTCCGCCACCCCTGGCCTTGATACTAAGACCCCATATATCAAAAAGAGCCACTGGCTGGCATCAAGTCTTGGGTTGTGCCCTAAGAGTCGCCCCCGTGCTCCACCTACCCCGCCCACCTCCGAGTGAGCTGAACCTGTGAATTCAATTGGTAGATGCCTATACTCAGCAAGGCATTTCAAGTAGTAGGTGGAAAGAAAATGACGGAGTGAGACCAAGTTACGGGGAAATGTCTGCCCAACGCCCATGAATATGAATTGCACAAAAAAGTAGCTAGATTAACCAGAATCGTAATAGTGGAGCAGCATATCGTGATAGCGTCCAAAGATTGGGGGGGGGGGGGGGGGGGGGGGGGGTAAGGGGCCTTCCGCGGGCGCAGCATACTCCATATAGGCATCCAGTGACCATTCATTATACACGGATTCTAACATTACCGGTATGTACAACCTGACTTCCTCTAATACTGCACATTTCTTACTGATCCAGTCGATTCCCCGTCCTATTTTTTTTGGGGGGGGGGGGCGGTGGGAGTGCCATTTCTATGGCGTTTGGTAGGCACTTAAAATGACTTGTGGTATAGGAATGTCATAAACAGTGGCTTATCTAGGGAATTATGGTGCCCGGGACAAACTATAAAACTGCCCCCCCCCCCCGATTAAAAAACAAAACAAAACTGATATTAACTTCAAAGACTTTGTGGAAATTAATTTGATGCCGTTATTGGATAGAGGGGTCGGGCTACACGCACAGCGGAATGTTAATTCTTGGCCAAACCTGCGCACTCTTTGTCAGAAAATCATGGATGAAAGGGTCACTCTATGAGATGTCGAAAGAAGTTTTCCTCACCAACCAGCCTAATTTGAAATATATAAAATAAATTTCGAAGGGCGCAGGAGCGTCACCAGAGCGGGCTGTGACTTTTCATTTTCCTTAAATTTCTCTTTGCAAATTTAGAAGATTGAAAATACAAAAGCTCCCTACAGTGCGAAGGGACTTCGATATCTTATTTAAAGGGGTAAAGGCGAGGGGCAAGTTGCCCCCTTGAAAATTCTAGAAATAAATAGGAACTTTCGGTGAAGTGAGGAAATTATGTCATTATTAGTGAATAATCATCCAGTTAGTCTTTTAAAAGTTTGGATAAGCTATAGTTATGCAGGGGCCGCGAAGCATTTTTGAAAGTGGGGGGGGGGGGGGGGGGATTTGATTTCACTTGAATAATGACAATCTCGCACCTTTTTTCGGGGATTCATGAAACAAGTCTACTCAAAAAAGTGTGGGGGCTGCAGACCCCCAGCCCCCCCCCCCCCCCGTTCCGTGGGCCATGCTATGGGATACACTCCTCCAACACAACTCGCCACTCCTGTGCTCCACTTCATTGCAACGGAAGCCCACAAGGGCCCCCTCCGGGTCCTCCCCCGCTCTACATCTTTCTATAACCACGCCTAATATATATAAACCCTTCCTCCCAATCCATCCCGGATGTATATATTGCATTGTCTTATCCTCATGATTTTCTTTTTAAAGGCCTCTCATATAATGACACAACATCAGGGATTTCAAAAATATATATTTTTCAGGGTTGGAGGAGAACCCCCCTTCTACATCCACACCTTTATATTAGCAGTTTTTTACTATCAGTTTTCTTTCCAAACTAGTAAAATTCGTGCATCATTTACCTCTCTTGGGTTATAA